>JALRMK010000027.1:0-505248 GCA_026119845.1 Pezicula carpinea
CTAAACTCTTCGAGGGGGCTTTTATAGTGGCTAAGCGAGCTTAAGCGAAGTAAACAGCTTAAATAGAATCACATGACTATTCCCCTGTAACGTTTAACACACCCCTAAAGAGGTATGTGAACCTGAATTAACCTCTATCATGCTCTGAGCACCTTCATGGTGACTCGAGAGTCTATTTTTACCCTGATTATCTATGTAAATTCATTTGTTTCATGAAATTAGTATGCTTCAGGCCGGAGAGCGGTTTTATAAGCCTATTAGCCACTATTCTATTAGTATAGACGTAAGATAGACTAACGTAGCCGTTGGCGACCTACTCTCGAATATAGTGATATTATATTTTAATGTACTTAGTTCTCTAATAGAATTCTAGATTCTCTGCCAAGGCTAATGCTAATTAGTTGTCACCTAATATCTACATACAATATATATTATCTCTGTTATAGTAGAGACATTTAAAGAGGAATCGTAGCTAAGCTACTTCCCTAGCTCTATTAGATAGGGCATAGTACTCTGTCTTAGTTAAGGACAGAGCTAAAGTCTTTTACCGGGCGGCTTTCCATGAAATAAGACCACCCCTAAAGAAGAAGATATACCCTGAGGTTAATACCTAGGTTTCGTGGTAACTACCGTGGTTAGAATCGGTGTACCTATAAAGCTTAAAGCCCTTCGACTATGGGCGTGTTTCTCTGTAGGTTATTCTAACCGTAATCGTTCCTTTTAGATATCGAAGTAAACGCTTAGCAGCCTTAATATAAGCTTAAGTTAGGTTTACTAGGAACCGTGAAAGCGTGGACAAAGCGTTAGCTATATTAGGGCGAGTCTATGTTATAAGATATATTTTAGACCTAATAATAGCCTAATATTTTATAGTATCCTCACGGGTAGCCTGTTTAGTGTTACTAACTATATCCTTTATAGCACCAGGGTCTATTAGGCTATCTACGGTTATATAATTAACCATTCTAAATCGGTCAAGGATCTTGTTAATATACACATCTTGTGATAGGGTAAAAGTGCGCTTTTACCTATCCCTTGAAATCCTCACACCGAGGAAATAGGTGACAGGGCCTATATCGACTATTTTAAATATATTACTCAATTTAGCTTTGAGGGCATTAATTTTATCGCGCTTTAGGCTAACGATAAGGAAGTTATCAACGTAAGTAATAATGATAATTCCTGTTACACTATAGTAATATACCGAAGTGTTAGCCTAGATTAGATAATAGTTAATCTTGCCTAGTTCTAGCTTCATTTTACGCTGCCAGGCTCTTAGGCTTTACTTTAGGCTATATAGGGCTTTAAGAAGCATGTAAACATACTCAGGAATTTCTCTATCTAGAAACTCTCTAGCTAGGATATCTAATAGCTCTTAAGGTAGCTTTAGACCAGGTGGGATTTAAATATAAACCACCTCTTCGATATCCCCATTTAGGAATGCCGTGACGACATCCATTTAGTTAATTTCCCAGTCGTTTATTACCGCTATAGTAAGGATAGTTTTCCAGGTTATAGACTTAGTAACGCCGGCAAAGGTCTAATTAAAGTCGATTCTATATCGCTACTTATATCCCTTCACACACTATCTAGCCTTGTATTTAACTATCTTACTATCTTTATTCTTCTTAGTTTTAAAGACCTATTTACTAGGAAGGACCTTGGACCTAGCTTTCATGCTAGATCTACGTATATACTTCTATGTGCCCTTACGAATTAGGCTCTATATCTCCTACTTTATAGCGAGCTTCTATTAAGCGGCTTTAGGGCCTGTAATTACCTCTTCATAGGTCTACAGGTCCTTAGTGTCATATGTGCCTACCTTGAAAGCGGTATAGAAAGCTATAAAATTAACGGCACTAGCACTGCTACTCTGTAATAGCTTTTACGTCTAAGCTCTTGTTACACGCCTATTACCACCTATGTTTTCCTCTACTTTGTCCTCTATTACACCCCTGCTTGTAGGTTCCTTAGGCTTGTTTTTTAAACCTTTAGGACGGCCTTGAGGGCGCTTTAGTGTAGGAGGGAGAGGTATTTCAGTTTTAACTTCTTTATAGATTTCGTGTGAAGACTCTTCTTTATCGCTATCTATAACGCTAGCTGGTTTATAATTTAAAGTGATTTACTCTGAATCAGAGTCTAATTCTCGCTCTAATTCACGCTCTCGTAGTTTAAGTTCCTTGTGTATTTTAACGTTTCTATAATTATTAACGATGTTAATATCATCGTTAATTTCGCGTCTATAAGCTTTAGGCTTGGATAAATAGTCGGCTTACTAATCCTTATTATCGCCGTCTTTATTATCCACCCCTTCTTTAAGCTTAAATAGGTTAGGAGACGCTATAGGCTGTGTGCTATAAACCTCTAACTTAAAGCCACCTTCATCGAACTTAACGTTTACGCTACGGACCAATTAGTGGCCGCGCACTCTAGATAGCACCTATATTCTATAAATGTGATAGCCTTTAAAACCTACTAATATACCCTTTTCAGCCCGGGGTTCTATCTTGGCTAATTTAACTCTGGAACCTTCAGGTATTTAGACGAAGGATTTATAACCTAGCACTCTTAAATGGGCCATAGTTAGCTTCTTTACTTCATTAGGGCAGACCGCCTTTATAAAAGCTTTATAAGGAGTTATCTTATCTACTACTCTTATAGTAGTTTAGTTTATAATATAAACTACCGCTTATAGTATCTCTAGCCATAGAAATAAAGGGATATCTATATTAATTATAGTTGACCGGCTACGCTTAACGATAGTACGATTACTACGCTCTACTAGGCCTTCTATCCATGGCGAGTGTGGTGTTATTACCTTGGAGATAAGGCCTCTCTTAGTGTAAAATAGCTTTAATTCTAAGACTCTATATTCCTTGCCTCTATCGATGTGATATCCCTGAATCTTTAACTTATATTAGGTTCTTATCATCGTATAATATATGTAGACTACTAAATATACACCACCTTTCTCTTTGTGTGTATATACGTGGCGTACTTAGTTGTATTTTCAGTGAATATAGTAGCCTATTTATAACCGTTATATCCCTTGTCCTTTAACTAAATAACGTTGACAGACACTAGCCGACCTACTTTAGTCTCTCTTAGAGCTAATCTTCGAATCTTAATGCTGGGTTTAGCTGTTTCGTAGGGACTATATAATTTCGTATCACCTAAGCTGTTATCTCTAACCACCTTCTTAGAGTCTAGGCTGGTGACTATTGCTATGGTTTTACAGACTGTTTTAAAGCCTACATGTGTAAATCGACGATGTAGTAATTCCTCTAAGGGTGTGGGCTCTGGGTGGTAAATAGGGAATACTGTATAGAAACACTCCTCATTCGCTAGTAAGAGCTTTATTGAGTTACCTATTTAGTATTAAGTAACCTCCACATTATTGCTACTAAATATCCTTCCTCCTTTTATATATCCTCCGCTTTAATACAACCGATAGCTTGAAAAGAGACTGATAGGAAAGCTAGGGAAAAAGAAGACGTTTATAAGCAGCATTCTCTTTATAGAGCTATCTAAAAGGAGAACATTGAAGCTAACAGTGCTAATGCCTTCTAGACGAACTTCTCTATTACCTGTGACCACTGGATTAAGGCCTTCGAGCTGCCTATATTAGAAGAAATAACTTCTATAATTAGTAATGTGTTAAGTGTAACCAGTGTCGGGCACCTAATCCTTAAGGTTTTACTTCTTATTTACAGCCGAAGTTAAGGCCTTTCCCGTTGTGCCAAGCTCTACTTGGGCTGAAAGAGTATAGCCGGTATATAGCTTAAAATCTAAGCCTCTATTATCATTATTTAATGCTGACTTCTTAGTCTCTTTCTTGCTAGGCTTTCTCTTATCCTTCCCTTCCTTCTTCTTAGCTTCACGGGCTTCTTGATTCTTCTTTCCTTCGACATCTATAGCCTTAGGAAAGCGGCATTCGTTAGCTCGGTACTTTACTACTTATTTACAGTTTTTACACTTCTTGGCTTCACGCTTGCCTAGCTCATCACGAGATAGTGTAGAGCTACTGTTATTGTCCTTCTTTCCTTTCTTACGTAGGTCTAGCTTACCTCTATAGAGTGCCGCTCCGCTATCTATAGAATTAGACTTAATCTTAGCCTTATCTAATATATTAGCTATGAGACTCTCTACCTTGATAGGATCCTTCGCGGACCTACCTAAGGCTCTCTAGCGGTCTGCCTATATAGGGAAGGCTTTACTTAACCCACTAATAAACACTACTAGGTCCTAGACCTCCGTTCTAGGATAGTACTTTATTTAGTGTAATTTTTCAGTACACGTCTAAAAAGCGACAATATAGGCCGTTAAATCATTGAAGTTTTTATACCGTAGGTTAAAGTACTCCTACGCTATGTTCTATCTAGTAACATAGCTAGAGTCTTTATAATGTTACTAAAGGGTAAGTCACATATCTAATGCGGTTACCTTGCCACTAATTAAGCTAGAGGCATTCACATCAGTGATATTAAATCTAATGGCTAGCTTTACTCTACTATCCTTAGCTTTCTAGTTCTTGTATTTCTCTAGCTTCGCTATATTAGGGTTATCCTATTCGATAGGGGCAGGGAATCTATCTCGGCGTCTCTTATCGACGAGGCCCTATAGCCTATTTAACTCTATTATATTTATTATAGCTTCCTTCTATACTAGATAATTCGTTTCGCCTTTAAGCTTCTAGGCCGCTAGGAGCGTCATAGACGATACTACAGTGGTCTCTACTATCTTAGGGAATTAAAATAAGGAAGTGTTTTTAGGTGAGGAGGGGGATAGGTCGTTAGGGTCGTTAGGAGGGTTTAGAGGTTGATTTCAACGACGTGGATATATGCCGGGGGTTAGGAATTGCTCGTCGCCTTTAGGAGGCTCTAGAGTATAGAATTCGTTGTTACTAGACTCTCTGTTTTAATAATATAACATGAGTTTTTAAGGTGTCACAGCTATATTCACGACGACAGGTATTTACTCTTCGTCAAGGGTTCCACATATAAATTAGAGTGCGCAGGACTGTTAGTTAAGTGAATAGGCTTCTAAAGAAACCATTCAAGTCTAAAAGAGGATAATTTACACTAAATAAAAGAGTTTACACAGAGGGTTAATACTTGCTAAGCCATAGAAAAAACTGTGTAGACACCTCTTATACTTATACACGAGGGCTTATAACCTGTTAAATGTTAGACAGACAGTGGTAGTATAAGGTGAATTAATAATAGGGTTAATAGTAATTATATTAATATAATTAAAGAGAGAAAATATCTAAACTCTTTAAGGGGGCTTTTATAGTGGCTAAGTAAGCTTAAGCGAAGTAAATAGCTTAAATAGAATCACATGACTATTTCTCTATACTGTTTAACATACCTCTAAAGAGGTATATAAACCTGAATTAACCTCTATTATACTTTAAGCACCTTTATAGTAACTCGAGAGTCTAATTTTACCCTGATTATCTATGTAAATTTATTTATTTTATAAAATTAGTATACTTCAGGCCGGAGAGCGGTTTTATAAGCCTATTAGCTACTATTTCGTTAGTTTAGATATAAGATAGACTAACGTAACCGTTAATAACCTACTCTTAAATATAGTGATATTATATTTTAATATACTTAGTTCTCTAATAGAATTCTAGATTCTCTACCAAGGCTAATACTAATTAGTTGTCACCTAATATCTGTATATAATATATATTATCTCTGTTATAACAGAGGTATTTAAAGAGGAATCGTAGCTAAGCTACTTCCCTAGCTCTATTAGATAGGGTATAGTACTCTGTCTTAGTTAAGGATAGAGTTAAAGTCTTTTATTAGACAGCTTTCCATGAAATAGGGCTACCTCTAAAGAAGAAGATATACCCTAAGGTTAATACCTAGGTTTTATAGTAACTACCGTGGTTAGAATTAGTGTACCTATAAAGCTTAAAGCTCTTCGACTATAGGTGTGTTTCTCTATAAGTTATTCTAACTATAATTGTCTCTTTTAGATATTAAAGTAAACACTTAGTAGCCTTGATATAAGCTTAAGTTAGGTTTACTAGGAAGTGTAAAAGCGTGGATAAAGTGTTAACTATATTAGGGCGAGTCTATGTTATAAGATATATTTTAGACCTGATAAAAGCCTGATATTTTATAGTATCCTCACGGGTAGCTTACTTAGTGTTACTAACTATATCCTTTATAGCGCCGGGGTCTATTAGACTATCTATAGTTATATAATTAACTATTCTAAATCGGTTAAGGATCTTGTTAATATACGTATCTTATAATAGGGTAAGAGTGTGCTTTTACCTATCCCTTAAAATCCTTACACCAAGGAAATAGGTAGTAGGGCCTATATCGACTATTTTAAATATGTTACTTAATTTAGCTTTAAGGGCATTAATTTTATCGCGCTTTAGACTAATAATAAGGAAGTTATTAACATAAGTAATAATGATAATTCCTGTTACACCATAGTGATATACTAAAGTGTTAGTCTAGATTAGGTAATAGTTAATCTTGTCTAGTTCTAGCTTTATTTTACGCTACCAGGCTCTTAGGCTTTACTTTAGACTATATAGAGCTTTAAGAAGCATGTATATATACTTAGGAATTTCTCTATCTAGAAACTCTCTAGCTAGGATATTTAATAGCTCTTAAGGTAGCTTTAGACTAGATGGGATTTAAATATAAACCACCTCTTTAATATCCTTATTTAGGAATGCCGTGATAACATCTATTTAGTTAATTTCCTAGTTATTTATTACCGTTATAGTAAGGATAGTTTTCTAGGTTATAGACTTAGTAACGCTAATAAAGGTCTAATCGAAGTCGATTCTATATCACTACTTATATCTCTTTATATACTATCTAGTCTTATATTTAACTATCTTACTATCTTTATTCTTCTTAGTTTTAAAGACCTATTTACTAGGAAGGACCTTAGACCTAGCTTTCATGCTAGATCTATGTATATACTTCTATGTACCCTTGTGAATTAGACTCTATATCTCCTACTTTATAGCGAGCTTCTATTAAGCGGCTTTAAGGCCTGTAATTATCTCTTTATAGGTCTATAAGTCCTTAGTGTTATATATGTCTACCTTGAAAGTAGTATAGAAGACTATAAAATTAACGACACTACTACTCTATAATAGCTTTTACGTCTAAGCTCTTATTATATACCTATTACTACCTATATTTTCCTCTACTTTGTCCTCTATTACACCCCTACTTATAGGTTCCTTAGACTTGTTTTTTAAACCTTTAGGACAGCCTCGAGGGCGCTTTAGTATAGGAGGGAGAGGTATTTTAGTTTTAACTTCTTTATAGATTTTATATAAAGACTCTTCTTTATTACTATCTATAACACTAGCTAGTCTATAATTTAAAGTGATTTACTCTAAATTAGAGTCTAATTCTCACTCTAATTCACGCTCTTATAGTTTAAGTTCCTTATATATTTTAACGTTTCTATAATTATTAATAACATTAATATTATCGTCGATTTTACGTCTATAAGCTTCGGGCTTAGATAAATAGTCGGCTTACTAATTCTTATTATCACTGTTTTTATTATCTACTCCTTTAAGCTTAAATAGGTTAGGAGACGCTATAGGCTATATACTATAAACCTCTAACTTAAAGCTACCTTTATTAAACTTAACGTTTACACTATAGACTAATTAGTGGCTGCGCGCTCTAGATAGTACCTATATTCTATAAATATAATAGCCTTTAAAACCTACTAATATACCCTTTTTAGCCCAGGGTTCTATCTTGGCTAATTTAACTCTAGAACCTTTAGGTATTTAGACGAAGGATTTATAACCTAGTACTCTTAAATAGGCCATAGTTAGCTTCTTTACTTTATCAGGGCGGACTACCTTTATAAAAGCTTTATAAGAAGTTATCTTATCTACTACTCTTATAGTAGTTTAGTTTATAATATAAACCACCGCTTATAGTATCTCTAGCCATAGAAATAAAGGGATATCTATATTAATTATAGCTAACTAGGTGTGCTCAACGATAGTATAATTACTACACTCTACTAGGCCTCTTATCTATAGCGAGTATAGTGTTATTACCTTAGAGACAAGACCTCTTTTAGTGTAAAATAGCTTTAATTCTAAGACTCTATATTCCTTACCTCTATTAATATAATATCCCTAAATCTTTAACTTATATTAGGTTCTTATTATTATATAATATATATAGACTGTCGAATATATACCACCTTTCTCTTTATATATATATACTTAGTGTACTTAGGTTATATTTTTAGTGAATATAGTGGCCTATTTATAACCGTTATATCCCTTGTCCTTTAACTAAATAACGTCGACAGATACTAGCCGACCTACTTTAGTCTCTCTTAGAGCTAATCTTCGAATCTTAATACTAGGTTTAGCTGTTTTATAGGGACTATATAATTTTATATTATCTAAGCTATTATCTCTAACTACCTTCTTAGAGTCTAGGCTAGTAACTATTACTATAGTTTTATAGACTGTTTTAAAGCCTATATATATAAATCGACGATATAATAATTCCTCTAAGAGTGTAGACTCTAGGTGGTAAATAGGGAATACTATATAAAAACACTTCTTATTCACTAGTGAGAGCTTTATTAAGTTACCTATTTCGTATTAGACAACCTCTACGTTATTACTACTAAATATCCTTCCTCCTTTTATATATCCTCCGCTTTAATACAACTAGTAGTCTAAAAAGAGACTAATAGGAAAGCTAGGGAAAAAGAAGACGTTAGTAAGTAGTATTCTCTTTATAGAGCTATCTAAAAGGATAACATTAAAGCTAACAGTGTTAATACCTTCTAGACGAACTTCTCTATTACTTATAACCACTAGATTAAGGCCTTTAAGCTGCCTATATTAGAAGAAATAACTTTTATAATTGGTAATATATTAAGTGTAACTAGTATTAGACACCTAATCCTTAAGGTTTTACTTCTTATTTACGGCCGAAGTTAAGGCCTTTCCTGTTATACTAAGCTCTACTTAGGCTGTAAGAGTATAGCCGGTATATAGCTTAAAATCTAAGCCTCTATTATTATTATTCGATGTTAACTTCTTAGTCTCTTTCTTACTAGACTTTCTCTTATTCTTCCCTTCCTTCTTCTTAGCTTTATAGACTTTCTAATTCTTCTTTCCTTTAGTATCTATAGCCTTAAGAAAGTAGTATTCGTTAGCTCGGTACTTTACTACTTACTTATACTTTTTATACTTCTTAGCTTCACACTTACCTAGCTTATCACGAGATAGTATAGAGCTACTATTATTATCCTTCTTTTCTTTCTTATATAGATCTAGCTTGTCTCTAGAGAGTACTATACTACTATCTATAGAATTAGACTTAATCTTAGCCTTATCTAATATATTAGCTATAAGACTCTCTACCTTGATAGAGTTCTTCGCGGACCTACCTAAGGCTCTCTAGTGGTCTACCTATATAGGGAAGGCTTTACTTAACCTACTAATAAACACCACTAGGTTCTAGACCTCTGTTCTAGGATAGTACTTTATTTAATATAATTTTTTAGTATATATTTAAAAAGCGACAATATAGGCTATTAAATTATTAAAGTTTTTATACCGTAGGTTAAAGTACTCCTATACTATGTTCTATCTAGTAACATAGCTAGAGTCTTTATAATGTTATTAAAGAGTGAGCTATATATCTAATATAGTTATCTTATTACTAATTAAGCTAGAGGTATTCGTATTAGTAATATTAAATCTAATAACTAGCTTTACTCTACTATCCTTAGCTTTCTAGTTCTTATATTTCTCTAGCTTCACTATATTAGGGTTATCCTATTTAACAGGGGTAGGGAATCTATCTCGGCGTCTCTTATCGACGAGACTCTATAGTCTTTTTAACTCTATTATATTTATTATAGCTTCCTTCTATACTAGATAATTCGTTTCACCTTTAAGCTTCTAGGTTGCTAGGAGTGTTATAGACAATACTACGGTGGTCTCTACTATCTTAGGGAACTAAAATAAGGAAGTGTTTTTAGATAAGGAGGGGGTTAGGTTGTTAGAAGGATTTAGAGGTTAATTTCAAGGACATAGATATATGCCGGGGGTTAGAAATTACTCGTCGTCTTTAAGAGGCTCTAGAGTATAGAATTCGTCGTTACTAGACTCTCTATTTTAATAATATAATATAAGTTTTTCAAGATATCGTAGTTATATTTATAACAACAGGTATTTACTCTTTGTTAAGAGTTCTATATATAAATTAGAGTGTATAGGACTGTTAGTTAAGTGAATAGACTTCTAAAGAAACTATTTAAGTCTAAAAGAGGACAATTTACACTAAATAAAAGAGTTTACATAGAGGGTTAATACTTATTAAGCTATAGAAAAGACTGTATAGACATCTCTTATACTTACACATAAGGGCTTATAACCTGTTAAATATTAGACAGGTAGTAGTAGTATAAGGTGAATTAATAATAGGGTTAATAGTAATTATATTAATATAATTAAAGAGAGAAAATATCTAAACTCTTTAAGAGAGCTTTTATAGTGGCTAAGTGAGCTTAAGCGAAGTAAATAGCTTAAATAGAATTATATAACTATTCCCCTATAACGTTTAAGAGAAGAAATAGTCTTAAGTCTTTTATATAAATATTAACATAGAAGCTTACTTTAAAGTAGCTTTTCTCTTATTTATAGGTACTTATCTTTTCTATTTAGAAGTAACTATTAGGCTAGGAAAGTTATATAATACTAGAGTAGAAGAATTAGTATCTAGTGATAATTTATATACAGATCTCATGGTCGCACCTCAGATAAGGAATACAACCCGTTTCGCTATTGTAGAAAACAGACCGTTCAGTATGAACTCTTATTTCCCAAGATAGAACGGTTCCGTACTAAGTCTGACCGGAGCCGAGGTGGCCTTGGTTGGGTGCGTTTCTCATCCTGCTGCAGGCGAACGTTGCAGGCTGCAAGTACTGAAGTCACCGTCAATACTTTCAAGCTGAATGATGCTGTTGTATCTGTTGAACTCTTATAGCTCGAGATGGAATTTACAAGAGAAATGGAATTGGATTCAAAAGAAGGTGGGCTCTGTTGGACTCTGCCTCTTTTCTTCTTCCATGGTTGGAGAAGAATCGCCACGCAAGCAGGGCGTTCTGTATGACACGCAACTTGCCGCCTTACAGGAGGTATGGTAGCCTTGAAACTCCGTTGGGCCTCGGGTTGGGCTGAAATGGCTGACTTGCATGCATTGATCAAGAGATCAAGAATTCATTCCTGCTCTGCCATCTGTGGCTGACGAATGTCGTCGGGTGTAGCGGGTGCTGCAGCTGGTCGTCACAGTCAACACAACAACGGTGCCAGACTGTACGCAAGGCATCCATTACCGTATAGATGAACAGGCTAATACACGGCAAGACCCCGATTGAGAAGACCTGGTCCGAGGAGTCCGCAAAACGATATAAATCGTGTACAACCCGTAATTCTTCTGCGACACGGCCCACGGCACACAGGACGACCCACGGAAGCATTCATTCTCCTCCTCCTCATGTGCGCGACGCGGCTGAGAGAATTACTACCCAGGACTGCTGCTGTGGGCAAAGAACAGTCCACCGAAGCTCGGAGGAGGTTCCTGCGCGTTGTCATGGGCCAGCCGGCAGCTAATGCTCCCGTGTGCATTCGAGCAGGGGTCGAGGTGTGTGTGAATCACATTATTGAAGACCACTTATCTGCCTGCGTGCGGCTATCAAGTGACACCCTAACATCGCTTTTCGGACCCTCGGCGAACCACGACGCTCAAGTCGACCAACTGCTTGACCTTGTTGCCCATATCGCCTCGTTGCTGCAAAATGCGAGCGCGCAAACCACCATCGTTCAGATAGCACAAAGTTTGCTGCGGTACCACAGCGCCAAAACAAATACACCCCACCACACAGCACCAGCAGCCTTTCTGCACTCGACATGCCATGTGGTCTTCGCTGGGCTGGGATGGCTCTCCTTACTCTTTGTGCCTTCTGCGAGTCTCTCTGGGAATGTCTTCCAAGCAGTACAGAGAGATGGCGTACTCACCAGCGTGCCATCATCAGCGACAGTGCTCGCCCAGAATATGGTGCAGAACGCTGCAGAGCGACCGCTGGGAGCATTGCTTCGCACCATGGGACTGGTACCCATTGCCTGCCCTTTACCCGCTCAGATACGCAACCCGGTCCTGCCCAGTCAGAGCCAAGAGTCAGAATTGAGGCATCTCAGTATCACAACGCTAAATTACTTCTCCCTTTCTAAGACTGGGAATGTGACTATTGTCTGGATAGATAATTTAGCCGAGCACTGCCACTTCGATTCCACTCGAAAGGAGCTCAAGCTTTTTCGGTTCCCTACATTCGTCCTTCAAAGTTACCTTCAAAGCTACACGGGACAGGCCGAAGCGCCTATCATGACCAGGTATGTCTGCCCTTCATTCCCGGTCCAACTAAAACGAAAGCTCATGCGGTGCAGGATTCTGCAAGCACACATCTGCAATTCCACATGCCTAGACGACTTGCCAGCTGTAGTACATACTTTTCTCGGCGAAGTTTTGCTTACGTATCGATTACTGTTTGGCCAGGATAAACGATCACGCAAGCTTTTCAGGGCGAAAGAGTGGTCAAAACTAATTCTTGGTGGCTGTCCCCAAGATCCCACGCTTCTAGCACTATGTGGAAAGAAAGACCCTGCCATTCTCCGAAGCGTGAAAGAAGATTACCGAGAGCGTGAAGTTTTCATCGTTCAAGTCGACTTTCCATGTCTAGGTTCTCGCCTATACGAAGTCCAGAATTACAATGCTACACAGAAGCCTAACAGTTGGGGTGGTGTATGGAATGATCGTCGAGATCCTTATCTGTCAATGACACTCTGGGCCGTTATCATATTTGGTGGAATATCTATAATTTTGGGAATTGTACAAACAGGAGTCGGAATTGGACAACTCGCAGTTGCTTTGCGTCAAGCCAATTGATAATTTGCTTCGATAGGTCAAACAAGCACTGGGGCCGGTACCGGTATTTAAATGGTTCTGTGTTCTTTCCAGGAATAAATGATTTCTCGTTTAATGAACACAGCACAATTCTTTCAGAAACTATCTTCCAACTGGTTACAAACTATCAAGCGAATCTCCAAACTCTCTCGAGGCTCAACATCTAAAGAAGCAGTGGGGTCTTGGAAGGCAGAGTGAACACAGCCTAACAATCATGAGTCGCCGTCTTACCAGAAAAGGAGTAAGACACCTTTGCACTCACAATTCGTTGCCTGTCCGCTTTTCGCCGAGTCCCACGTTGTGAACATCATAATCTCACTAGACAGCATGTTACTTGCCCAATACCATGAGTGCTTCGCGTTGAAGTACACATAGTATGATTCACCCGTCTTTTCTGGAGTTACTGTATCGACTTCGACCAAATCATCCTTCTCCACACTGCGGGGATCGCAGACTGCAAGAGGCATGTCACACATTGTACTATTGAGACATCTCCAAATACTGAACTGAGTTAGTTCTGTATGATAGTATGTTACATAGTTCAATGAGTATGTACTAACTTTACTATTCTGACTCGGTATTTCCCTGTGAGATATTCGATCGCTTCTTCCTCTGTAAGGTGACGTTCAATCCTGCTCCAACCGCCATCTTCTGTCTGGTCTGATGAATTTAAGTGGAGTTCAGTAAAATCTACATTTGAGCTACTTACCAATATGTGCGCCATATATTGGCAGGTCGAAAGATGCTCGCCCAGGCTTTGCTTGAACTCCTTCAATCCTCGAATGTATATCATAGTTTTTGCGGAACTGAGGGATCAGTCCAGCACAAAAAAGGTAGGAGATATCCAGAAAAGAGTAGAAATTTTATTACTACGTACTCGAAACTCATATACAAAGACTCTACTTGCTTCGAGTTCTCTCCGACTTAATTCCGCCATTTCGTGGCAGTATGCTGCGAGTTCAGAATGATCGGCAGACGTGGAAATTGTAGAAGGCCAAGAGCGCAACTGAAAGGCATGCGTCTCTATATCACATTTGCGACCGCGTATATCTTTGATTCGAATGTCGTCGACGACTGTGAAGTCCATGTTGGTGATTGGAACTGCTGTTGTGGCTTCGAGACTCACAAGCTTGTAAGGCTTTTCAGTCTCATATCTCGAAAGGCGACTCAAGTACCGGAGTGGTGCAAGGACATCGTTTTGGGTTTGGGTACTGTATATCGAAGCCATGATTGAACTTTGGGTAGACTGCCAAAAACTCGGGAAGAACTTTTAGTTTCTTTCCTGGAAACCAGTGAACACTGGCAGCCTATTGTCTTGGTCCGTGGTTTGTATCGAATGCTCCGCTGTCTGTACTACAAGGGAAACAAGCATAAAATTATTGAAGTTCCAAAGATCAGAAGGAGAACAAGAACCTTAGCACCCTTAGTTTTCTGGACGTGGGGCACAGCTGACTACCCAACATTGTTAACGGCTCACCAGTTTGGAATCGGGCCTAAGCGTGTGCATGGGGGGGGGGGGAAGGGGGGTGTAAGGCGGGTAGTGGAGGAGCTCGATTGAAGAAAGTGGTCGAGGCGTCAACATAGAACTGCCTATTTAATGCTGTGTCCTCGAACTATATTCATTACAAACATAACTCGCTCATCCTACCAGATCGTTCCTCATTGCTTCAATCTCCTTTTCGATTGCCAACGAACTGTTGCAAAATCTTGACTGTTCTCTAAGAAACAAAACACAACTTCACATTTGGAGTCTCGATGTCTCCCTCGGCTATGGAAGACTTGGTAGAACATCTAAGGATGCCAGCTATCAACGTTGATAATGGCGAGAATATCGACTCTGCAGATACATCAGACTGCGCAGACAAACCTGTGTCAGGAAACCCAGCGCCAAATACTGAGGACTGTCCAAAGCGTCAAGCAAACACGAAAAAAGCCAATGCCTTGGGTGTCCGGAAGCGAGGCACTCGAGTTAAGCACCAGCCCTGGAAGAAGTTGGAGTCACTTAATCATACCAAAGAAACATGGGGCTCTACGCAAGGAAAGGCAATTGATGATCCTATCTGTCGTATCAAGTATGAGGGCGATTCAACTGGCTCGTAGAATTTTGGTGTCGGTGAGGGGTGGAAATGGCAATGCTCTATGAATTATGATCATACCAGTGGCTGTTTCGCTGGCTCTGAGGCATTTTTCCATGGGTGCATCTCACTGTTTGCTTCCGCTGGGTCATAAGTTGAACGTGTATTAGGATTGGGAATTGCGAGCTAGGAACCAGAAAGGTTGATAGGGGCGTAATTGCACGGGGGATATTCGCTTGTCATTCAGTCATTCGTCCAGCTTCATAATGCGAACTACTCTCCTTTTGCCAATCACACTGCCTTGGACGGACTTTCTGAAGACTCAGACATGCCGTTTGCTTTTCTGTTGGCAGATGCAAGGCCGGAAGCCAACTAGGCTACTATAAGGTAAGGCCGTGTAACTGTGAGAGTATCCTAAATCCGTGACCAAAGGGGTTACTGGAACAGCGTCACGCGTGCAGGTATCACATCCCTTCGAGGGGTGATTGACCACATGAGCCGTCAGCCCACCATTTCATTTGAGTCGTACTGACCACGAGTGGAAGGAGGTGACGCACGTCGTAAATCGACCCCAGCCCAGCCCCACCACACCGTTTGTTTGTAGATGCCAACTCATCTTGGCATCACAGGGACTTGTCTGCGGAGCCTCACTGCTTTTTCCAGGGAATGAGCTTCCTTACTCCGTACACCTTTCAGCCTTTAACTTTCACTTTCTAAACTTACAACTTTCATACTTTATTTCGCACAATCCCCTCGTTCTCCAACACCAGGCAGATACCATCCCCGCCCTCTCTCTCTCTCTTCCTCTCTCTCTTCTTAAGAAATTCGATCGATATTTTCCATATGCTTCACTAAGGCTAGCTGGCTAAGGCTCGACCCTGTCTGCAAGTACTCTCTTTGGCAATATGTTGCCCCTGCCTCTAAAGCATACCTTTAGATTCTATCTGGCGCTGGTTTTGCTCAATTCAAACACCGTGGGCAGCACTGCAAGATCAAGCACAATGGCACATGAGACGATGAAGATGTACGTTCGCGACGCAACACTCCATGACCTGGACGCCGTAACACGTGTTGGGATCGCAGCGTCGTCAATGGAACCTGGCTGGAAATACAAATATCCTCGAAGTTGTGAATTTCCACAAGACTCATTTGAATACACACGCCGGGATTATCGGAAGTAAATCGAAAACGACGACAGCAAATGGAAGTGGCACACGATGCTTGTTGAGACACAACTTGAGGATGCAGCATGGTATGTTTCTTGTGTTCTAACGACTCTACACTAAGAATCATTCTGACGGTATATTTTGCTTACTAGGTATTTGCATCAAAACGATACTGCGAACAACCTTGGTGCCGTTCTTTCGACTGCATTTCAAGCTTTTGATGCTTGGGAATCACCTTAAAAAGATCAGCTTATCAAAGCTTTCTTACTTGGCATCTCTGCCCTTCGTGATCTTTGGCTCGGAGAGTTCAACTCTGCCGAAGTAAAAACGCAAGAATGTCTCCAGATTCAACGACCGCTCCTGCCATCCTGGGACGAGGAAATTCTTAACACTTACAATAATCTTGGAATTACTTACGACTCGCAAGGCGATTATGCTCGTGGTGCTGAATTTTTAGGTCGCGCCGAGGAAACCTTCAGGTCGAACCCAGCTCCAAATATTGCCAAATCAATACTCCTGAATGCCAATATAGGACGGAACACTTATTGCTCAAATAACTTTGCCGAGTCGCAAAGACGGCTTGACCTTGCGTTAGCAGAATCAATCGAGATGGATAGTTGGTTTTGGAACGCAGCGTATGTCCAATTATTGTGTCACAAATGCTTGATTGCTAATAGGAAGTGAAGTATTCATGTTGCTTGTCTGTCATTATATCTTCGAATGGGTGATTTTGAGAAGGCGGAGGCGAGCTTGATCAAAGCGAGAGAAGCCGTTGACCGATCCGGGGAATACCGAACAAGTCCTCTGGTTGGCAAGATTGCATACAGTGCTGGTCGTGTAGCGTTGGCTCGAGATCAAATCGCTGAAAGCATGTAAGGGATATAATGTCCACGTTCAGATAATTTATGCTAACAGTAGGCATAGAACGCAATTTGAGAGGGCAGTGACTATAGATCAAATCTGCGATTGTTCTAGAGGGAGACGTGCAAGAACTTTATTTGGCTTGTCACAAGCGCTACAAAGGGATGAGAATCGAAGGGATGACGCAACACGGTGTCTAGCCGAAGCTGAAGATTTTCGAAAGCCTATGTTACAGGCGAATACAAGACTTCCTAACACAGAAACGTGGGAAGCATTTGATCTCTTAGTTCAGATATTAGATCGTTAATACTGAGGACTATATACTAATGGATAACTTTCATATTTAATATTACTAGTTTACTTGCGAGTTCTTGATTCTGGCCTTTGAGGATTGCGTTCCGGTTCGTGAGGTGCCGGAGATGGTCTTTGGCACGATGGTACTCCTGGACGACGCGGGAACCCTGGATACCCATGATGTAGCGCAAGTAGTCTTTCTTTCTTTCTTTCTCTCTTTCTTTCTCTCTTTCTTTCTTTCTTTCTCTCTTTCTTTCTTTCTCTCTTTCTTTCTTTCTCTCTTTCTTTCTTTCTCTCTTTCTTTCTTTCTCTCTTTCTTTCTTTCTCTCTTTCTTTGCTACTATCATCAGGATGCTCGGAAGGCAAGATGTGCATATGTATGTATGTATGTATGTATATATGTATATCCAACAAAGCCCTCAACACAAGCTATCTAGCTCCGATCCAACAAAAGACAAAAAAAGTCCTAGCACCAACGCTCACATTCGAAAGGGAAAAAGAGAACTCGGAAGAAGAAGAAGCCTCACGAATCTCCAGACGAAAGCAAAGGACTTCCTTTGTAAACAAAACATTTCTCATCAACCATCTCTATAGATACCAACGCGTAGCTGTCTAAGAAACCTACCTTCCTACCCATTCCCTAGGGACCTACTATCGTACTTACGTACCACTACCTATGCATTCATTAATTCATTAATTCATTCATCCCTCCACTCACTCACTCCCATCAAGCACCCACCCACCCATCAAACTCTGCCATTCTCCTTCTCCTTCCCCTTCATCTAATACAATACAATACCTACCCTCCCCCCCTCCCATCCTCACTCATAAGCGAGCTGTGAACATCATATGATCATCAGCAGCACCTCACCTCACCTCTTTCTTCACATATCTATATACCTACCCCGACCACCACCACCCCTCGATATAAGAGGGCATCGAGATACAGGAGGGGATGGATAGTAGGTCACGTCTGATACTATACATGCCTCCACCTCACTCGAGCATAAAAGAGTAGCTAGGTAGGTAGGTACGAATAAGTAATAAGTTTACGATAAATAGATATATACTATTGGGAATGGAATGTAGGCGTAGTGGTTTACTATGAGAGAAGAGGAGAGGAGAGAAGAGGAGAGAGTAAAGTCCCGGGAGGGAAAGGCATACAGGGCAGTATATTGCGCGTATACCTACAACCTGAGATTCATAGAGGAAGATGAAGATAGAAGATTGATTCATGGGTATATATATGACGCGACTTGGCTTAAGTGTCGAAAGATTCCATGTCTAGATAGGAAGAAAGGAAGAGAGACAAAGAGAAAGATAGTGAGTGAAAGAAGGGTATCATATCATGTATTTCATCAGCCCAACCCAATCCCAACCCAGCACCAGCCTGAACCATCCAAAGTAGGAATCCCAAAACTCCATCCAAATCCAATCCAATCCGACCCTATAATTAGTCACCTAGCCAACCAAGATATGATGCGACCTACCCACCAGGCGAAGGGTCAAACAAAGTGAAAACTTCCCCGCCAAACTCCCATCTCGTAAACGTGAGAATGTGCCCGGCAGTCTGCAAATAAGGAGCTCAAACTTGATCCAAAGCCTTAACCCCCTCGCCAAAGGGATTAACGTTCCCAATGCCGTCCTCGCTCCTCCTTTCATAATCAGCACCAGAGACAACGCGATCCATGCCGCCAGCCTCATGTTTCTTATCGTTCAGCTCCCAGCTTCCCACCCTCTCATGTCTCACAATTGTGGCACCCGCACCGGTCTTGGGCAAGTCGGCATCACTCTGCATCTTTTCAGCTCCTTTGAACCCACCTAGACTCGATCGGCGACTTTGGAACCCGACACGTGCACCGCCGAGGACGGCGAGTGCGATGACGGCGACGATGCCGACCGAGAGAGTGACTATTGCGCCGATTATACCTGCAACCCAAGGTTTCATTTGCTTGGAAGATGACGATTTCGGATTGTAAGAGATGGAAGGAGAATCAGCGGCAAACGCCTCACAAAACAGCGTTACGCTTTCGCACGAAGTGCACCACGTCGCCGCGTCGGTCATAGCAAAGCCTGACATGCCTTGGATGAATTCGGAATAGCTCATATCAGTTTGACTCTCTCCTCTTCCAAAAAGCGGATATGCGAGAATGGATTCCGATTCGTCTGTACCGTTGCGGAAGAGGAACCGTACGTAGAGATCATCAGTGAGGGGGAAAGGGATGGATGAAGAGGAATCGTCGTTGAATGAGAACAGCTCAAAGGCCATGAGTGAGCCGTGGAGGGGGAGGTTTGTGAACCGAGTGTTATACTGGTATGCTGTTGAGAGGCCGGAGAGGGAAAAGAAGGCCAGGAAGGGCTCGTAAGACCCGAAGAGCAGGGAAAGTTTGTCAACGGCACCAGACGAAGCGATGTTATGTCCAAACATCTCGATGACTTTTGCTGCTAAAGTGACGCCTGCGATAGCGTTGGCGCTACTGGCGTCACCGGAATTCATGGCAAACTTCTGGGTGCTGGCGTAATGGTACAGCAAGCTTAGATCAGAGTCGGAGAGTGAGTTCAGAACGCTGCCGTTGTGTATGCTTTGATAAAGGGCGTACTCGTAGAGCGCATAGGCATTTTCGTAATTCACGACACTGGAATCGAAATGCGAGAAAACACTTGACACGAGAGATTCGTAGAAGGGTGCTGTAGATTGGTAAAGCTCCATGGAGTCTGGGGAATAGAGGTACTCTGCTTGGTAGAGGTCGTAGTTTGTGCAGCCCAGGTTTCCCGCAAGCCTGTGGGAAGCTCAGTCAACTCTCTGCCGCTATTATTTACGCTTGGGCGCAACTCACCAGACGTAGTTATAATCCATTGTGCTCACTGTCCCAATGCTAGCATACTGATACCCACCAAGCGGGTACATCTCCAAGGATCCATTCCCCAAAACTTGATTCCCTTGCCCATTGGCACCCACCGGTGGGTAAAGACCCTGCATCAAGGCCTGCGCACTCGCAGTAACATACTCGGCATCAGTAGACAACAGGAACAGCTGCGAATTGTCAAGCGAGTTCGAGTTCAGGCCCTGAATTGGGTAGGCTCGTGTGTCATTGCCTGCGTCTCCCGCGACATAACGGGCACGAAGGACCTCGCCGGCTGCCTGGAGTTGGTGCGCACCGATCGTAGTGAGGTTGTAGGTGCTGGAGAGGATGTCGGGAGTCTTCTCGCCATGGTAGACAAAACTGACCGCTGCCCAGGTTGTCTGAGTCCGCGCGGCTGCAGCGAGACTCCCGCCCAGAAGTAGAGCGGCTAGGAGGAGATGGGTAGAAGCCATGATGGCAGGTCGCAGCTGGCTTGGATAGACGATGCAGTCTGCGTGGTACGGCGTACCCAGTATATCGATGAGTAAATATACCTATCAAGATATTGAAAACTTCACCGTCGCAACTGTGCGACCCAGATCGCGGACAGACCAGGCTGAGAAGAACAGAGAGAGAAAAGAAGGGACGGACGAGGAGAAATGCGAAGCAAAAAGAGAGAGAGAGAGAGAGAGAGAGAGAGAGCTCTACAGACAGAGAGGTAGCTCAGCTTAGCCCCGCAGTAAGAGGAGCTCCATCCCTACCTCAGCGGTATCTCAGCAACCTTCCGCAATCAACCATCGCGCCTTCTCTCCCGCGACGTCACCCAAGGGAGGCCCGTCATTCGCCAGCCGCAGCTTCTTCTGCTGAGAGTGTGCGTCTTGGTGGCTGCATGTATCCCGTGCTTGCACGCAACTCTGCATCCCACTATCGTGATAAGGACTGGTCACCTCGGACCCCGCATGCAGACGCTGAGGTCAGATGATGTACAAGAGGATTCGAGGGTGTGGTTGAGGCCTCTCTGGTATGGCAAAGGGGGATGAGGGTGTGGACAACTCTCACCATGGGGCGGCCATTGAGGGTTGGGTAAACGAGGAAAGAATGGTAAGGTAGGGAGGGAGCGAGGGAGCGAGGAAGAAGAGTTTGGCGATGAGGGTGGTGTAAAGTTCCACAGAGCTGTCAGTAAGCAATTCGTCCTGGAATTCAAGGCACCGACGATTAGGCGGCTGAGCTAGGTGCACTCAACTCAAACCCCGTTAGCCCGGTCCACCAGGCCCCGGTCTGCGAACACCCTTGCATTAACCCATGTGCAGGTGGTGGGAGAAGGAAACTCGCACTTGTCGGCACAGAATGCATTGGTCAATGGTTGTATTTCCCTAATTGCACATAATATTGGTTCATATACATGTTTCGATTCCTTTCGTTGCCCGCTTCAATTTAACCAAAGATAGCATCCCCGAGACGAATTGACACCGTCTTCGTCTGCGTGTAGTTGGCCAGAGCAGCCTCACCCAGCTCTCGTCCAATGCCCGACTCCTTGTAGCCACCAAAGGGCAGCTGGTGGTGTAGCATGTTGTACTGGTTGACCCAAACGGTACCGGCTTTCAGGCCGTTAGCCACCCGGATGGCTGTGTTGAGGTTGCTGGTGTGCACGGCAGATGCGAGACCGTAGTTGCTGTTGTTTGCAATCTTGAGAATCTCCTCTTCAGATGAGAACTTGGCAATGGAGCAGACGGGGCCAAAGATCTCTTCCTGCATGATCTTCATGTCCTCGGTGACGTCCGAGAAGATCGTGGGCTGAATGAAGTAGCCCTTGTCTCCGTGACGTCCACCACCAGTGACGACGGTGGCACCTTCCTGCTTTCCGTGCTCAATGTAACCCATGATGCGGTCGTACTGTAGCTGTGAGACCTGAGGACCCTGGAACGTCTCTGGGTGGAATGGATCTCCGACCTTGTTGGCCAGAGCACGTTCCTTGAATCTCTGGACAAACTTGTCGTAGATGCCATCCTGGACGTAGACTCTTGAACCGGCACAGCAGCACTGGCCGTGGTTGAAGAAGATACCAAAGTTCACCCAAGAAATAGCGTTCTCGATGTCTCCGTCGTTAAAGACAATGTTTGGCGACTTTCCTCCGAGCTCGAGAGTCACCTTCTTCAGGTTAGATCCGGCAGCTGCCTTCATGACTTGACGACCAACAACGGTCGATCCGGTAAATGCAATCTTGTCAACATCCATGTGGGCTGACAGCGCAGCACCGGCAATCTTTCCGAAGCCGGAAATAATGTTGATGACTCCTGGTGGGAAACCGGCCTCCTTGATCAAGTTGGCAGCAACGAGGGCAGACAGAGGTGTCTGTTCGGCGGTCTTGAGGACCACAGTGTTACCGGTAGCAACCGCTGGGCCAATCTTCCATGCCCACATGAGCAATGGGAAGTTCCATGGGATGATTTGACCACAGACACCAATCTGGGAGTTGTCAGTATGTTTTGTCCTTCTCCCCATAGATGCATGCAACGTACTGGCTCTTGTTTTGTGTATGAGAAGGTATCAGAGTTGGTATCGATGACTTTGCCCTCAATCTTGTCTGCCCAGCCACCGTAGTATCGCAGGCATCCGGCAACCGCCGCAACGTCACCCTTGGACATGGCAATCGACTTTCCGTTATCTAATGTTTCGACCTTGGCCAAGAGATCCGTGTTCTTCTCCACCAGCTCCGAGAGCTTGACCAGCAGCTTGCCCCTGTGCTCTGGTGTCTCCTTCCTCCATGAGCCCTCGAATGCTTTGCGGGCCGCTGCTACAGCAATGTCGACATCCTTCTCGCTGGCTTCCTGGACGGAGCAGATGACCTCTTCGGTGGCGGGGTTGATGACTTCGAAGGTCTTGCCGTCGACCGAATTGACCCATTCGTTGTTGATGAAGCTGGGGGCGAAGTGTGTCAGAACGCCGATCTGCGCTGCAGAAGGCGGGGTAACGCGGAGGCACTTACAGTCCCGTTGGCTGGTCGTACTCGCCATACGGAGTCTTGAGCTTGATGGAAGACATTGTCAGTATATCGAAGATTGATTTGAGCGGTGCTGGGCGTGAGAGGTATTGTGGCGGGTATGTTGGAGAGGATCGGGATTGCAGGTGGATGATGGTATGTGGTATGGGGTATGCACGAGGGCAGAGGGGATATGAAGAAGAAGGGAAGAAGAAGGGGAGAATGGATGTTGGGGCGGGGTAAGGAGGTTCAAGTAGTCGCCGTGTGGTCTATAAGAGCCAGGGCCATGTCGAAGGCTGGTGGTGCACAGGAGGCCGATCCGTAATCCATCTTGTGGTCCTGTACGGGACTTGCGCACGCCTACTTGCTACTTGCGACTCGACTTACTAGCAGCAGGGGGGTCGCCGCCCCGCGAACCCCTCAATTCTGCCCGCTGAGTGGCTCACGATGCTGCATGTGCACCAGCGATTCGGGAGCACCTGGCCAATCTGGACATAAGCGGGCTCAACCCTTTCGTCCTATGCCATGGCCGGCAGACAAAGGCCCGTATGCAGGACTGGACCTGGCGGAGCGGAAAAGCTCATGGTCCGCACCCATGTACGGAAAGGTACGAGTATCTCCCTTGGAGCGCGGAACGCCATTCCTTGCCGGTTTTGACTTTGGGGAAGCCGCAGTCACTCCGCCTTTGGGCACTACGGTATGTGCAGCACTCCTTCGTCCTGGATACGCGCCGAGTAATACATGCTCCATGTCGAGACTCGTACGTACCTAGCCAGCACGAATCCATCTCATCATCTTGCCGTCATCTTTGCGCTGCATCAGATAATACGTCCTGCGGATGCTGAGGAATGACAGATGCACATGCACATGTGGCCACCCCGCGAAGTTCATGTCGCCTTTGTGCATCTCGAGTCCTCAACAACACGCCTCGGCAGACTTTCCCTTTGCGCGTCCTCCTCTGCTCGCATCTCGCGTCAAAGCAATGCGAGGGCCAGCCCTTCGGCGTTAGCCCTGCCAACTGCCATCTGAGCTTCGGACATAGACTTTGGCTGGAGGCATTTCCAAGCCAGACGAGAGAGATCACGAGAAGAAACACCAACAACGATGGAGCAGCTCGCACGGCATGAAATGGCACTCCATGGCTGGCACGATTCGCGGATGGCTGACGAGTAGTGCTACGTGATTGCACGCCCTTGACGAGATAACAAAGGAACATCTCACACTTTCCGTTACGCATTGTTCGACGCGTTACTTGCTGCTGTTACTCCGCTTTGCATGCTCCAAACGCATCTCCACGCTGGAGCTCCAGATTGTTGAGGAATTGGAGACTCCCACAAATCCCCAAACCCCGTCCTCCACAATGCACAACTCAGACCATTGCAGCGTAACGTGCGTAAGCCCGCCGTCCATCTATCCCGGTGACCCTTCAAATGCCACGATGGTACGATCGTCAGACCATCCATCCCTCCAAGTACTGGAGCATACACCGTACCCCAAGTTCACAACGCCTCCGAGCCGTCCCATGCGGCGCCAAATAAGCACCGACTGAAGAAATCAACTAAGCACGGCTTCCTCCTTCAAGCCATCAAAGGCTAGGTAGGGACAGTTACCGTACGGGAGCATCACGGCTACGTAACAACAACAACAACAACAGAAAAGACTGCCTTAGTATCTCACGGTACCGCCGGATCAACGGACACTAAGCTCCCCTGCGCAGCTTCTTTCCCCACAATGTACTTCTTTGGAAAAAGCATCGCTTGGGCACTCGAGGGACGGTAGTACTAGCCGCGGCTATGCCTCGAGATCGTCCATGGACGAATGGGAAACGCCAGGTTTATGCCATTTTGGTGAGTTTGCGACAGCAGAACGCTGGGGGGACCTGAGAAGAGGCTCTTGCAAAGTTGCAAGGGTTGACCTTTTGAGTTTGGCGTTGCCTTGGGAGTGCTGAAAAGCGGCGAGTTGGGAGTGTTTTCCGGTGCCTTGGGATTTGGGAGGTGGGTGGCACGTGATGGGAAAAGCATGTCGGGGCAGGTTGTCTGGGACTGGACCCTTTTATTGCGTGCTGTGTCAATCTTTGGAGCCCTCCTATCAGTAGGCACGCGAGAAGTACTATGGTCTCTAAGTTGATTCTGTTAGGTGGTGGATATCTTCCTCGTGATTTGAGAGGGAGAAGAGGATGCCACGTGATGATGCTCTTACTTATACTAAGCGTTATCACCAATAAGACCGCTCTCATTGATAATTGCTCATTTGTATGTATCGAGTAGTTGTTATACTCGATTATCCTACCCACCGGCAATTCCAAGAAAGGATTTATCACCTGACAGCGACGAATACCCCTTTCTCGATGCTCGCCGGTAGTTCTAGCTAGATTCCGCGCGGAACTGGAACTTCATTCCGCGCTATGCCTCTGCAGAGCGGAGGGAGATCTTGACATTTGCTTGGTTCCGTCCCATTTCCACATCGAACCCGACTTGACGGCATCAGATGCAGAATCCACTCCATTGGTGCATACCGGCAGTGCCAACTTGTTACCGGTACCTAGTATGAGACCAACACTTCTCTTCTGTTCTCGCTCCCTTGTTCTTCTAACATGAACACGTTACACCACTTACTCGAGATGACTTTATTACTGTACTGTAACAGCTGAATAATGTCCAGGCATAGGTTAAGAATATCTTCGACTTGCTCAAAGCATTGGTTTTCGTGGACCTTACCATGCGTTTCCCACCAATCGACCGCGTCGTCTTCTAGCTCTCCAAGTAATCCAGTGCCCTCACGGCAGCAGAGACGAAGCATCGAGGCTTCATCAATCAAAAGCTGTTAAACCGTCTACCTACGGATGATGCACGGGAAGATTTGTACCTTCCCCCTTCTCCTCCTCTTCCCTTTCTCTGTCGATACGTACATGCAAAAGCTAAGCGACCTTTGGCAAAGCATGATATACGTTCAAAAACACTTCAACAAACCAAAGCGAATGATAATTCCTGAACTCGAAGAAACATGCAATGCCCTCATCCTCGAAGGCTCTAATACCACCGCCTCAGTTCTCTCAGGAACCATCTACTCCCTCTGCAACACCCCACGAGCAATGAAGCTCCCCACCTCTGAAATCAGGAGCATCTTCAAGCACAAGGCCGAATCACCATTGATAGTGTAAAGAATCTGGTCCATCAGAATGCCGTGATTGAAGAGGGTAAGCGATTGTTTCCTCCCTATAAAACTTCCCTTCTCCCTTCTTCGTCTTCTTCTTCGTCTTATATTAAGTAGTACTTAACTACATCTTGCTCGCGTAATCTTTTGTTTGTTTGTTTGTTCTTTTGCCAACGACAATCCAGCTAACCAATCGACGTGATCCAACAAATTACCCACCTAACACAGCCCCCAAGAAACATATTAAATAGCACGCCGACCCGTCCACGACAACACCCAAGTCTCCATCTCCATCTCCACTTCGCAGCCTCCACCTACTTACCTAACAAACACGCCGAAACGTCAAGAACGCCCTAACCTTCACTCCTCCCTCACCAGAACGGTAGGTACACCCCCAAATACCAACATCACCAACCCGGAGTCCCTCAAGTAATCACGCGCGCAAAACAGAAGCAGAAGCAGAAGCAGAAGCAGAAGCAGAAGCAGGAAAAGATGCACAAGTAGGAGAACCAATCCCCAATCCCTAACCCCTTTACCAACGATAACAAAGAAATCTTTCTTCCTCCCCGTCAGCCACCACGGGCCACGGGACTGCACCGGTATGAAGCTAGCCTACGCAGAGATGTGGTTTATCCTCGCACGGTCGCTGTGGAAGTTTGATGTTGAGCTCTGTGAGAGGGGGGGGCTGTTACTGGATATAGTAGAAGGGAATAAATAGTAGCTAGGCTTTTAGATTTGAGAAGGGGGGGGGGGGGGGAATCGGGAAATTGGGTTGAAGCGGGGTTGGGCTTGGGTTAGGTTAGGTTGGGATGGATAGGATGGGTGGTCTTACTTACTAGCAACTTTGCTTTCAATTCTACTTTTTACTTTTTACTTTACTGTGGATTTATATATTGCTACCTAAGGTACTTATCACCAGGAAGGTACCAGTATGTATAGGTTAAAGGGTAAATAGAATGTAGTGTTGTAATAAAGTTCTCGACTAATCTCTCGAGACCTACCTAGGTACCAAAAGGCAAGCTGCTTACCTTGACAACATCTGTACAATACTATATCGAGAAGAGAAATCGTGGCATGTTGTTAGTATATGTACGTATCTCAATGTGATAGAGGTAGGATGGGCTTAGAAAGATAAGATAGGATGTGCAGCTGCATAGGTAGTATAGAGGTGAGATAAGGAAGAGTTATTGCAAAAGCAGATAGGTGGGTTTTCTAGGCAGTAATGTATGAGCGATCTTCAATAGTATGTTAAATAAACCAATTGGAAGCGAGTTACCCAAGTCAGGTCAGTTGATTAAGAAGGGAGTCACCGAAATCCAGTAAGTTACGTTTTTTACACTCAGTCACTGTTCTTACACTCACAAATCCTAGAAGCGGTCTTAAGATTCATTCTCCTGGTGCCGGAGTGCCGGCTCCACTTCCGGGCGTCTCTACTCCATTGCCGTTTATCCTACGTTTCTTCTTCTTCTTGCGGGGTACTACTGCTGGTTTGGCGCCGTAGTCCCCAAGTTGGAGGTGGGTGGAGCAGGTTAGACAGATGGCTCCTTCGGGGGGTGAGCAGAAAACTGTTTTGGGGTGTTAGTATTCTGCTTGTTTTCGTTCGTATGAGTTGAAACGTGAGTAACAAGAAGAAAAGAGAGGGACGCACTGCTCAAGCAAATACTGCACACGAACCCGACATCCACCACTTTTCTATGACAAAAGCACGCAGCTCGGAAATCAACTACTTCCTGCGTGGGAGCCACCAGATGCGCCCTACTTATCTGATCCGGCAAGAATGCCATCATCAAATATTGCAGAAACCCCTGTGGATTTCGTATGTGCATGTATATACCCCTGGTCGTATCGGATGCTTGTTGAAGGAAGACCGTATCTCCGGCGAGTTTGAGAATATCAATTGGTATGCGGAGGCGCTGAGCTGCGAATGTTGTGTTCATTATAGGGATGTATTGATGTGCGAGGTCACCTGAGACGGAGATGACGAGGATGCGACTCTGCAGACCAATGGGGATTGCAGTGGAGGAAGAAATATCGATTGGTGCTGGCTGCAAGCTTCCATCGGTATCGGAAAAGGCTGCAGTAGCTTTGTTGATGTAGGAGAGAGCTTGCGTGAGTGCTCCGGCCATTTGTGTAGTATTGGTCGTTGAGATATCCGACTCTGTCGTTGTACCGATCAGCTCCCTTAGAGAAGCGAGCAGACTGTCTTCAATGAGTGCAAAGGGCCGGTATTTGTTCGCATCATCCAGAGAAGGGTTGGCTTCGGTCATTTCCGTGTCACCTCCTGCCATCGTGGGCTTTTGGGGACGAGGGTAGAGCCATACTGCGCGGTGGCTATGGCTGGCAACTACAGATACTTGGTTGGCTGGGTTGATTGCTAGGTGAGCGTTTATGAAGACGAGGATGTTGGCTATGGCCTTGGACAGAGGAAGGGTGGAATTGAGGAGCGCCCAGGCATGTGGATTCGTATCGAGGATTATTACGAGAAGGGAGGGTGTTGGGCCTGCAGATGTGTCAGCTTTGTCAAATGGTTCTAGGTGAAGGGATGGACCTTCTATTCCCTTGTCATAATGATCTGAGCCATCTACCGCGTTCATATTGACCGTGATCGAGGCATGTCAGACTCGAGGCTGCCTGCGACAACTACAGTAGATTTCCACCTCAACCGGGCTTCTGTTCGCTCTAGAAGCTACCCGCAGTACTGTGTAGCTGCAATTGACGCCTGCCAGCAAAAGCGAGCTCGTTCAATGACAGTGTTGAAGTGAAGTTCGAAGTTCTAAGTCGTCATGGAGTCGAAGTTCGCGCGAATCTTTCACCCTTGCTAGGTATTAGAGCCTTGTGGAATCATGCCAGTAGAATAGTCGTAGCCTGATCACGTGGTACAGCCTTGCCGAGGCCAAATGCCCCACCACCACCACCTCCTCCTTCTTCTCCCTTCTTTCCATTCTTTCTACAACTCTACAAGTCTATTGCATATTCACAAAAAGGCAGAGAATGCAGCAAGATGTCACGACCAGACGCAAAAACAGACAACACCGAACTTGATCCCACTCTCCCAGCTAATCCGAGTTCCATCTCGATCCCAGATGCATCGCTCGAGGATCAGACGTTGCTCCTGCTTGCTCGGCTGATGGAGGGCGGGCAGGAGGATGAAGATGAGTGCAAGGATCTGGATACCCTCAGCAGACTTCTGAGCGACAAAGAGAACAACAAGTCAACTGAAGGCCACAAACCTCTTTTCGAACTCCTCGATGCAGATGGCGTTGAGACTATCCTTGACTGCCTTGACATGAGACAAGCACCAACAGTGAGGGGTCACGCCACCTTGACAATATCAGCATACCTCAAGGCCTCTGATCAAAAGGGCGTTGATTATCTTTCATCATTCTTCTCTAATCGCGTCGGCAAAGGAACGTACGATGATCTCATCCTCGCCTTTTCTGTCGCCGCTTCTTTGTACCCTGTCGTACCATCGGTTATCTCTAGTTTTTTTCTAAGCGACGGTTTTATTTCTACCCTTGGTCCCTTGATGAAACGAAAATGGAAGAGCAAGAAGGTTGAACAGGCTACTCTGGAGATGCTGAATGCTGCATGCATGGATACTCCATCTCGGGAAGCAATTCAGAAATATTGCACCGAGTGGCTTGAGGAGGTCGTCTCTGAGCCTGCGAGAGACTTCAGCATGGACAATATTCTGTGTTCGTCGCCAGGAGGTACTACCATGATTGAACCTGGTTCGGTACAACAGCGAATGCATTCAGAGCAAGTCAAGAACCTTGCTGCTGTCATATTGGCCAAACTTCAGGTCGGTGGCCCCAATTTCCTCTGTCCCTGTTGCTCGTCGAACACTCAGTTGAGTTGCCTTATAATGATTAAGAGCGCTTGGAAGTAAATTGTGTGTCTTGAATTAAAGATCCATCAATTCCGAAGTCACATTATCCACATTTATAACATCAAGTTAGTCCGAGTAACTCAGAAGATACTGACTTTCATTCAATCATGTAACATATTTCAACATGCAAGTCATTCTATTAGTTTGTGTGGCTCATGCTGAGTATATAACACGCAGCGAACACCCTCAAATACCGTTATGTGTTAAGTCATCTAACTAATCTCAGGAGTAAAGGCTGTCCCAGCTGCACCAAATGCCGCATCCGAAGAACGGATACAGCCAGCTACAACTAGCATCGAGGACCTATCGGATCTGTTCAAGAACATGTTATTAACAAAAGCAGACCAAGAACAATACCATTCCATTGAAGGTCTTGCATATGCATCCATTCGACCAACTGTAAAAGAGAACCTAGGTACGTGCACCCTTGTTTTCGAGTTTTGAGTAATGCTGACTCTAGATTTCTTTGAATAGCATCCGATCCAACTTTCCTGGTCAGACTGATCGAAACTCTTGGTGCAGGTCCGTATCTTTCCATTTGAGCTACATAAACTACTTGGGTGTTCGTCTACTGTAGAGTGCTTGGCTTATCTCGATGCTTCAACATATCAAAAGAAGTCGTACTAACACTGAATAGCCATGCCCAAATCTCCGACTACGTATGGCGCTCTTACCATTCTTGTCAACCTCACAACATATATGCCGACCTTGTCAGAGGAACACAAACGAATGGCCCAACTGAAAGCATACGCCAATGCATCCAAAGACAGTTTAAAGCCCGAACCTCTCAACGATGACGATCATGTCGCCAAGCGATGCCTGGCTGTATTTGAGGCAGGAATTATTCCGGTACTTGTTACTCACAGCCAACGTGGATCGGCAGCATCACTTGCTCAGGTCGTTTCCATTGTCTTCTCCCTCTCAAACAAAAACACTTCGAAAATTAGAGGTCAAATGGCCCAACAAGGAGGGGTCAAGCTTCTGCTCCATGCCTATTCTCTATTTCCAGAAGATAATATTCCTTCTCGTCGCAAAACTGCCCACGCTCTCGCCCGTATCCTCATTTCGACCAACCCAACACATGTTTTCGGCGGCACCAATCCCTTATCCCTCTCCTCGGCTATTCGGCCCCTTATTATGCTTCTATCGGATGATGCGACAGTGGAACATCGCGATCTTCTTCCCGTATTTGAATCTCTCCTCGCACTGACAAACCTCGCGTCTACCGATGATCTAGCCCGGAACCCCATCATCCGCATTGCATGGGCACAGATAGAAGAGCTCCTCCTCTCAAACAACACCATGATAACCAGAGCTACTGTTGAACTTGTCTGCAATCTGATGCAGTCCCCCGAGGGCGTTGCAAAGGTACGTCTTACCATTTCAGGCAGCTTTTCAATATACGAGCTATGCGCCCTCGTAGGCGATTCTCGACAGTACTCAGATGTGCGGCTAGTGCGGACGCACGTACTGCATATGGAGAGTTGAGTCACTCATTGTGCCATAACTATGCTTTGAGTTGCTTAACTAAACTCAATGATGAAGACTCGGCCATCCCTGATGTATCATCTTTTCATTTACTAAAGCCTTCCCTCGATCATATCGTCTCAATCATCAAGTGAGGTTGAATGACTCAAGCTGCGTGGGATACCATGCACAATGCAGCAATTCTTACCACATTGATATATACAACACAGTGCTTCACAACAGTTTATCTGCTGGGTGAAGCGTATGCAAGCCTGCCAAGTCTTGAATCTTATTCATTTACTCTTACTTCAAAAAACCCACGATACTGACTCTTCGTCATAGTTCGCAGACGGCGGCAGACAAGCAAGCCAAAGGATGCACATCTTACTAGCACTAGCAGATCACGAAGACTTAGCAACCAGACGAGCAGCAGGGGGAGCACTAGCTAGCCTTACAGAATGGGACACTGCAGTAAACGCCATTCTAGAACGCGAACGAGGCGTAACCATCCTCCTTAGTCTCTGTAAAGACGAATCTGAAGAACTACGACACCGAGGCGCCGTCTGCATACTAAACATCATGACGGCACCGGGCAAAGTCGGCGAGTGGGGCGTCCAGAAAGTGAAAGCTGAGGACGGTGTTGAGGCCTTAAAAGAGTGCTTGAAGAGGAGTCGGAGCCAGGATGTCCTCGAGGTTACTGTCGAGGCTCTGAAGATGCTACTCGAAGAGAATAAGGAAGAGGGGGTGAAGGCTATTGAACAGTAAAGTAGTTAGCTCTTTCTGAAGTACCTAGCGACGAAAATTATATGTATTATCATTACGTTGGTTTGAGTTACTAAAATCACCACTTGCCCACTAAAGGATGACGACAGAACGAAGTATTACAAGCCGACTCGAGTGAAATAGGAATTGGTTCAGTATATAGATTGCCGAAGACTGGGAGCCGCTAATTTGAAATCGTTTGTATATGTAGTAAAGAGGACGAGGATATGAAAGTGCCGTAGAGAGAGATAATTCCTGGTCATTGAGCGATAAGCAAGGTACACTACTAATAAAACTAAGCCCAAAACCAATGTCGTAGTTGCATCATTCGATCAAGTAGAAATTAACACAATGACACCAAAGGGCTAGTTATTGAGGTATATTTATAGCAGCCAATAGTAGTAGGCTATAGGTAGTAGGATAAGAAACCCACTCCTTACTTGGAAACTAAGCCATACTACTTATCTTTTACAGTCTCTAGTATTAGCTTTAGGTTACTTATAGACTTCTAAGAGTATAAGAAGACAGCTTTGTGTGTAACTATAATGGTGAGGTTGATAAGTTTCTTGGGAAAGATAGAGTGATCTTGACCACGCTTATTCGTGCTGAGCGGCTTGACAGTGCCGCCCCGCTCCATTGCAATATACCTTATAACCTTTACTCCTCCACACCAATCAAATACACATAATCTGTTGGAATATATAGCACGTGATATGGTCACGTGAATTTCCACGTGCTCGGCTGTGCTCGGCTACGGTAGAGGCACTTCTTTGTAGAAAGTCTCTTACAGAGACACACACACATATCAAATACAGAATCATTACAGACCTATATTTGATCGGATATATCCGTCCTAGTGAATCTAACATAATCCAGTCAATCCCACAAAATTTATCAATTTCCAAACGTCACGGCTGTAGCCCCAATACTCCAGACCCAGATACCAGCCATAAGGTATTTCCTTGCAGTAACTATCCCTAGAGCGAACCAACCAGAACTCCACGCTTATATCCCGAAATAAATCAATCAAAATGTATAGGTGGTGACCAACTTAATCAGTTTTTGATGGAGCCATTGAGTTAGTCGAATCTTCGACTTGGTCGGCGGAAGTGACAGCCATAAGTTGCTGGACGAGATGTTGCTCATTGCTGTCCAATGGCGATGGAGTCGAACTCGATGGCGGTTGCTGAGCTTGTGCAGCGTAGGGCGACTGAAAGTAGCCTTGCTGCTCTGATTGACCTGGTGCTTGGAAATGGGTCTGGCCACCACTGCTTCCTCTGCGGGTCGTTTGCTCGACAACATCTAACCTCTCATCGCCATTCGTGCCAAAATCCTCCTCGCTAGAATAACCACCTGGTGACGACTGTCGATATGCTCGATGTCCTGCGAGACTCATAATACCGCCAAATCTCGCACGCTCCTCATCCGAAGCCAGTCTTGCCCTTTCCTCCGATTCCTTCTTTGCTGCTAAGCTTGGTGCTCGGGACTTGAGATCGCCTGTTACGAAGGTAAGATAGTAAGGAACCTCAATGTTTTCTTTGAGGAAGAATAATTTTAGGTTGCGGGCTTTGTCTTTCAACTGTACTTGGTTGCGATCTTTTAGTGCAGTACTAACACTGCCAGATGGGCCGTGAAGAGCTATGATTTGGCTCCAGTGTGGTCCCTTCACGGCATCAAGGCCAGCCAGCAATGCTATCAATTCCTCGTCGGTCCAGGGTCTTCGTGCATGATTACTTACTCCTGGCCGTCCTTTACTCGGAGTTGATTTCGCACAGACCGATTCTCGAGCTTTTCGGTATAGGGCAACCGTTGAGGCTGGTTGCGTAGCATACTGGGGGAGACCATTTGTGTTGCAACTAAATATGTTTTGAGGAAAGGATGGGTAGTGCGATACTAAGTCGTCTAGATCAGGCATGTCCGCTTGAACGAACCCAATGAATGGTGGCTCACCTTCGTTATATTGTGGCGGACTCGACGGATCCACGCTATATCCCAGGTTTCGCAAAACCTCATCTGCTGCACGCTTTGCTTCTCTAGTAGCATCTTCCTCTGTCAATTGGGTGCGTTGTTCATTGTGCTGCGGGGTTTGTAGTGTATGCACGGTTGCCATGCCGTTAATTTGCGGGGGAAGAGACCAGTTTTGACCTTCCGCACGTCTACGATCGCCGGCTGTCAAGTCAAAATATTGTGCGTTGGTTGGCTGGGTTTGTCCATACATGCTTGCGCCGCCATTCATTGGCAGAGGTGTATCAGGAGGGGCCGGAACTGTGAGAGCATGGCGTTTGCGGTACTCATCGAGTAACGGCGCATAGTGTTTTGAGAGGTAGCAGCTCAGATTTTGGAGAAAGTCTTCCCACTCAAATCTTTGTGACAATGCCACTGGTGAATGTGAATAAGGAAACGTCAGATTGTAAGGATGTATACTCACATATGGAATCATTACCACTTGGCTCGTTCAGTAGAAACCGTCTTCGACCTCCTATTAAGTTGATGAATTCGTTCTCGCTCTGGGACAAAGGCTTATCGGGGTGCCTGGACGCAAGTGACGTGTCGAGATCATCTGGAAATAAACTCGCAAGAGTTTCCTCCTTTTGAGATGGATCCCCCGAAGACATGGCCGTCAGATACATCTGGGTCTTGAAATTGAGGTACAGGTGGCTGACCTCTTTTTGTAGTTCTTCGCCATCCGGAGTGAAAGTTTCGATAAAGCTGTCATTGAGGTCGTAGAATCCTATTTCCCCCCCACCGAAAATACTTGAAACAAATGTTGCAATATTTGTGGTGCGAATTGTTGCTCGATGCTCAGGCTCCTGAATGTTCAATTTGTCGGCTGAAATGAAGTTCTCCGTTTGTGTATATATCTTCTTCGTCTGGTCAAATAGACCCTTTAGAGCATCATAGGCCTGGCCAACATCAGACTCGGGTTTGGTAACCATTCTAATAGTCTCTTCATAAGGACCTTGTGCCAGCTTGGAGAGAAGTAGTGTCGACTATGAGATAGTTAATATTTGTCCTGCATTTCGAACGCAATCAAAGATAGCTTAGATGCTTTGGCTGGGACTTACTAGATTTCCAAGGACTGGCAGGCTTTCAATCCTCATTACATGGTAGGGATCATACATGTATGTGTTATTGTGTGGCTCTGCTTCTGGCAACTGTTCGTTCTCGACCGACGGCGCTGGAGCTGGACTGGCCTGAGGTGCCGAGGCTGCGATTTGCTGAGTTGTCGCCGCGATGATAGATGCCATATCCAGATAAAACTTTTCATCGTTGGGTGTTCGGCCATTCTGTTCAGCTTGCTCAATTGTTGCCGTCGTAGCTTGCGTAACGATTGCCGCGAGATCCTGATGGACATCTCCACTGCTATACACTTCACCATTCGTCTTTATGCGCTTCGCTGCGTACTGTCTCACTGCGTGCTTTTCTGTTTCGTCCAGACTCTCGGCTGAACTTGAACGAGGTCGCTTTGAAGAGGGGGAGTGTTGCGGGGTCAGGTCTGCGCTTCCATCTTCTGGAGATTCGTTCTTGATGGAAACAGTCCCTATTGCGCGATTAGTTTCAGACTCTGTAGAAAAGAGAAGCGCACTGCAGTTCGTGGGATAGTACAAGTCAAGCAGCCTGTGCACACTCCTGCTGCTCAAAGCGATTGATCCAAGCTGGAGTCCAACTTACCATCATTTAGAGCCTCCATATCTGGAGCCATGACTAGGTGCAGACAGAGGCCTCGATATCAATGGCAATTTCTGGTCAATTGAGATGTCGCACAACAACTGCAATTGACATGATGTGAATGTTGGGAAGTGTGTGTGAGTGTTTGCACCAGCATCCTCTAAGGTACCTGAGCTACCTGGCCTAAAAAAAAGTTCGGAGCTGCGGCATTGGACTCTCGCACCTTCCGTAAGCCCTCAAACTTTTGACCTTATCGCATTCTTGATCGCACAACACAAGATGGAAACTTTTTAATTAATTGCTTTGTATTATTATCATCATCATAAGCAGCGCTACCTACCTACCTATGCAGCTATACTATACCAATACACCAGCCGCGCTCTGGATAGCTGCATATATAGTTCTTGGTTACTTCCATCATGCCATTCTTGATGCATTTTGCCCTCCCCTTCTGCTGTGTAGCCAGGCACGTGTATTTGCACGTGATTTATCTGGTTTGGACTGTACTGTAACAGAACATCTTATAAGCTTTACTAAGGCACCTCTTTCTTATGTATTGATTATAAGATCGCAAGTCAGTTTGTTATTTTAAGAGCTATCGACTTATCTTCCTGTCTTTCCGCTGTCTCAATCTCACGGTCTCTTAAAGCTCACAACTCAAGGCGGACTTGGGAACGCCAAAGTTCTCAAAAGAAAGATTCAGATATACAATTACAAGTGTAAAAATGGTCTCACTAGGCCTTGATCAGAAAATAGGAATACAGACTCCTTACAAGCACAAAAGTCGACTGTCCTAGAGACTTTCTGTCCAACGTGATAATACTCTCCTTTCTTACCTCGCTTAAGACTTGACGGAGTACCTAAAGTGCATGTTTTATGAAGGGAGGGAAAAGCCTGTGCTGCATAGAAAAAGGTTGTCTAGTAAACCAGAACTTCTTCCTCTTCACCAACTAGGCATTTACTATCTCGAGCGTTTTTCTTTCCCACCCACCATCCCTGGGTTGTTGTATATTAGTAGCATCTATTAGCTAGTTTGCGAGCCCCTATACGGGAGCGTTAGCAGCTAGTGGCCATTTCAGAGCATTATTTACAGTAGAAATCTAGGTTAGAAGTACTGCCACCAGATACCTACTGCTACTACTAAAATGGCCCCTTAGAGTGCTACACCAGCAGAACTAAAATAAAGAGAATTACAACGCTTTTCTAATTGAACGAAATAAGTAAATGGTATTTTAATCTATAGAAGCGAGACTTCTAAAATTAAGAGAACACCTTAATCTTATACTAGTGTTCTCCTTCCTAACTAATTTAGTGAAGTGATTAGAAAAGCCTGTTACTATACACTATATTTAGGTGGTAACGAGCTTGTCACACTTTTTTAATTCAATAGTAGTAAAGATAAGACACTGATTTATTATAAATGGTACTCTCGGCACACTATAGAAACGTTAGGAAATACTAATTAGTAGAAGTATTACTATACCTATTTATAACACTAATATGTTACCTGTCTAAGTCTTGAAGGATTAGTCGCTTAGACTTAGTTACTCTAGATAAGGAAGGGTACTTAAACTGTAGAGTACTGCGGGAAAGTCTAATACACTACACTACATTACTATATTATAGTAGATCTAAGTGATCTTCTTTTAGGCTGAATCTACCAAGCTATAGAATACTATTAAATAGTCGGTACCTAGACAACTATGTTTATATAGGCTATTTAGAATAGTTACATCGGCCTAATTTTACTTCTAGGCCCTAGGAGTTTTATAAGGTGAGCTTGTACAAGGTTATAGTTGACTAGCACATAGAATCCTGTATAAGAAAAGTATTGTTATAATCTCCTTCATTTAAGTGAAATAATGTTGAGTAACAGTTCATAAGCTGTACTAGATCCTAGTGCTTATAACTACGAACAAGTGTTAATCGAAGAGAGAGGTGCCAGGCTCACCAGCTCAATTTAGATACTCCTACTCCCTTAAGCAAGCTTCTAGAGACGAAACGGTAATCTCGCCATGATCTCGCGCTAAAGAGACTTCTACGTTACAGCAGCCTGTACGGGAAAGATGAACACAGGCAACCAAGCACCTCCTCTTATACGTCGTATCTTTTACAAGGCCTGGCCGTACTAAAATGCTCACTCGATTGCTGGCCTCTCACAACCTATATTGAGCGGGAGTAATTCTACCTGCTATAATCTAAGCTCAAAGGCAAGACCTCTGACTGTGATTACCTGTAACACTGTTTCATTGTCGGGCTCTTCTTACTTTGTAAATACCAATTGATTTCCATACGATAATTCTAACTCATTATTACATTGTCCGAGGCTTTTAGTTCACATGCCGGGTGTTTAGGGGTCGTCATTGTACATAGCACAACTAGCCTTGACTGTGACCGATCTAAATTAGCTTTATCTTCCCAAGCTTTCTGTTGCACGCACGTCTGTTTGCCAGTCGAAACGTTTTCCCAAAGTTTTCAACGTTCAATAAGAAGAATATATTCTCCATTTCCTTCACAGTCCTTTCCTCTTTTCCCCCACGGCAGGATATCAACTACTGAATCTATGTTGCCACTACTTCGTTGTATTAAAAAGAGACGTAGGTGCTAGGCTATTACTAAATGTAAGTGAACAATTTCCAGTGTCCTCCGAAGTAGAAGTTAAGTAATGATGATGGATTGACCTAGCTTTTAGATGCTTCAAAAGGGTTGTCATCGAGTCTGCCTACTTAGGCATTAGATTACGCCATATCCCGTAACCGTATACTATGGGAGATCTCAAACGCCTGTTGGTCCTAAAAGAGTGAAGATCCAGCTTGAATTACGACATAGGCACTGTTTGCATCATAGACGTGCTTCTTCGCGTGCTCTGTAAATGTTCTCTTCGATGTAGTGTAGTACTCCAGTGCCTTGAGACTTCCTCTAAATTACACTTAGTAGGAATTGCAAGGCAGCATTCGGCCAGAGCTTCTACTGCGGTAGTGATTGTGGAAGCAAGATGTGGTAATTTACTAGGCTGAACAGCAGGCCCAGACCGGTGTGGCGTCACCTTTCAATTCACAATCAGAGTGCAGTCACATCGAAGACAATAAGAAGTAAGGGGAAAACAATTAAGAGGTGGTACTTCTATAGCACTGGTCGCTTCTCATGTCCATGTAGCAGATCATGTTTTGTCTTATAATGTTCTGCCACGAAGAAAGCCAGATGGATACCCATGTGCCCATTCGTGCATGTAATGTTCTCTGAGTCCCAGCACCATGAATACCGCGTCGTGCGAAAGCAGCAAATTGTGTTCATCGCAAGTCGCTCTCAGTGTCATTCTGAAGTAGACTGCTACCCATCTGTGCAGAATACTTCAGACCAAAATGAAATAGACAAAGGTCGGAAAGGAAGAGGATTGCACTTCTTATTTACATCATGTTAGCGAATCGGCTTTCGTAAATGTTGGAGACGATTTTGACTGCGGTGGAAGATCAAGGGATGTGATGGCTTACTTTTTGTTGAGAAAAACACAAACAAAGAGGTCCAATCCGGTTAGTTTCCCTTTCGGCCCTTTCGGGGATCAAGTTCAAATGAAGATTCGGAATCAACATGAGATCTTTCGGCCACCTTGAACAACCGGACTACGGCCATGCTCCGAGATTCGGGACATGACACATTTGGCCTCTTTCTCGTTCGAACTCATGGAAGCTAAGGCGAACGAGTCGGTGTTGTGGGCAAAGTGTAAGAAGTACCCATAGGGAGTCTTCTTGACGGCCATAACACCGATTGCACCAGTTGAGTTGCTCTCCATAACGCCGGGATGCTCCATGAAGTCGGCCTGAACAAACGATGCCATGGCCTCTTCTTCCGTGGCACGAATATCAATACCTCCTCGTCCTCGTCGAGAGTTATGGTAAAGTCTGTCAGCACACTTCTGGGAAGCCATCGTTGTTGCCATATGCTCTCCCGTTCCACTGGTTACTGCAGCAACGGAAATCCCCTCTGGATCCTCCTTATCAGCTGGAACAACAGCAGTTCCGACACCAACCAAAGCTGCTGGACCAACACGGCCACTATGCTTCATGCCAATGCCACCGGAAGACGACGCAGCAGCAATATTGCCAAACGTGTCAATAGCTATGGCGCCAACAGTATCCGTGATCATATCCTCGTCACCTTCTTGGGTAAGAACTCGGGGGGTTGATTCTCCTGGGACGAATGCCGCCTTCAGATGAGACTGAATGTCTTGCTGAAGGTTGCGAAGTGGCGAGTATGCACCATCAGCATTCGAAGGACCTCCGTGGGGCTGGCCTACGTCTGCGGGACTCTTAGGACCAGGGCCAAGCAAAGAATGAGAACGAGGGTTTCCCTCGCTGTATTGGCTGTGGCGCGCACGCTTAGAAGGAGAACGTGGGGGGGAACTGACTGGCGAGCGAGCTGCACGGCCTTGTGAAGCCGCAACTTCACGGTATGATCGCTCAACTGCTGCGAAAGGTGATCCCAGAATTGTACGAAGACCGTGATCTGGGGATTTTCCAGTGCGACGAGAATGAAGTGACTCCTGATGAGCGGTTTCCGGAACTGGTGATCTAGCTTGAGGGGAATCTGGCTGACCCTCGTTCCAGGTCCCAGTCAGAATGGCACTTGTATGGTCTCGGAGTTGGTTGCCACGTGCTTGTTCAGCGCCTTCGTAGTTTGTCTCCCCTTCGCCGTGATGAATGCTTCCGCTGTAAGAACTTGGTGTGAGTTGGCCTTCTGCATGTCGAAGGTCTGCCGACCAACGATCCCATCGCTCCTGTGCATTCTGTGATTTGATCATGTCCTCCGGTAAGACGGGAATTCCATGGTCATAGGCAAAGTCAGTAGCTCCTTGGCCGACAAGAAGGTTAGGAGGAACTCGGCGAAGAGACAAAGGCTTGGTCGAAGTATTGAGGATAACTCGTGCCAAGTGTATGGGGTTCTTGATCTCTAGAAGGTCGATCTGTCAGTTTTCTGATCTGAGCTTGAAACAAGAAAGACTTACGGCCAGTAGCTCCGCAAGCACCACTTCTACCCAGATGATCAACAATGGTGGCATCACACTCAACCTTTCCCTCAATGGACAGGTTGCTTCCATACCCAGCATTGGTAATGTCCTTGTCTTCAAGAATCTTGATAGCAGCTTCAACTGCATCTACTGCGGTACCGCCAGTTTTGAGAATGTGCATTCCAACCCGAGCAGCACTGGCTATCGTTAGCAACATTCTCAGTCTCGAGAGAAATTGCATATCTAGAATTTGATGGCAGACTTACTCGTTGCAAGCAGAAAGATGAATATGCTCATTGGTTGTACTATGATAGCCAGCACCGGCATGAACAAAGATAGCAGACACAGGACCCTTCTGCGAAGCTTCTCCACCCATGAACTTGCTGTACATCTTCTCCGCTGCACCATCCATGTTATTCTTCATATTGAAAGACATCGGCAGTGGAGGGCGAGACGCGTCGTACGAGGGATAATCTGAAGTTGGTGTAGGATTAGGCTCTGACGACTTTGTGGGTGACCTCCGAAAGGGGCTTTGGATATCTTTTCGAAACTTGCGAAAGCGCTGACGAGCACCAGCAAATTTGGAGCAAGGTATTTGTATGTGGCCAGGGGTTTGAAGACTTGGTTTTTGCATGTGTTGGAAACTCGATCAGAGACGAAGTCGGAAATATCAAGTCCAAAAATGCGAAGGCCGTTGAGGTGCGAGCAATTGATACCTGAAGATTATGCGTGAGGACGTCAACTTCAACCGAAACGGTCTTTGGGAGAATGGCCTCAGTAGAGGCCTTTGGGATGTCGATTATATCGGCAGTGAGAGTGCGTCTCCAGACACGAATAGTAACGGCAGTAAGTGTGGTTCTCGAAGGGATCTCGAGCACGACGACGACGTCGTGCAGAGCACCTTGCACGAAGGGCGTGCAGGAGACCTATTAATATTGCTGGGAAGGCACAGGGTATGAAGATCCAGCAAGGGAGATGGAGCAAGACCCTGCCGTACTCACTTAGCATCAATCTTTTTCTGCTGTTTAAGTCTTTCAAGCCTAGCGAGCTTTTCAAGCCTTTCGACCTTCTTCTCTGTGCGACGGCCTGTGTGTTTAGGCAAGTTCATCGGCGAAGGAGGGATGTAAGATGTTGGCTGAACTTCTGGCAACGGACGAAGAGCTTCGACACGTTTGTGGAGAAGAGGTGTAAGAGGACCAGCTGGCAATTTCAAAGACTGGCGTGGCACACTGGGGACACCCTTGAGAAGACGAAGAGGACGGTGATCAGGGATATCAATCAGACTACATGATGGACCGTCAATAACAACATCAATACTTGATGGGAAATGCTGACTGACCGGATGCCACTGCACAAGGAGGAGAGGAACCTGAATATGTTGGCACCAAGGTCACAGCAACAAAGACCTGCGTCCGCCTTGATCTCGCACCAGGCGAAACAACAGTTGAATGCTGAGTCAACGTAGCACATGGACAGTCGAAAAGAGGGACAGATGCTTTATGTAAACATGCAAGTAAAGAAGATCCGGTAGCGACAGTAGTATGAAGACATGCAGTGACAGGTGGACGAGCGAGAGATTGGAGGAATAGAGAGGCTTGAAAGAAGGACGAAGGTAGCGTGTGGTGGGATGGTGATGAATGTTTGTGAAGGAAGAGCAGAAAGACTCGACAGGGCGAGCTGTGTTGAGCAGATGCAGACTTTGCCCTCCGCGTACGTAATCCGAGCAACAGTTCTACCTTAAGAGGCACTTGCGTTAAAGTCTTCTTTCCATTTTATACACTCTGCTCTGGACCGGGTCTTTGTGTCTCTTCAGTCATTTTTCGTCTTGTTGCTACTCTGTTGCTCTTCCTGGTCTCCTCCTTCCCTTCCCAAGAGTCCCGTTATCTCATAAATCAGCCGCCTCGCCAATGGAAGAGAACCGCCTAATAAGCGAGTGAGTATTACGCGTAAACCAGACGCAACTAAGCAAAACTAAGCGATCTGGTTGGCAGGAAGCGTAATTCTCGAAACGACTGGTGCGAGAGTCTGATTTATGAGATAAGAGTCCGGTCGTTCGCCGTTCCGACTCTGCACGTGCCACACAAATCACCTGACGTGTCGCGGGGGCTGCAGTTGAGGACCGTATTGGCCAAGCAGACGACTCGCACTGCTGCCCGCTTGGGTCGTCATCTTAAGCTTCTGGAGATACCAGGACACTCTACACCTCAGCCTTGCCTACACAACCAAATTGCAGAGCTGTACGACGTCTCGAGAGCTGTCGCATAACATCTCCACCGAGCTGGGAGTGTGTCGCGCTGTCTTCCCTTCATCATGGCTCAAAATACTCCGGCCGTTGTCATGGACAAGTACGTTTCTACCTCCCCGCCTAGGCAACTGCTTTGAATCTGGGTGAGCTGGATGAGCTGGCGCAAATTGCACTGTTTGCTTGGCTCGAGATGCTGATATGCTATTTGTAGCGGTACCGGTTACTCTAAGCTTGGTCAGTAGACCTCGAGACACAGCATTCCGGGCCAGACTGACCAAATATCTCAACACATAGGTTTCGCGGGCAACGACTCTCCTTCCTTCGTATTCCCTACAGCGATTGCAACAAAAGGACCGGCGGCCGGTGGTGCTGGAGGTTCTGGATCTGGGAGACCCGCAGTAGGGAACAAGCCATCGTACCTAACAGGCGGTGCTGGACCGGGCGGGCATCTGTCGATGAAGCGGGGAACAGAGGATCTGGACTTCTTCATTGGAGATGAAGCTCTTGCTGCAGCAAATGGCCCAGGTATGCAAGGCAGAAAAGTACCGAGGATAGGTGCTGATTGTGGCAGGTTATGGCATACACTATCCTATTCGCCACGGACAAATCGAGAATTGGGTGAGCATGATTAAATGTGGGTGGCTTTGCGCTGCAAGAGACTGACCTCATTAGGATCATATGGAGCGTTTTTGGTCGAACTCGATATTCAAATATCTTCGTGTTGAGCCAGAAGACCATTACTTTTTGCTGACTGAACCCGTACGTTCTGCTGAGGTCTCCGACTCACAGCCTGACTGACTTTCTGCTTTCTAGCCCCTCAATCCACCCGAGAATCGAGAAAACACCGCCGAAATTATGTTCGAATCTTTCAACTGTGCTGGCCTATACATTGCAGTCCAAGCTGTGCTCGCACTTGCAGCATCATGGACCTCCTCAAAAGTGTCGGATCGATCATTGACAGGAACAGTTATTGATTCTGGAGACGGTGTTACTCACGTTATTCCAGTCGCAGAAGGATATGTTATTGGCTCGTCTATCAAGTCCATTCCCATCGCTGGTCGAGATATTACTTATTTCGTGCAATCACTTCTACGAGACCGAGGCGAGCCAGACTCATCTTTAAAGACTGCAGGGGAGATCAAGGAGGAATACTGCTATGTTTGTCCTGATATTGTCAAGGAATTCTCTCGTTTCGATCGAGACCCGAGCCGATTTGCCAAGCATACAGTCAGGCAGCCTGGTGGACGTGAAGTAACTGTTGATGTTGGTTACGAACGTTTCCTCGCCCCAGAGATCTTCTTCAACCCCGAGATTTACTCTTCAGACTTCTTGACTCCTCTCCCTACGGTGGTGGACGGTGTGATCCAGTCTTCGCCTATCGATGTCCGTCGAGGTCTCTATAAGAATATTGTTCTCTCGGGAGGAAGCACATTATACAAGGACTTCGGCCGCAGGTTACAGCGTGACATCAAGCATCTTGTTGATGCCAGGATCAGAGCCAGTGAAGTTCGGAGCGGAGGTTCTGCACGCAGCGGTGGCTTAGAGGTACAGGTCATTTCCCACAAGAGACAACGACACGGACCGTGGTTTGGAGGCAGTCTTTTGGGCCAGACCCCGGAGTTTAGGAGCTATTGTCATACTAAGGCTGGTAAGTCTCCACCCTCTCCCTCTCTTTGTCCAATTTACTAACCGCGCAAAAAGAGTATGATGAGGTTGGACCAAGTATCGTACGGAGATTCGCGCTGTTGGGAGGACCAGGAGGATCATAAATCAGCCAAAATTGAAGTCAAAAGTTGATAGATTGGAGAAGTAAAGAAAATGCATGTATGCAGCTCTATTAGCATCTGAATCTGAGTAGCTAAGCGAGTTCTTAGCGAGTTTCCACGTGACCAGCTCAGGCGACGCCAACCTTACCATCTCATGCTCGGAATTGTGTGCATATCTAGTGCGGTCTTCACGACATTTTCATCCCAAGCTACTTTATTCTGTGGCGAAGAGAATGAATCAGTGTAGTTGTACAACATGCCACCAGAAGGAAGAGTTTTGGTAGGGTATAGGTAGGTCTCTTATTGTGCACGCAGAATCCACTGTATAACTAAATACTTTTCCTTTTCTTCCTGCCATGAGAATTGTTACGTCTTATCACATTTCCAATATCTTGTATTAACTTGCCTTGTCATTTGTTATCCTCTACTCTAGGAAGCAAAGGAGGTCTTAGAACATTAATCAGTACTGTGTGGCTATACAAAGCGGGTAGATACAGCTGCAGCCTGCAGCGTCCCGCTGTTACTGTATTGCAAATTTCCAAAATCAATCCGTAGCCACTTTCACTGCTAGTACTGATCTGTGATAAAGAAGAGAGAGGGGGAGGCTAAGAAGTACCTACTTTAATATAAGAGGATGTAAAGTATAATGTCCTAGTTAAAGATATATATTACAAGTCTAAATCCCTAAGAATCTAGCCCTGTAAAGCTCACAGTATAAAGGACAGAAGTATATATGACCTCTACACTCTTCCCTCTCTCTCTCTCTCTCTCTCTCTCTCTCTCTCTCTCTTTCTATATTATACTTTTAGCTAAGTAACAAGCGAAATCCTTAGCGTGATTAAGAACTAGGTATTTGAGGTACACCTAGTATATAAAGGAAGACCAGAGCAAGAATAGAGAAGACAGATGATAGAAAGTAGAAGGGAAACGACAGGTGAGATATGTCTTGGTTTTATACACTAGGACACCTCCTGGCTAAGCGACTAGCGAGGGACTGAAAGTAACAGAGAACTTAGTCTTTATATCTGTTAGTTACGGGAGAGGAAATGACGAAAGGAGATGGCAAAGGGCGGAAAGGCGAGGGGCGTCAGTTTCGCGATGTGTTGATTGGGAGGGAGGCAGGCGCCGGGTTCTTGCATACAGCACGTGAGCATTGTAAATACGGGCGAGAGACTGTAGACGTTCAAGACTAAGGGTAGGAAAATAAGGTAGTTTCAATCGAGCAGACAGAGCGTAGTCAAATTCGATAGCTCGCTTGATAAGGCATTGAACGCTCGCTTTACTATTGTTAATGTAGGTAATCTATAGCTAGATAATAGGTATTGGACATATCATAGTTCCTGTAAATAACCTAGTAGCTCAAGATGTTAAAATAGCTTAGTACCTATAGTAGGGAATGAGAGAGGGAGAGAGAGGAGTATAATTGGGGGGAGGGACTCGAGGGGGAGAGCTGCGCGCACTAGCGCCACTCGTGTGTGACTCGATCTCGGAAGTCATTTTCGCAACCACTTCGCACTTGATTCCTCTATTGACTCCACAACAACAAAAACCACCGCAACCATGGCCACAAGACTCAAGCTTGCATTTGCTCTCGGCATAATGTTGCTCAGTACATTGTACCCGGACATCCTCGTACTTGGCATCCTTGGGCTCTTCCTGGAACACCCTCTTCGACTCCTTTTCTGCAGCGGCATCGTCTTGGGCTGCGTGCAGTATCGGTCATCGACGAAGCGCTTCGCTCGTCTTAAGCGCATCAAGATGAAGTATGGCTTTGACAGCTCTAGTTTCGACAGCTACCGGCATATGAGTATTGAGCAGGCTCAAGAAATCGAACGCAACCTCGCTGAGTGGGAATTTCCTCGACTCTTTATGTTTGCTTGGGTTTCAGATTTCCTTCGAGTAAGAACTCTCCCTTCATCAGATCCCTCCCCCATCTTCTTGAATCGAATCCCTTCCCTTTATTCATCATCCGCGACTGCGGATGGGAATTCAAGAATGGTGTACTGATGGAGATAGACTTCAACCAACCCGGGCGTCTCGCGAGCCATCGGCTATTCTGGCCACTTCTTGGATCCCGACCCATTGATCTCCCACCGTCGACAGCAGGACACTATTCATCTCATGACTGGCCTTGCTTCATACCGTATCAAGACTTTCTTCCATTGCCTTGTAGTTGCTCGAATCAATGAACACGTAAGTACCTCTGCTTCCAAATATCCCTCTTGATGGTGGGGTGGAGCGTCCCAAACGGGTGCTTGCATATACCCAGGATATTTGTATCCAGCACCCTGGCACCTTTGAAGCAGATAGCCGAGGGAACACAAAGACCTCATATTCCCTAATACTTCTGGAATAGTAACTGACGGCTTCCAGCACCATCGCTATGGCACGAAGATCAACTCTGACGATGTCCTGTATCTGGTTATCCACTTTGGCCTCGCCCCTATTTCCTGGATCCAACGCTTCGGCTATCGAAAGCTTGAAGCTTTCGAGGAGCATGCCCTGTAAGTTCTCACACCAGAACTTGGCTGAACAACGCTGACTTCGACAACAGTTGGGTTCTTTGGCGTGAGATTGGTTGTCGTATGGGTGTTAAATACATTCCCGAAACTCTTGAACAAGCTATGGAATGGCGCATGGTACACCACACCCCTGTCTAAGCTCCAAAGACACACCCAGCTAATCCAGACTAGCGATTCGAAAACGAGTGGCGCTGGCCAGAGCAGGCCAACCAAGACATGGCCATGGGTTTGCTCAACCAGTTGATTTACCCCATTCCCAATTTCCTCCATCCATTTGCCAGAAAGGTCGTCGTTTCCATTGTTGATCCTGATATCGTCTTTTACAACAAGCTGCAGCACCTCCGACCTAGTCCAGTTCTTCGAGGCATTATCTTTGGTGCCTTCCGTTTCTGTGGTTGGTGCATTCGGCATTTTGGGAAGCCTCGAACCAAGCCTTACCAGCGTTCTCCCCCGGAATACAATTCTCATGTAGGTTGTTGAATTTATCGATGTGGGAGTTTTGAAGCTGACCGAAGACAGGGTTTAATGAACTTCGATTACACGCCGTATGAGACCACTCCATTCTACATCGAGCCAAGCATGTGGAACCTCTACGGCCCTGGTGCAATTCTCCGTCGCCTTCGCGGCATTCCTCTTCCCAGCGAGCAGTTTTACGGTAATGGTATCGCAATCGAGTCCATGGGTGCACCTTTCAATAATCAGGCCACTCAATCCGCTGTGGAAGAAAAGGTCCGCTTGCAAGCCCGAGTGCTCTACGAGGAACCCTATGGATTCCGCCCCAATGTCGGCTTCCAAGCTACTCGACTCTTGGGTCCTGTGTCTGGTCCTTCATATGGAGATCCAAGAAACTCGTTCGATGAGTCCACCCCGTACTCTGCTTCTGGTCGGGCTCGTTTCCAGAGACAATATGAGCGTCGCGGTATGGGTTATTCTGGACTCGGTACCATTGTGACTCCTGATGATGTTGATGTGGGCTCCTACTCAGATCTTGATTGATTGCAGCTTCATTTTCACTGTCGCTTCCTGCTTTTGTTTCCCGGCACTTAGGGCCGTGATTGAAAACTGAAGCCGATATGAAGTACGTATTCGATGTCGTTTCTGATGTTACCGACTCGATTCTCGTAACTCAAGCAGGGCTCTTTTCGTTTTCTTTTTGCTTGGGTGCTGGTATTCTCATCTTGGCGTATTCTCGGCGGCATTTCTTTCTTTGCGTGTGGAAATTCGATAAGATGAGATTTCGAGACTAGCACTTGCTTGGGCTCTGAGACACTGCCAACGAGCGCTTCATGGTCATGCCATTTTGTGCTCCTTTCGATTCCTGAGCACTTGCTCTGTTGTACCTACTCTTTTTCTGTAGTGGAATGACAAGGAAATTCTCAATAATAGTTCAGGACCCATCCAGGACCCTTTCACCACCCGTGGTTTGCATAGAGATTTCTTGAAAGGGCCTTTTCTGGGTGGCAGGAAGACCCTCTGATATATGGATCCCAGGATGATTTCTGTGATGACGACCACATGTCAAAACAGGAGACGTATGCGCTGCAGGGAGGTAGACTGCATGCTTTGGGTTTCCCATTACCATTAAGATGCTTGTGTATCAGCCCAGGTATCCATACAGGTGGTGTGAGGCGGTTGTATATAGACGGCGGTCAGTGCCAGTCACTCCATGAATTGACAGCTGCTGTGAGAACTTTGGTGACCGAGGCCGAGGTCAGGCTATGCTTAGTTCGCTTCACGGCCTTACTTTGATCCATTACCCGCCCCGTATCGGCCGCCGCCCTACTCGAGGAACTCCTCTATGCTACGGTCGCAGTCCTCTTACTCGTGGCGGCCCTTTCCTTCAGCCGCAGCAAAGTTCGTCCTGTCTCTTCCGACGAAAACATGCCACTTTTCGTTCAGGGCAGGTAACATCGTCACCAACATAATTCGACGACGAGGCACCGAATGCACGAAGTCGCATAAAAGGGTGGCGTGAGTTCTCAACAGCTGATCCTGGTTCACGATGCGCAGGATTGTTGGAATTGTAATGCAACGAAAGCGCTCGCCCGGAAGGCTTCTCGAGGTCGATAGCAATCGCAACGAACGCTGAAGCTCCAGCGATCCGCCAAACAGTTCGGATCAAAGGTACAACGCGGAATGGCTGTATGTACTGTAGACACTGGGGCCCCGCTCGAAGCTCCGGAGGCAGAGTTCTACGTTGGCTTTCCCCGCAATCAGCTGTGCCACGGTGGGCTTGAATGCATTATTGTGAAGCATACGGTGCAGTTTCATGGCTTGCACGACTCATTTTGTCGTCACGGGGAGCATCTGGGTGGAGGGGTGAAGGCGTTGGGCTGGCGCGGAACCGCATGATGGCGTACTGTACTGCACTACTACCCTACCTACTCGTACTTACGGGACTAGGTATCCCGTACAGAAGAACTGCATGCAGACGAGCAGATGTGGAGGGGTCATACTGGTAGGAGGATATACTGCGAGATACTGGTAGCAGGAGATGCTGGGAGACACTGGTAGTGGGACATACTGGTACTACAGTAGTAGGAACACCCACAAGGAACTACTGCATTTCTGCGCTTCCCTGTGCCCTGTGTTCTGCGCCTGTGCCCTACACCTACTTAGTACATGTCCTATCGACTACTCGAGCTACCTATTGTAACCACTTGCCTGCGATCACACTGTACATAAACAAAGTGAACATCTTAGTAACTTCAGGACAAGAAATCAAAGACTACCGCACCGTACAGCAACATGTGTACTCTGTACGTCTATGCGACAACAACCATGGTCGGGACCGGGCCCAAAGGACGCCTACAGTAGGGATACTAGGGACGTTCCACTACTTCGGAGGAGGGCGACGACAAGGCTCCACGGATCTCTGTCTATTTTAGTGGACTACGGTATCGAAAACTTACAACCACGCCACTTGTGCAGACACATCTCACTGCTGTGCAACCCCGTCATCGCACGTTGGAAAAGCTCAATCGTTACTGTATCGTCACTTTGAAGCGCCAGATTTCCTTGGCCTTGCTATGCCTCAGTCCCGGTTTCCATGTCTCCAGGGCCAATGCCATGCTCCACTGCTGGATTTGCGCGCCAGGCCAGACACGGGCTACGCCATTGTCCGCCGGTAAAGCGGTCCTCCCTGTTCCCAGCCCTGCTGTGTGTGCCACCGGACAAGGCTCCTCAAGGACCAGAGGAGACACGCTGATGGGCTGAGCACAGGGGGGCCATCTTCCGTGCTGGGGGCCATTCAATGAATGATTCAAGCTCTCTCGACCAGCCGCAGGTGGGGTTACATGTTAGCAGTGGAGGGGTAGGCAGTCAGTCAGTCAGTGGCTGCAGTCTGCTGTCATGGTTGTCGCATGTCGGCCTTACTCGCCTCTCTCTGCGAGTAAGTACAGCTCAGAGAAGTATAAGTCTTGCCTGCGCCCTTCTCCCTCAGTATGTTGTCCATCATCATTCACCGCAGTCCTCGATCAATACTTACTAGCAAACTACCTCTCAAAGTAGCTTCTAGTTTCATCTACAAAAGCAACTTCCAACCAACAACCCCTCCAATTCGGCAATACCGCAAAATGTCAGCAGACAGACAGATCAAAGATCTCCCAACCGAGCAATGGGCTCAGGTTCTTCACCAGACCGGAGGCCGTGAGTGAAATCCAGCACCAACTACTCAATTGACTCCCAACTAACCCCTGTTCCTCCAGAACTCGAGTACAAGAAGATTCCCGTTCCAACGCCCGGCCCAGACGAAATCCTCATCAACATCAAGTACTCTGGTGTCTGCCACACCGATCTCCACGCCGTCAACGGTGACTGGCCATTAGCCACCAAGCTCCCTCTTGTTGGAGGCCACGAAGGAGCCGGTGTAGTCGTTGCTCTCGGTGAGCTCGTCCACGACATCGAGCTCGGTGACTACGCTGGTGTAAAATGGATCAATGGCACATGTCTGCAGTGCAGTTTCTGCCAGGAGGCAGACGAGCCCCTCTGCGCTCAGGCCCAACTCTCTGGATACACAGTCGATGGTACCTTCCAGCAATACTGCGTTGCCAAAGCCGCACACGCAGCACGGATACCAAAGGAATGTGACCTCGAAGCAATCGCACCCGTTCTCTGCGCCGGTATCACCGTCTACAAGGGACTCAAGGAGTCAGGAATTCGACCAGGACAGAGCGTAGCAATTGTCGGTGCAGGTGGTGGATTGGGATCTCTGGCTTGCCAGTACGCCAAGGCCATGGGTCTCGAAATTGTCGCCATCGATGGTGGAGAGGAGAAGAAAGCAATGACCGAAAAGCTCGGCGCTCAACACTACGTCGATTTCCTGACCTCCAAGAACCTCGTCAACGACGTCAAGGCCGCTACATCCGACGGACTTGGTCCCCACGCCGTCATCCTCGTAGCCGCCAGCGAGAAGCCGTTTCAACAAGCAGCCGAGTACGTTCGTCCTCGCGGTACCGTCGTCATGATGGGTCTCCCAGCTGGCGCATACATGAAAGCTCCAGTTTTTGAGTCAGTCGTCAAGATGATCACCATCAAGGGCTCCTACGTAGGCAACAGACGCGATTCCGCCGAGGCGATCGACTTTTTCCGTCGTGGTCTCATCAAGGCTCCTTACAAGTCTATCGGCTTGAGCAAGCTTCAGGAGGTGTACGATATGATGCAGAAGGGAGCGATCGCTGGAAGATTCGTGGTTGATACCTCCAAGTAAACACCTTGTCTCGCAATATGTATATTGAACGAATAATATGAATGGGTGGTTGGGGTTATGGTTGGCGATCTGAAGGGTTTACATAGGCATGCACGCACGGGTTATTTCAACTTTCTCTTTTTAACTTCGAAATCTCTCAACTTTGGCTGGGGATTGGTTTGTACATAGCAAGAACAAAAAAGCAAAGATCTCTCACATACCTACTTCCAAGTACTTCGTTACTCAACAGCTCAAGTGATACTTCCCCTCCTCCGTCTTCTTCTCCACATTACAATCTAAACCCATCATTTTAATTTTGGGGATTGCACAATGCACATAGCAAGCACGAAAAAGAGCAAAGATCTCTCATACACCTACTTCGTTGCTTATCAGCTCATGTGATGCCTTCTTCTCCTCCACCTAACAATCTCGGCCCATCACACCTCGTTCCCTCCCACCCCTCTACGGTCAAGAAAAAACCGGCCGATTTAAGGCACACCTCACTCTACGCTACTAAAAGACCCCCTAAAACACCTAACAAAACTGGAAAAAATTCCTAAAAAATTATATGATTCTAATACAAAATGACATTAATTGATTTCACAAGAGTCTAGATTTTAAATAGTTATATTTAATAGTTATTTATTTAGTCAATTCTTTTGGGATATGGCCCGTGCACAGATCCGCCGCTTTTTTTCTTGACACCCTCACCCTCACTCCCTGCTTCACACCCTCCCATCCCTCACTAACCACAACCCCAGTGATCAAAACATAAGACGAACGAACCACTGGAACCTCAACTAAACGTCACTCTAGGTACAAAGTATATACCGTAGGTAGTGTACCCATCACCATGATGCCCCTTTAAATTTCGGCTCGGTCCTCCACCTCCCTCCTTCCCTCCACCTCGCCTCGCGTAGGTTACGTTAAATGAACGGAAGAAGTCATTTCGTCCCGAACATGGAGTAGGTGAGAGTAGGACGGGGCAGGCATATCTGTACTTTGAGAATCAGCATGTTTCTTAGTGCCGAGGGGTCTGGAGGGGTTTGTTGCATGTCGTTGTTTTCTCGGCCCCACGAGGGGGGGAGGGGAGGATAGTATGGGATGGGGGGTACGGGATACGAGAGGGGATGGATGGGTGGGTTTGTTTTGGTATCATGGTGGTGGATGGGAATGAATGACTTTGTTTTTGGGTTGGTGTTGGGGGTGAGTGGGTGGTTTTAAGGTAAGCCGCTTATGACACTAGCTAGCTAGCTAGCTCTGATCTGGTCTAAGGCTACATAGGTAGGTACAAGTCTATGATACCTAAGTACCTAATTAGGTAAGTTGTAAAGGGTACTGAAGTGTCTCTTTTACTATACTACTTCTTCCTATGAATGTGGAATAGGTTGTTAGTTGCGCAAGGTATCTTGAAGGATCGTTTGGGCTGGCTTTATAAAGTAGATGCTGTTAGGAGAGAAGGGAGGATCTAAAGAGAGGGGGGGGCTGTTGGTGCTAGGTAACATAACAGACCTCTATCTCTTCCTATTGGTAATCCCGTCTCCTTCTATGCTAAATCTTTAGGCGCCTTATACTTGAAAGCTGCGCTAGCGAGGTACGGACTTCCTGATGGCACGGGATGGAATGGTTAGGGTACCTGGCTTTTTGTAATATACATAGACGTGCTCGAAGTGTCGCTCTTGCTGCTTCTTTCTATAAGAAATAAGCTGTCTGTCATGTTGTATCGGCTCAATTTGTAAGTTAGATGCTATACATGGGAAAGACGGGGTACGTAGTGGGCAATATAGGTGGGCAAGTAATTTTATAGACCCTTCCATTCCGATTCTCCTAGCTATGTAATACATTCCTGCTTGAAACCTGTCCCATTTATAGTATAGACATACCACTAGAAGTATAGCACCCGCGTATGGGGGTTAGATCGAAATTCCGTAGGAATGCAAGATAAGTCGAGGTTCGATACTCCAAAACCTCATGCTCGATTAACACTCGGTACGGTGGTAGGAGGAGTTCCTTCTTTGAAAAGGCAAGATACGTTGAGGTTTTTGGTGCTATGTTGAACAGTGTATAGGTAGGGAAGTAGGTAAGTAGGTAGGCGGTACTGTACAAACAAGTATGATACACCTAAATTCAGCAACACCCGCTCCAAAAACGCCCTTCTCAATGCTTTCCATATCGTCTTGCCACAGTCTCGATACCCAGTGGCCTACTTGTTCTTCGATTGCTTGTACATGAAGCGCTTTCTTGTCCTGTGGCCACCAGTTGTTAGCAGCTGTTTTTGCCGGTGATTCATTTCAATTTCCCTCTTCGTCCACATTTGATGCCCCTGATCGCAGTTCTGATGCTCATTTGCGATCTTAGATCAATATCTCCCCAGCCAAACTCCGCGCTGCCATTCTCATTCACTCCCTCCTGCCCCAAAACTAGAATCAAAAATAAAAGCCTGTCACTCACGGCGAAAACTCCCCCAACTTGTGCCCTACCATATCTTCCGTAATCGTGACATCGTTGTAAATCTTCCCATTATGTACCTGGAACTTCAAGCCGACGAAATTGGGTAATATCGTGGCGGACCGTGCTTGTGTCTTGATGGGTGTTTGTTTCTCGCCTTGTGCTACACGGACGATTGGAAGTCTGGTTGCGGTTAGGAATAGGTTGTGAGGAAAAGTATATCGAAGCTTGGGAGAACGCTTTAAGATCGCTGGGAAGGAAAGAGGTGCAGAGGAGTCTTACGGGACTATGTTCGGTCCTGTGGGGTGTTAGCTTGTTCATTTTTGGGGATTGAGCTTAGGGCTTGTGATGAGGTTGAGAGGCAATTCGGGGAGGTCTGTAGGGTTTACCTTTCCAAACCGAACGGGTGAGCAGTGCGCGTGTAGGAAACATGGCGATTGATGTATATAAAGCGTCGCCGGGCTGAGGGAGGTGGTGTTGGTAATGAGGCTATAAAGTTCCATGGCACTACTCGTAGTGGTTTGCGGAAAAGTGACAGGGGGCTTTCGTGCTAAGCGTGGCCTTGTAGTGTGACTTCGCGTCTCCCCGAGTCCACAGGCAGCAAATCTACACCATGAAACTTCGGAGGACGCGATAACTAATAATGTTACGAGAAGTTCGGACTTGTTGACGCGTTATCTGTACTTTTGGGATTTGCGGGATTTCGAGGGGTTCAATTAGGAGAACGGGACTCTAGAGGGGATTGCGACGGTTGGTGAGGGGAAGTTTCTGGAGTGGATGAACGTAGACTGAACAGGTTGAGATGCCGGCATTTACTGGTAAGTTTATGATTCTTCGCTAGGACTATGCACAAATACTATGACTCTCTCTCTCTATGCCGTTCATGACTTGTTAGGAACCAGGTGCTAACCCCTTCACAGCTGCGGATACGATCCGTATCCTCGTCGCCACCGACAGTCATGTAGGCTACCAAGAACGCGATCCGATCCGAAAAGACGATAGCTGGAAGAGTTTCGAAGAGGTCATGATACTGGCGAAAGAACAAGATGTAGATATGGTACTTCTGGCCGGTGATCTCTTTCACGACAACAAGCCCTCCCGAAAATCTATGTTCCAGGTCATGCGAGCCCTTCGAATGAACTGCCTCGGAGAGAAACCTTGTGAACTGGAGATGCTTAGTGATGCGAATGATGTGTTTGCTGGCGCTTTCAATCATGTCAATTATGAGGATCCGGATATCAACGTTGCGATTCCAGTGTTCTCGATCCATGGTAACCACGATGATCCTACAGGCGACGGGCATTACTGCTCTCTGGATTTACTACAGTGCTCTGGGTTGCTCAACTACTTTGGACGGACACCAGAATCGGATAATATCCATGTCAAGCCGGTGTTACTGCAGAAGGGACAGACGAAGCTTGCGCTGTATGGCATGAGTAATGTGAGGGACGAGAGACTGTTCCGAACCTTCAGAGATGGCAAAGTCAAATTCTATAGGCCAGGTACACAACAGAAGGATTGGTTCAATCTAATGGCTGTTCACCAGAATCACCACGCACACAATGAGACCGGATACCTGCCGGAGAACTTCTTACCTGAGTTTCTAGATCTGGTTGTATGGGGCCATGAGCATGAATGCTTAGTTGACCCTCGCTACAACCCTGAAATGCTCTTCCATGTCATGCAACCCGGTTCCTCTGTAGCAACTTCTTTGGTACCTGGAGAAGCAGTGGCAAAGCACGTTGCCATTGTCAGCGTTACGGGCCGAGATTTCAAAGTTGAGAAGCATCGGCTAAAGACCGTTCGCCCTTTCGTCACAAAGGAGATTGTTTTACAGAACGAGAAGCGCTTTAAGAGTCTAGCAAAACTGAAGGACAACCGCCAGCAGGTCACAATAGAACTGACCAAAGTGGTGGACCAGCTGATTGCGGAAGCAAAGGCTGAGTGGCTTGCTATCCAGGATGAGGAAATCGATTCCAACGAGATACCATTGCCTTTGGTGAGGTTGAAGGTCGAGTATTCTCCTCCCGAAGGTGGCCAGTTTGATTGTGAGAACCCTCAGCGATTCTCGAACAGATTTGTCAATAAAGTAGCGAACGTCAACGATGTTGTTGTGTTTTACAGAAAGAAGACGACAACAAGTAAGTTTCCTGGAAATTCAAAAACGCATAGACTGACCCGTTGTAGAGAAATCAAAAGATGAGAAGGACATGCCAGACGAGTCCGTGCTAGCCGCAATGACTGTTGATACCGTGAGAATTGACAAACTTGTCAAGGAGTTTCTGGAGGCACAATCCCTCAAGATTCTACCACAAGCACCTTTCGGCGATGCTGTCAGTCAGTTTGTCGAGAAGGACGACAAACATGCCGTAGAAGCATTTGTCGACACTAGTCTAAAGGAGCAACTACAATCAATGCTCAATCTTGAGGAGGTCGAAGGTGAAGATCTTGACAATGTCATGGAGCGCCACAAGGCAAGAATGGAAGAAGCTTTTGCAAACGGAACTCTGAGGAGACCCAACAAGGCAAAGACTCATCCTAAGCCCGTTAATTGGGATTCGGACCTCGAGGGAGCTTGGGAGGATCAACCAGCAGCCATTATTCGTGACGAAGCCGGCGACAGCGACAACGAATCCATGATATCGGCTGCCCCCACAAAGAAAGCACCCGCCAAACGAGCCCCAGCTAAGCGAGCTGCACCAAAACCCAAAGCTGCACCAGCAGCAAAGAAGGCGACTCCAGCACGAGGACGAAAGAAGGCCGGTGCAGTCTTCGAGCAAAGTGATGATGAAGACGATGAAGATGTGGTTATGTTCGATGATCCGCCACCTCAGCCCAAAGCTCAGCCGAAGAGAGCTGCGGCTGCTAGGAGTACGGCGACGAGAAGCACGGGACGGCAGACACAATTGACATTTAGCCAGCAACCCAAGACACAAACTCAGATAGAACTGAGTGATGATGCTATTTCAGATGATGACGATGCTTTCGAGCCGATGACACAGAGGAGTTCGACCCGGAGGAAGTGATGAGAGTTTTATGATGAGCGGATCACTGATTTCGATTGGGATTTTTATGCAAACGGGCTCTTTCTGGAGATTTGATATGTCGCAGGAAGGTTTCTGTTTTGCTATGAACAACAAGGCAGAGGAAGTAACTGTATGTGGGAGTATATCACTTTGATCAAATGATCACATATGCTGGCTCTATGCAGACAGCCTGAGCACAACTTTGTGTAATAAGGGACAAGCCAAGCGTGGCTGTTGGTACAGGTAGCAAGTAGCATAGCAAGCAGGAGGCATCATAAAAACCAGTAATGCCTAAATTCTCCCCTGGAAGCTCTTGGGAGGAGTTCATTTGCACTTGATTATTCAAGTACACTAAAGTCTAAAGTAAACAAACAGGACTGCAACAACTACCTCATGCATAACTTGAGTAAACTTTATTGTTTCGTTGTGGTTCTTACCTTGGTTTTATCAACTCGGTTTGAGTAAATCAAGCCAAGTGTGCGGCGAGGAGTTGTGTTGATTCTTACTATTGCTTCTCTTACACGCTCCTGCTTGCCTGAGCAACCCTGTGGACAAGGTGGGTGGATACTGTTGAACGTCTTCACCTCCGCCTTCTTAGCTTTCGCGTCTTGATCTACTCGTCACTTCACATCAACTCCACATCCCATCATCTTTGATGATACACAGAGTTGCTACGAAATGTAAGTCTGCATCCACGGCTACTCCGGTTTGCCAATACTAATGAAATCCAGGGCTTCACAATCGAGCCGTGTCGACATGTGGCAGCATCTCTATGTTCCGGTCACCAATGCAGAATGGCAGGTGGTCAATGAGATAGCCGCCGGCCGTGGTTGGACTAGACTGAATGCATTCAAAGCCTTTGCAGCAAATAATCACGCTCCAAGGCTTTCTGTCCAGTCAGTTCGTCTCCGCTCACGCAAGGCTTGTGTCGACATTTTCTTGAAGTGGTCGATACTCGGAAGGATTTTAGAAAGACACGAAGCTCGACTACGTGCTCGCTGGATGAACAAGTCAAATCAACGGCGGAAAGCAATACTCATCCAAGCATGGCCCGATATTCCATTGAACCATCGGCCCTACTTCGATCTCTTCCGGTCGAATGGTTGCTTTATTCCTGGAGACGACTGGGAGGAAAGCGTCGTACAAAGCTGGGAAGATCCCAAAGGCAAGAGCACGTTACCTCTCAAATGGCCGCATATCAGCATTGAAGATCTCGTTCAGGGCAGATGTCTTCCATTATTCCTCAACTCCCGTGGGCCCACCGCATACGTTCGCACATGCAGACCTTGAGGCTTCATTCTTTGGCTTTGAGACATGACACTTGTTTCCTGGGGTCTAGACCGGCAAACAATGTTCTTGAGCGGGCAGACGCCAGAGACATATGGAGTTATGATTCATGGGACGATTTCGTGGGAGCCTCCAAGTTGCTTGAGTCCGGAATTGGGTTCGATCCAGGTCAGGGTTTGATAGTCCTCGAGATACAGCAAAGAACCTTGCAATTTCTCGTCAAATGTTGCGAAGTCATCCTGCACGACTACAGCATATGCACAGCCGACGACTTGCCAATATCTCCCGAGCCCGTCTTTGGAGACGTCGAAACACGACAAAGCTTGGAAACTACAAACCGAGAAGCACAACACCAGCCTCCTGCACGCGTCAACCTCTCACATCTCATCGCTATAGTTGAAGCCAGGTGCGCGGCTGCAGAAGACCATGCGCATACATTAAGAGAAGATCCTGGATATTTCTTTGACACTGTGGGAGATTGGCATGAGCACACTTCCGAGAGAGTATTAAATTCTAAGGGCAAGATTTCTCCAGGTTTTGACACCGAGGCATACTGGTCGGAACTAGTTAGGCAGCTCCTGGTCCATGTTCATTTTTCTATCCAACAGTGGAAAATGGCGCACTACTGATCTGGTAGGTTGTCCAACTCTTGGGGTTAAGCTACTCAAGACTAAATCAATTTTCCTAGCCTGTGAGCCCCAACGACCTTGCGGATATACGAAATCCTGTAATCAAGATAAAGACGAAAACCAAAGGACAAGCTCATATCATCTCCGAGCAAGATCTATCAATACCACTAGAAGGCGTTGAAGTCGATCCTCGGCCAACCTTCGTACTTAAGCCTGCGGCTTTCAAAGTCTTGTCGACGCTGTTTTTTGTGCCCTCTACAGCTGACCATCCGGGCGAGATATCCTGGGATAAGTTTCTGGCGGCGATGGATGAGATTGGTTTCCGATCTCAAAAGCTACACGGCAGGTTCGTAATTGGTTCTTTAATATTTTATCTCCTTGCAATGAAACCTCGAAGGCCGCAGTTATTGCAGTCAGTTGAGTTACCCAGACTAAGTTGATGTTTGAGAGGCAAGTTTCGTCAGTCATCTTGATTCCTCTTATTGTGGCTTGCATTGTGATATCACTCTCAATTATCAAATTAATTTGAGTAGTTGATGACTGTCAATGGCCTCGAATTTTACATTCTCACTGTCTTCCTTCAAAACATATGTAGCGAGCTTGACTTATTTACTAACTTCCTACTGTCCATAGTATCTGGCAATTCACGCCTACGAATTTAGACGTCGAGCGAAGCATCCAGTTTCACGAACCTCACCCAAAGAGCAAGATTCCGTTCCGGATGGCGCGAAGAATTGAAAGACGCCTAAACCGAGCCTACGGATGGCACTGTGGTACTTTTGTCCTGAGAGATTGAGTGTTGGATAGCGCCTTTTTGTCTTTTTGGAGAGTTGAATAACATGCAAGTAGATGATATGTAGTGAATCATGTGTTTCTCTGTCCCCATTTCCTCTTTAGATAATGTAGAGTGAAATGGTAAGTTGGCAGTTCTTTACTTGGTCATCTGACAATATTGTAAATTACTCATTTACTTTCAGTAACTCAAAGGCAGTTTGTCACGAGATAGGCTAGTACTAACACTCCCGCTCCTGTATCTAGCTCTGGCTTCAAGCTCCTCTTTATCTCACTACTGTTCATGCTTTTTGGTCCTTCGTCTAACTACACAACTACCGAGATGTCAATAGCGCTCTAGGCACAAATGTGGGTTTGATAGGGAACGAGAGTTGATTACCATCTTTTTGTAAATTAATGACTTAGTTTTAGGGAGCTGAATCAAAGTGAAAGGCGTGATTTTGAGTAAACGAACGTCATTTGAATGAATTGTGTTGTTGTAAAAGCAAATTTCTCTCCTTTTTTGTGAATAATTTACTGTCTCTTGATGTCTATCTGACACTGAACATATACAGAGAAAAGAACGAAGCGGATAGCCTGAGGCCATGCTTCCGGAGGTATTCCGAAGAGCAGCTTACACCACAGGCCATCCATTAGACCACTTCAATTGGTTCCATCCAAATTTGTAGGCACCATCTCCAATTCCTGCAGAACTGGAGGTGTCAGCATAGTGGTAGTACAAAACGAGGCCGAGACTCGAATCAGTGAAGACACCCCTAAATACCATGATTAGCGTAAACACATTTGCATATTGAAGAAAGAGACTTACTGTCCACCGGGTCCATACACCGTTCCATGAGAAGCTAACAGAGTCGTGCCTCCATTTCCGGAGCTGCAAGACTTGCCTGAAGAGTCAACAAAACTTCCAGTAGCAGATGTGGAACGGCACATGATTATGCGGTATTCAAGGCCCTGCGCAGGCTTTGCTGTATCATAGCCGCAGCATACTCCAGACGACATGAGGAGGAAGTAGTAGCCACTATAATAGAACATGAAGGAGCCCTCCTCAGAACGGCTGCCAGTAGTATTAAGCGCGATGTTATACGCAGACCCAGTATCACCCTTGGCGGAAGGTCTGCCCATTGGAACCTGGTAAATATCACCGAAGAAGGAGCCAAAGTTCATGAGATATGTGCTGCCGACTTGAATGAGGTTGGGGTCAATGGCGTTATAGTTCTTCCCTGCTGTGGATGAGACGCCAACTCCGCCATGGTCCGTCCAGCTTCCGGGCAGCATGGTTGTGGAGGTTGCGAGGCCGATGGCAGATACTTGGGTACCGAAAGTTGAGACAGCATAGTACATGTAATAAACCCCGTTGATGTTGGTAACGTCTGGTGCCCATAGATCGTCGCTACCTGCGTTGTCGATGCTGGATCCGCTCGGGAGGGCATAACCTTGGATGGTCCATGGTCCGGCAAGGGCTGAAGCTGTAGCAATTTCGATACCGCTTCCCGTATTGAACTTGAAGTATAAACCATCTGAAGCTCTTTGGATCACAGATGGATCGTGGGCCCAGCAAGCTAGAGAATAGTCAGAGGAGTTCACATGACTAGATACCGGTGGAGAACCTACCTCCTGAGCATGCTCCAGGGTTGGAGTAGGCATTCACCAAAGCTCCTGCAAGCAGCGGGACAATTGCGAAGAGTTGTTTGAAGAGCATCTTGAACGAGAGTACCAGGTTTTAGATTCGCGGCAAGAGCACGGATGAGGACAAAAGAATCGTTCCATAGTTGTAAGATATAGCAATTGACAGAAAAGGAAATTAGGGTGTTGTTACTTCGTAGTACGAAGAACCTTTAATCAATACAGAGACCACCGACTGGTGGATTCTTCGGACGAACTTTATTAAGGACCTCGGATTCGGCACAATTTAAAGCTTTATTCAATGCCAATATACTTCATAAACAGCTCACCACCGAAGCCTTGTGCACTTACTTTGTACAAGGAAACCCATCGCAAGAAGACGTTTATTTCTAGATCTCAGCAGGACCTCGATAATACATGTGAGCGATGAACGAGAGAGCAGGGAAGACTGTTGGAAAGAGGCGGATCGCTTGATTTTGTTCAAGGCGTTTGTCTGGGGAAAAACATCTAACAAACAGGAAGAGAAGCCAAAGAAGCCAAAGAATCCCAATGCGGTAACCAGTCTCCGGAGTATCCGCAGTCAAAACAAAGTCTAAGCGCAACTCCTGGGCTGTGGCAGTCGCACATGGCCCAATCACGGCGGCACAGTTGAGATATCTCCATTCCTACTAAAGATGAAAGTCCAAACATGCTGTACAGTATTCATCCATGGGGTCTACGGTAGCCGGCGTTTCTACACACCCTCGTTGTGCACACTATCGCTTTATTGATTTCTCGCTTGCAACTTATACATTTTCGAACCTTGGAAGTCGCATATGTTACTAATATTAAATACAGAGAACACAGGCTAGGGTTTGTAGTTAGAACTGCTTATTAGGATTAGTAAAGTTAGATTTAGTTTAAGGGGATTTTTCAAACTGTATAGGACGACAGTTAGGGCGTTTATATTTATTGTTTTTAACCTTTAAGTTGTAAGCGATAGAGAGAGACGTAGAGATGCTGGCCACCGTAAGTCCCATCGACGGATAGGGGCTTTCCTAAGGTTCGCCTCGAACTTCGTGTTTTCGAAAATTGACCACTGCCCCCTAGTGCCTAGGGATTTAGAAGTACTCTATAGCCTGGCACCATTCACGTAGGTTTGTTGTCAAGAATACGAGAAAGTCGTCCCATTTTGAATGCTCTGAATCAGCGAGAGAACTTCTACTCTGTAGAAATTCTAGATAAGCGAGAAAGTAAGGTTAAAGGGTCGAAGGTTTCCTCGTACGGTTACCGTAAACTGCCCGAGAGAATCTCAGATATAATGTGCGCCGGCTTGGCATGGAACATAATTCTCCATGGCTTGGCTTTGACTTGATTGCTATGGTCACGTGTAAACTCAAATTTCCACACCTCATTATTTAAGCGAGCTACTTAGCCCTCCATTGGGATTGTTCTCCGGCCAAGCGAGACTTCCTAAAAGATACTAATGTTCCACCAGTTATAAAGTACGAAAGTACTATCTAGAGTATCGAGCTATAATAACTACAGGGAGTTAATGTTAGTACTTCTCTTTCGGCGAAAAGCACTAGTAGAGGGTAAAGAGATAGATATAAGTAGCCCTACGTCTTTACTAATCTAGTTCGCCTACTTCTACTAGACTTTAAAACAAACTACGAACCTTACTAGTTGAGGTCATTTTAATAATTAAGAATGTACAAATGTCTAATATTAGAATAAGTATATAAATAACTACCTTAAGTAACTATAAAGTAACTTTTTAACAGGGACTATAACATTATAAATAAATAGTGATTAGGAATTTCTATGTTATATAAAGAAATAAAGTGCCCCTTTTTTAAGCGATCGTTATTATATAGTAAGATTAGAAATAGAATCACTAAAGCTAATAAGAGAGAATTAATTAAACTTCTCTTAAACTTCTTAACTTACTACCTTCGTCCTTAACTCTCCCTACCATTAGTAGATAGAGGATCTAAGGTTACGAAAACTCATTTAAACTTTATAAAGTATCAGAGGTCTCTTAGATTATCAGGAATTTATCAAGGTTTAGTTGTTACTTTATAGCGTGTACTATGTACTAGCTAATCTACATAGATCACCTAGTATCATTAATATAGGTAAGAGAATAAAAACGAATCTAAGATTATAGTACCTAGCGAGACTTAATTATTTGTTTAAACAGATTAGAGAATAAATACCCTATTTGTTAGTTTAAAGTTTGTTGTTTAACTTGACTATTACCTTGATAGCTTCTTTGTTACTCTAATTTGTTAGTTAATTGTCGTGATAGTATTAAACACATGTTATTTACTTAGCTATATACTTAAAGCCTGATCTTCTTCTTGGTTTCATAAGAATAAGTAGGTTTCTAAGTAACACATTATATACTTTTCTAGGCGTCTTATATCCTACGTTATTAATCTTTATCTTATAACAATACGATAATAGTAACACATTAGAAAAGAATACCTAGAAGTGATATATAACTTACTAAATTAGATACTTAGTGAAGAAGAAAAAGACACATCAGTGATCACAGTCAGGCATGTTAAACAGAATTCCTTCTCAGAACTTCCTCTCCTTCTTTTCTCTCCAGTTTAGAATTCATTATAATTCTTACACATTAAGCTTAAGTTACTTTTCTATTCTATTCAGAAAACAACATCTTAGAAACAACAATACAACATCTTATTCACGGCACGAACGAAGTCACGTTTAAGCATCGCTTAGTCTAGTAACAAGATCATTATTCAGACACACTGGAAATGTTCTCAACGCGTCAATAAGAACCGGTCGATATACCGTGCCTCCATCATCTTGTACACCGCCAATGGCGTCGACGTCTAGGTCAAGGAAGTCAAGAACATGTTTCAAGGATGGGGTATAACCAAGCCTTTCAAGGTGATTATTTTCTATGGTTCAGACTCTAGTAATCCTGATGTTTCCCCTGACATCGACGATCTTTAAGATCGTATGCGTGGCTTAGACCCGCACAACCCCTAGGTATGTTACCCCCCTCTTCTAAACTATGGTTTCTAAGCTTGCTATCTTTCCTCAAGACTGGGCGCACTCTGGTGATCACATCCTCCTTCACCGCAACGCCTATGATATGGTTGCTGCACCTTCCGTTTTCTCTGCGACGCCTATAAAGGCCAAGAGCAACGCGTGGGAATTCTTAGCAAGGATAACTTCCAACGTGGAAAAGCAGACAGCGTTGACACCCAGACCGCAATAAGCACAGGAGCGTGGTGGCGAGATGTAGCGCATTGTCATGAGCAGTGTGGGGAGTCAGGGAGTATGAATCTGAGAGGCTTTGCAAGTAGTCATGAAGAAAAACAAAAGCTGTTAATACCAACTTCGCCGCATAGATATTGTTGACAAACACAGAAATATCGACAACAACAGGGGTTACTTTAAATCAATAAAACTAACTTAAGTAGGCAGGTAAATTAAACCACACCAAGGGAAAGCTACTTCTGAATAATAAACATTTATTCTTTAGCCTTCAATGTGCTAACTAATTCGCTGAATTAGCTTGAGTAGCTCAAAAGCAAAATAAAGTGGAGCAACATCTACGTCAACAACATAACAGACTAACTTGCTTAATACACCTGCATTGAACGATCGCAAAGGCTGCTTTCTGTCATTGAATCAGCTTGAATAACTTGCACTAGAATGCGATGTAGCAACTTGGTGGACAAGCTAAGATGCACAATACACCTGTATTTGGATTAACAACCTTGAGTATCTCCTTTGAATCATCGAATTAGCTTGAGTCACTCAATCTTAGCTACAACAGGTATCTACCAACACCAATAGGTGTGGAGTTTGTAGCGAATCGAGGAATACATTTTTCTGCTGCAGCTCATGACACCAGGATCAAGTTCGAATACAAGCACTACCTCGTGGGAAAGGGGGCAAACTAATCAATCTCCATTTCATCTACATACGAATCCTGGTGCTCGGGATGTTCCTGAACCACGGGCTCTTCTATAATTTCCTGCAGAGAAACCGAGTTCGGCGTCCAATCCATATCATCCATCGGTCTCTCACCAATCTCCTGCAATGCGCCCTGAAGCCTATTCCGTGCTACTTGCTCGTCGGTCCTACTACCAGTCTCCCATTCATTCAACTCCGACCATAAACGGGTGAACTTTTGCTGCCTGCTAACGTCTGAGAATATTGCCATCAGGTCTCGTGATTGGAGAGACATGCGGCGGAGTTCGTAGTTACTTTCGAGATGGCGATGAGCTGCGGAGTTGCGGATACGGACTGCGTCTGATAAAGCCTTTTCGAGGTTATAATCTTTTATCTGTGTAATGGCCTGGTGAGGCAGGAATGTTGGTAATGTTTTTCTCCATGTTGCAAGCTCGACTGCTTCGGAACATGTCCATCTATTTTCGTAGAGGAGATTTGGTATCCACCGCGAGGCAAAGTCATAACAGCCCTCCTCAAGAATTCGCTGCATCATAGTGAGTATGCAATGTTGTACTTCATAAGGAAGGTCGAGATAGGGAGTCTCTGATATAGATTGAGCATGGCTCTGGTATGAATGTGAGGCTGATGATGGTGCTGGAACAGTCTGTTTCCTGTCATTAGCAACAAGTCGCGATTCGAATCCTAAAATAATACCTTTATCCAAACCTGGGCCTCGCCTGCTCTTTTTTGTCTTCCCACGTAGTTTCGTGGAGCCCAACGACTGGTCAAAAGTCCATTTCCATCTGACACTCCAACATCGTGTACTTCATCTAGGTCCGAGGTCCTATGTGCAGCAGTGCTAATTCCATTTACACCTTCATGGCCTCCTACGACACCCCCATCCGCAGTCTGTACCCTCCCTCCGTGTATCAGATCCTCATGTCGCTGGAGATCGTACAGAAGGGTAAACTTCGTCGCACAAGGAACCCCAAGAACTGGATGGACCCGCTCGCAGATATACGGTCCATTATCCCCTCTCGAGCTTCCAACGCCATTGCTCATCCCACTAACAGTCGACTTTGACCCTGAACACCGAAAACAAGTGCCCCGCCACTGATAGTTCGAGAAATTGCACGCCTTGCAGGTCCAATCCCCAGGCTGACGCTGACTCCGGGCGGAAGTGGTGAAAGAAGGGGCGTTCAAAGAGCGGCTGCCGTTAGCCGCCCAAGAACTTGTCTGCAGTCCACGACTGGGCATGGCCTTCAGACGATCATCCTGCGTGGTATCTGGAGGTTGTGAGGATTGCATTGTGCTGTCGGGTGGCATAGCAAGAGACTCAGGAACGTACAGGCACACATCGAGCGGCAAAGTCCTGAAGAGAAGTGGGTCGTTGTTGGAGGTTGTAGGCTACATGGAGAGAAAGCTCAGTCTGCCTGCCGGGGATAAGGTCCTTTGTACTTGAACAAGACTAAGAAGGAGAAGGATGCAGGATGGGAGAAGGGTGGAATCGACGTTTCATTGTGATTTCATAATCGAGGGGATGGCAACTGGTTGGTAGGTTGTCGCATACTGCCATAGTCCGACCTACCGGCACCTTCGTACGGATGTTGTATTGTGATGTTTGTTGGATGCGAGGCCAGCCGGCTGCGATAACATAAACAGCGCAGGGCGTGGTAAAGCGGCAGGCACCAGCTTTGTATGTCCGCAGCCAGTTAATACGTTGCCGCCTTAGTTCATGCGTCGCACGTGGTATGTTGACGCGAAACGGTGGCGTGCGTCGTTCGTGCTCAGCCTTCGTCAGCCTTGCATGGTGTTTTGTAGCCTCGGAATGACTCCGATAGCCGTAGCAGGTCTTCAGTATCCGTGCTTGAATCATTCCAACCTCTTCCTGTTTTGTTTTTCTTCGCCCTCACCATCTGTCACCTCTCCATCTCCATCTCCATCTAATGCCACCGTAATAATTGAGCTTCTCCTCCTCTGATAGCAGCGAGCCTGACCTCGTCCCCAGCCCTCGACGATGGCTTCATCACGAACGCCCTTGCTCTCGTCCCCGGAAGTAGGGGCATCGTCGCTTCCCTCATCGCCAACCTCTTTATCCCTCTCTTCACTTGAACGTCAGACGCAGAGAAGAACCCGAGAGCTGACTCGCTATGTGGCCTTCTCATCCGCCATCCTCTCCTGCCTCTGTGCGGGCTCAATCACAGCCTACTCGCTCTATGGCCATCTCTTTCAAGAGCGACTCCGCTATACGCAGCTTCAAGTCAATATAGTAATCATCGCGGCCGAGCTTGGCCTGTACCTGCCTGTTCCTCTCTTTGGCTACCTCTGCGACCGAATTGGACCTTCGCCACTCTCCCTCTTGTCTGGAATCATGTTTGCGATAGGATATCTGCTGGCTGCGCTCACGTACTCCAGTGGCGCATCTCCGGTAACGGGCTTGACATACCAGAGGGGCTGGCCGTTATGGGTTATGGTGGTTGCATTCGTAATAATTGGGATGGCGACTACGTGTATGTATATCAGTGCCGTTACGACATGCGCAAAGAACTTCGGCAAAGGGAAATACAAGGGTTTGGCGTTGGCATGTCCTATTGCGGCCTTTGGCTTGAGTGGGATGTGGCAGAGTCAAATTGGGAGCAGGGTGTTGTACGAGAGACACCAGGATGGGACGAGAGGAGACGTTGATGTGTTCAAGTTCTTTATGTTCTTAGCTATCACACTGCTGGCGGTGGGCTTACTTGGGACCATATTATTGAAGATCGTCGATGAGGACGATCTGATCGATGAGGCGGTCGAAGAATTGGAGAGGAGCGGACTGTTGGAGGATAGTGAGTTCTTTAGAAGAGGAAGAGGATATGGGGCTGTTGACAGTAACCTCGATGACGAAGAGGCGGAAGCTCGACGTGAGGAAGACATCAAAGCCTTGGAAGACGAGGAAGCTCGCAAAAAGACATGGCTCTTGAACGAGGAGACTGCACGCTTCCTCAAAGATCACACAATGTGGTGGCTCGCCGGAGGGTTTTTCTTTGTTTCTGGTACGTACCTCTAATCTATCTACCTCGTATTGTCTTTACTAACATACGCAACAGGACCCGGAGAAGCTTTCATCACCAACCTGGGCACCATAATTGGGACCCTTTATTCTCCAACCGCAGACTCCAAACTAAACACTTCAGCCGCAACGCACGTCTCGATTGTGGCCCTTACCTCAACAATAGCACGCATCCTCTTCGGAACGTTAACTGATATCCTCGCTCCGAACCCGGCAACAAGGCACCAACACTACGGCTTCGTCCAAAATTCTGTCTCTTCTCTACCACCTCGTCGTCGCATAACCATCTCCCGCGTTGCATTCCTTCTCTTCTCCGGAGTTCTCCTATTTCTAGGCCAGGTTCTACTTGCATCCGGTTTCATCCAGAATCATGGGGAGAGATTTTGGCTCGTGTCTTCCCTTATCGGGTCTGGATATGGCGCCTTGTTTTCGCTCACTCCACTGATAATCAGCGTAATCTGGGGCGTTGAAAATTTTGGCACGAATTGGGGTATTGTGGCTATGGTTCCTGCGTTGGGTGCCACAGTTTGGGGTGTTGTCTACTCCTCAGTTTACCAATGGGCTGCGGAGAAAAACCAATTAAGCGGTATTGTGCAGATTGGATTGAAAATGGGAATGGGCATCGACATGGGAATGCTGAGTGATGACGGAGCTGATGAGGTATTATGTTTTGGGTTGGAATGCTATGAAGGAACCTTCTGGAGTATGGCTGTTAGTGTGCTGATTGGATGTGCGTTGTGGGCTTGGGCTTGGAAGGGGAGAGGTGGATGGAGTGCAAGAGGGATTGCCGTTTAAACATTTGAGGATCTTGCATTGTTGTACATATGTATATTGAAGAATAATATATGAATATCATTTGAATATCTAAGTCGCCAGTCACCGTTGAGTTTGGACACAAGCAGATTTGTATGTAAGAACTTGTATGATATCCCCTGGCCACTGACTATGAGCTCCTCAGCTAATTCATGAATGAAATGTGCGTCTTAAGGATGCCCGACTTTCAACTCGCAAGTCGGTGTAAGTAGATCACATGTAGGGTACCATAAGCATGGCCTTTATTCCTCCGTATATCCCACAAGTCGGAGCTGGAGCCAAGAGAACCCACCAAATCCACAATCGCCATCAAACCCACAACGAAGGTGATCAGAAATCCAAGCACTCAACCAAATTCCAATTCCCAGTCTGATTCCCAGCATGGAACTACCTCACCTGACAGTCCACGTTCCAGGCCCCTAGGTAACACCACGAACGAAAACCCCCTTCATCGAACTTAACAACCAGAGACAATACTCAATCGCAAGACAACGGCCCATCCCCTCTCAGTGTCAAAAATGCCAAAGTTATCCTCGGTCCTAAACAGGACCTCCTCAGCCGCAACCTTCATAACCACGCGATCCTCCTCCACGACATCTTCGATGCGGCTCGTAGGCGAAGACACATACCCCGTTGAGCCTGCAGACGGAGACGTCATCTTCTTCCGGAAGAAACCAAAGGCTCTCTTTGCGGTGTCAACTGATGTCGTGGATTGTGGCTGTGGAGCCCTTGATGGGAGGGGTTTTTGGAGCGGTGTTAGATACGTCGCTAGACGGCGTGCTTGAGCGGGATTCTTCCAGTACCATTTCTCGTTCTCGCTCTCGGATTCGTTGCATGGGGAGGTGGATGCCGAGACCCGAATGACTTGGTCGTAGGAACTGGGGAGTGAGAGGTCGAAGTTTGAGGGAACGGCTGTGGGATCTGAGATGGCGGCTGTAGGGATGAGGATGAGGGTTCCTTGGTGGAGTTGCGATTGTGCGAAGTTTCTGGCTTGAGGTTTAGTACGGAGTTTGGTTTCTTTTCGGGCAACTTGCGTGTTTGGATCATGGATATGAGGGGGTGATGGGGGTTGAGAGGGGAAATTTGCGCGCTGTTGGGTTGGTATCTTACCCGAGATAGGTCTCAATGGCCGCTGTCAGGTAATTCAAAATCCTCTGGTCGTTCGCTGCGTTCATCAAGTCCTTCTGGACTCGTACGGCCGAGATGTTGGTTGTTAGGTTGGCGATTTGGTTTTGGATCTCGTTGCTGTAGGCTGTGGTGTGGGGGTTTAGTGGTGCGAAGGCTGGTGGTGCCTTCTTGTCGTCGGTTGGATGATGGTTTTGTGTTGGGGTTTGGCATTTCGCGTCCGAGGCGTTGATGGAGTCTCCGTAGGAGGGCGGTGGCAAGTCGGTGATTTCCATTGCTGGAGGTGGGGATGAGGGACCGGTGGGTGATTTGATGTCCATCTTGATTGCTGATGTTGTGGGGGCTGTCGATGGTGGTTTTGATATCAAGGTGTTGAATGTATGTATGGGGATTAGGGTTGTTGAGGTACGTTTTAAGCTTGGGTTTGTTGGCTGTTATTCACACTATCAGTAAGTGACGTTATTCATCCGCCGGTTTGCACTGACAGTATTGTTGGTGTCTTGTAAGTAAGAGTAAGCAAGCACAGAGACACTTACAGTGATCACACGTCGTCAATTGTATCACAGACTGCCGTGATGCCCTAAGTCTGCCTGTGAATGGAATGAAAAAAGACCCCGCCGAGGAGAGGAATGGAGAGACCGGTTTGCGGCTTTTCGATTTGAATCGATTGATAGTATCCACAGATAAACTTCCTAGACTATGCTGTCACGAGATTTCTTTATGATGTTGTATGTGACGTTTAGATCTGTTATGGTTGAACTTTGCTACTGTACTTGGTCTTGGCTGATTGTAGCTAGATGTTGAGTCTGAAGATAGTAGCGAATGATTAACTTAGCGCCAAGCAGGTGTGTTGGAATAAGTTTGACTCCGCATTGACGAGGCTTCTATTTTGAAGTCAAAAAGACAATAGTGTCCACGTTCAGATCTGAACGTGTTGTTTTCAATGCTTCCATCTGCTTTTGGGAGCCTCATGAGAGAACTTCGTACGAGTAGAGATGGTGGTGGCAGTGCACCTAGCATTTATCCTGCTGCCTGGACGGTAATCACGAAAGGAATGCTAGTTTCGAAATGAGGATGCAAGCACTAACTACTTGGTCTTTGCCAGATCTCAATCAGCCTTAGCTGAAAAACAAAGTGAGCGGCGGATATAACGGCTCGTCAACCGATGGGGACAGTGATTGTGGGGAAGAACGCTCGCGGTTTCTAGTGGCAGATCATACTGTTCTGGCGTGTGAGTTAGTATGGGCTTATTTCTACTAAAGTTGTTGCCTGGGATTTTGATACACGCTCCCCCCTTAGGACTTAAATATAGTAGCTTATTACCTATAGTAAAAAGAGAAGTAGAGAAGAGAGTAGTGGTAATTATCTCTCTCTCTCTTAGTTAAGACGCTATACTTCTCTCTTCTAGTATTAATGTTGCTAATAGACTGCTATATTTAACGTTATTTACATAACGCAGTAACTTAGATACTTAGTCTCTAGCTCTAAATTACCTACATTACTACTGGGGGAAGCGTATATCACGATCCGTTACGTAGTCGCTTAGTGTATCACAAGGCTGATCGTCCTTGATCCTCTTTTTGCTTTAGCGATATATTCAAGCCACCACACAAGGTTGTTTCGACCGCAGCTCATTCTTTAGCAGGACTCGAGAGTTTAGAAGGGACTTTGACGTATTAGTACAAGGCATAATCTTTAGGTTTTAAGTTCGAGTTTTAGCGGGTGAAAGGGTGATGAAATATGTACTCATGTGGCTCTGCACGATAAGTTGCGCAGGCTATGCCTTTATTTTGCCAATCAGCCACCGACTCACCGAATGATTTTCTTATAAGCAGAATGGAGTATATATTCAAACCACTCTAGTAGATATAATCAGGCAGCAGCTCTTCCGGGGCTTAGACCACTGTTGGAAGCCAATACTTTGTATCTCTCTGTCATCAATGAAAACAGCGGCGATGACTGTTCAGGCTGATAAGCCTGATGGTGGCCATGTACTTGGTTTTACAATACAAATCGTATAAAAGAAGAACATTGCAACGAAACCATTTCTCTGAAACCTGTTTCTGATTTGTTTCACCATCAGATAATTCATGTATTGTACAGCACGCTCTGAGTTATTAACTTGGTTTAAGTAACTCAAAAGTGTTTAGTAGGGCCCACAACAACAACAATAAGCACCGCGTTTGACTCCAACTGGGGATCAACTTCGAAGATAGTTCCAATCCAAGGCTTAGCAGAATGTATGCCATTCACTATTATATGTCTATCAGGAGATGATTAGCTCACATGACCTTTCCAGAACCCTTCTAGCACCAACAGCGTCGTAGTGGATCAGAAACGCACATTCACGACCATCAACACTAGCGTCACTTCATATCTTTCTACTTCACTTTAAATACTACTGTCCTCCCCTCCCTCTTCTGGAACAACTCTTTCCTCAACTCTGACATTCTCTGGTCTGGAGAATATCTCCCTCTGAACCTTTGAGTTCCATCTCCTTTCCCATACCATACTACTAAAACACAACCAAAACATTAACAACAACCGCAAAGATGCGCTTCAAGACTGCTGGTGCCGATGAGTACCTGGCCATCACAGGTATTAACATTGAAAATGTCAAGATTGCCAAGAAGGCATGGATCCTTCCCACGCAAAAGGTCAGTACCCATTCAGCATCAATCACGATCTCCAAACTAACATTGATTCCAGTGCACTATCGTCGAGTATGCAATGCCCAAGCACCACAACCCCTTCATTTCAAAGCTTAAATCTTTGCAAATGTTCTCCACTAACCGCCCACTAACATTTCTAAAGTGCCAAGCCCCGCGACTACTCCCTAAACCTTCAGGCCATGACAAAGGAGAAGCTGCAATGTCTGATCCCCGTCGTCTTCACAATCGGACCCGATGTCAACAAACGCGGCAGGAACTCCAGACATGCAGCACCAGCACCAGAACCAGCACCAGTACCTGCATCAGGTCTAGGCTCGTCTGAAATGAGCATCCCGCCATCCGGTTTAGCAAAGAAGGCTTCACCACAACGAAGCGCACAATGGACAGCAGACTTCGAAGCTGCTGAGCGTGAAGACGGCGGCGATGCTCTCATCAAGTATGCCGTGCTACTCGGTGGTGGAAAGGGCGTCGAGGCCGACCAGAAACTTGATGCCATTGTCAAGGGTGTCATTGAGGGTGAGACTCGAGTGCTTGTCTCTTCCATGACCATGGAGGAGCTCGTCTCTGAACGAGAAGAGTTCAAGAACCGTATCTCCGAGGGTATACAGTCTGAAATGGATCAAGTAAGTTAGCCCTTCGCTTTCAATCACTACAAGCGCCGAAAAGACCGTTTAGATTTCTTTTCGGTGCCACAGATTTTGTTCCCTATACAGCTTCTCTTCTCTTTTATGTTAATACCCTAAAACAGTTCGGTCTGAAAATCTACAACGCCAACGTCAAGGAACTCCGCGATGCTCCAGGATCCAGCTATTTCCACTCGCTCTCCCAAAAGGCACACGAAGGAGCCATCAACAGAGCACGTGTCGAAGTTGCCAGTGCGCAGTCGGTGGGTAACATTGGAGAGGCGCAGCGCCAAGGAGAGCAAAACCGAGAGATTGCAAAGATCAACGCCGACACGGCAGTGGAGAAGACTCTCCAAGACAGTGCAAAGGCAAAAGCCGAAGCCGCGCTCGCAAAAGACAAAGCAAATTACAGCCGCGACGTAGAGATTTCTCAAATCGAAGCAACCAGAGCTACCGAGTCCCGCGACGAAGATCTCCGAAAGGAGGTCGAGTCGAAGCGTGCTCAGACCGAGCTGGAGAGACTCAGAGCCTCTGATGTCGTCAAGGCTACCGTCCTCAGAGAATCCAAACAGCAAGCCGCCGATGCCAAAAAGTACGAGGTAGAAGCAGCATCCAATGCTCGTACGTCCCTTCTCCTGTGTTTCTGCTGCGACGAAACTGACTCAGAACTCAGAATTATACACCGAGCAGAAGAACGCCGATGCTTCCGCCTATAACGAGCAAAAGGCCGCCGATGCTCGCGCATACAAGGTCCGAGCTGCAGCTGCAGCCGACGTTGAGAACGAGAAGATGGCATCTGACGCCCAGATGTACAAGGGCCAAAAGGAAGCCGAGACCAGCGCATACAAGATCCGAGCCGCAGCTGCAGCCAACGTCGAGAACGAGAAGATGGCATCGGACGCCCAGATGTACAAGGGCCAAAAGGAAGCCGAGACCAGCGCCTACAACGCCAAAGCCGCAGCTGACGCCTACGCTTACAGAGTTAAGATCGAAGCCGAAGCCAACTTCGAGGCCGCGAAGAATGATGCCGAGGCAATCCTCATCCGCCAAAAGAAGGAAGCAGAGGGTATGACTTCCATGGCAGGCGCTTACGCAGCCTTGTCCCACGCATTCGGTGGTCCACAGGGCCTGATCCAATACCTCATGATTGAGAAGGGAACCTACACCGCGCTTGCCACGGCCAACGCCAATGCGGTTCGTGGCTTGAACCCGAAGATGACCATCTGGAACACTGGCAGCAATGCTGGCCAGGAGGGTGCTAACAACTCTGGTGCTGGCGGTGTTGATTCCATCCGCAACATGTACCAGATGTTGCCGCCGCTTATGAGCACAATAAATGAACAGACCGGTATCGTTTTACCCGAGTGGCAATTCGGACGTCTTGGAGAGCAGATTTCGGAGCGTGAGGTTACCGGAAAGCCTACTAATGGTCTCGGCAAGACAAATGGAAATGGTCAACGTCAGTAAATGATAGGCGCTAAGCGACTATCTATACTTTGCTCACGCGCACAAGCGCCATTCGCTGGACCTCTTTCTGTTGTTTTCTTTGTGCTGGATATCCGATTTGTGCGAGAGGGTCGTAGAGAGCCGATTGGAAGTTGTGTTTCTTTCGAATGGGAATCGGAATTTTGGAGGCGTTCGGTTTGTCTCTACGAGTCCGGGTCCTTTGGCTCTGGAGTCGGCGGCTAGCTTTTGAATTGTTGCGGTGCATCGGAATATCCTATATCAACCCAAGAGCCTTCTGATACTGAACATAGGCCGTGTATTTTCTTCTCTGACATCCTGCCGCTAGTAATTTATAGATATAATCATCTAAATTGCTAGTCACAGAAATGTGAGAAATGTGAAAGCTGAAGCGGATATAGGACATATCAAGTGAAATATACAGTACTTACTGTAACAAATAGATGTGACACATTCTGAGTATTACTACTTCGTAAGGTTGGCTCGACTTACATAAGTGACATTGGGGATGCCACCAGGGCAAACTGCATCACTCGACACACCGCTGGAGCGAGGAGTAGGCCCAGTAAAAGGTATCGGCGATAGCAAGTTGAGCAATGCAGTCCCAAGTAACAGAAATAGCGTTGCATGACTTCCAACTTCTTCAAAGTTAGTATATAATGTTTGACTTGTGCTTACTTACCTACTTGCACTGGGTCAAAATGGTGGAATTACCGGTGCTAGAACACTACTACTCAACAGATGTAGCATCCATAACGCCTCTCCCAAAGAACTCACTAACAGTCCCAAATTTATCCTTGCCCCTAGCCAACGCATCCATAAACATATCATGACGACCGGCGGTCTCATCTTGCGCTCTCCTAATCGCCCGAATTGTATCATTACCCTGCCTACACTTTGGGCAGTCGCCCTCAACATTGCCATCCTCATCCACTTGCACATTCAAACATCTCTGGTGATACGAATGCTTGCAAAGGAAGTGTACGGCGGGTAGATCAAGTGGGGAGCCGCCGCAGCCTGCACAGCGGGTAGCGTTCAAGATAAGTGGTTTTGTAGAGAGGTCCGTGATTTCCTGACGTTTGTTGACCGTTTCGGTGCGATAGGAGTCGATAAGTCGGCGGTTAGAAGAAATCTCTTTGCGCTCGCGCTCGATGGTTTGTTGAAGGTATGTCTTTACCATTCCCATGGTCGCTATGGCGTTTGTGCTCAGTGTTTGGATGACTTGGAGAGGAGCCATGAGACCATCCTCGTCGATTTTTTTAAGAACAGCATCAAGTTCATCACCTGCCTCTTCCAGTACGTGAGGGTCGGAGGTGAAGTAGGCTAGTGCGGCAGGGTATAGCTGTGGCTCTTCTGGGCCATATTTGCGTAGCGCTTTTATTGCACCACGGGTATCCTTCGCAGATGTGTATGAGCGAAAGATATCGAACCGTAAGCCGGCTTGCTCGCGTACAAGAGTGGTACCATCGCGGAAATTAGATAAATGCGATAAAAGAAGGACATTGGAGATGTCTATTGGAATTTCCTTGCCCTCGATCAACGTTTTGGCTTTTGCTTCCCACTCTTCTCGGTCGACGCCTTTCTTCTCGTTCGATTTGTGTAGGTACATTTCGAATAAGGTGGTATAGAGATCAATTTTGTCTCTTTCCTTCAAATCATCCTCTTTCAGACATGCTTCCAAGAAGATGATGAATTCATCAGGGTGGTCAACGAAAGAGGAAAAAGCAGTCCTGGGTTGTGGTGGTGTGTACTGAGGCGCGGATAACTCTTCAATATCCTCTGTGACTTGACCATCGCTGACGGTATTTCTTATGTTACCTTGTGTTGGTGGAGATACAATGGATGATGTATTCATGTATGGCAATGGAAGCAGATCCTTCAAGTTCTGTACTGCTCCAGCCGCATAACCAATTTGTGGTACTGGGATCTCTTCAACGACAACATCTATCTTAGGCCGGTAATGGCCAGTATAGTAGTCAATAAATGTTTGAGTCGTATCTTTAGCGCAATGTTCCAACAATACTCGTGCGTATTTCATCATATTAGGATAAGCCTGCAACTGATTAGCTAGTCGACGTGTCATTCAAGATGCTATTCACTTACAGCGTCCGGGTCTAAGCGGCAAATATAGTTCAAAGCGGCTGCGTACTTCTTCGAGTCCTCAATTAAGATATCAACCACCAGTTCATGTTCACCATGTTTCGTGGCAAGATAAGCTGCTTGCTCGTAATACCCCCCTTGTCGACACATGGAGATGGCTGTATCAAGATCAAATTTGAGGTCGCCAGGTGACTTGATAAACTTCTCAAGCTTGTCAATATCCTTCAATTTGGCGTAGCAATTCAGCAGAAGCGTCGTATGGTCGGCAGTTGCTTTGTGGTGTTCATGCAGTTCCTCGAGGTATTCGATCAGGTTATGTATGCGTTGTGTATCAAGAAACTACTTCTGTCAATGGATGTCGCTCAGCATGAGTACCAAACGAACCTTTCTAATAACCTGTGATGGCTCGGTATTGTCGATTGCTTTCAAAAACTGTTGCATCGCACCGTCATAGTCGCCCTTCTGATACAGGTAATCACCATATTTTCGGAATATGATGTTCTTTTGACTGGCATCCATGCCCGACTTTTCTGCGAGGTTAATTGCGTAGACAAACAGATTTCTCTGGTACAAGATCTCAAGACGTTGTTGCAATGGCTTCTCATGATAGCGATGTACCTATTATCACATTAGATAGGATCAAACTCCCCGATGAGAGGTCTTACCTTGCCATCTTGAGTGAGCGTGAAGAGGTCTCCCCAAATCATGAACAATGCCTTGACTTGAGAGACCAAGGATTCCGAGTGGGCAACAAACTTCAGGTCTGTATCTAACAACGTGAAGGTTGATGTGTTGAATAAATCGTCGGCTTGTGCACCGCCAAATTTTCGAAAAGGACTGGACTTCGTTGCAGTGGTGTTGGCTGGAGGACAGACAAGAGCAACATAGTCTTGGTAGATTTCCACGAGACTCTTTGGACCATCATATGCATAACAAGGCCCTCGTCCCTCGATGCCGTAGTAATAAATAGCGTCCTCCCTTACCACAACGATATCTCCATTCCTCGTATCAACCGTCATACAACCGACAGCACACCCGGACTCTTCCAAATTCCGTGCGGGCTGACCTTGACCTCGTCCTGATATCACCAGTTTCAATATCCGTGATATAGTTGCGACATAAAGAGTGGTGATACTAGTATCCGTCCTAAATTCCACCCCCGTGATCGGTTCTTCAGATTCGTGGACAATGCGTTGTTTAGCGCCTCTATCGTGAATCAGATCGCCCCGAATAACTGTCACCGACCCATTTCCAAACCCAATGGCTAGTTGGGAAAGATCATCGAGAGCTGTAAATGCGGTTATCTGTAGGAGATTCTATGGTTAGAAACGGCTAGAATGTCGGTTTAGAAGGCGCAAAGAGGATACGGACAGGAAATGGCTTGCGCCCATTGTGTATGTTCAACTCAGATTGACAGGTCGGCAACCCCGTCTTCTTCACCGGCTTGTCCAACGCCCAAACCTTCAATATTGGCTCACTCGACAGATCTTCCTACGACGCATCAGCCTCAACATCCTCTGTACGTCTCCATCATCTACACACAGCTATCGTAACTAGTAACGAGGTGCCCTCCACCTGCTTCATATGTGTAATGGATCCAACATCATGGGCCTGGAATGCTCGCAAGACCTTGAACGTCGGCGACAGTATGCGGACAATGCCATCGTAGCTACCCAGGAAGAGGCTTTCAGATCCTGAGCAGACACAGCTGATTTCATTGTTCTCGAAGAAGGACCTGCTCTCGTCGTCGGGGGGGTTGACCTGGCTGACTTCGAAGAAATCGAACGTTTTCCACTGTTTCGATGTCAGAAAATCGCGCAGTTAAGGGAAGGGATTCAGGTGCGTAATGCTTACCGAAGTTAACGCCATTTCAGCGATTATATGCAATCATGATGTTGTTGTGGTTGGAAGCAGGGGTAAGGAGTATATCGTCGTCGTCGTCGCCGTCGTCATATCTGGACTCCGAGCTCAGCTCTTTCGAACCCAAACCAAAAAGGCTTAGCGGGCCTCGGTCACGCGAAGCCCCGCCAAAATCAATGAAACTCAAGGGGAAAACAAACAATAATTTCCTTTGTGATAAGTATCTCAGATTCCTCATCTTCCTTCGTGTTTGTCTTGCGACCCAGCCGATTTTCATTCAAGTTCTAAGGAAAACCGCGTATCAACGCTTCAATCTGATCCCCGTTCCCTTCAAAGGGAGACGAGGGCACACCACCACATCTCTCTTCTGCTCGGAGTCTCTGAAGTACGAGCTCTACTTCTCTTCGGGTTTGATGTGTTTATATGTGGCACTGTGTTGCGCGCTTTTATTATTGTCACTGTCGTTGTTGCCGACCATCGAAGGAACCAATACAACATACAAAGCAACAAAGCCAGGCTCGCGACTACGAAAATTGCAGCAGCGTCATTGGCTTGCAACCACCCTCTTGAAAAATTTGCGGAGTGATGTTAATTCCACTGGAAATGTTGGGGATGCTGGTATTCTTGAAAGTGGGTTGAAGACTTTTCAAGAATGATGTATATAGTATTCACCGGATTGGCTTATAAATCCTGTAGACATGAATTTATTTCAATGAAGCAAATTTAGTACACCTTGATTCCCCTTCAATACTTCCTACTGCCACAGCTAATCAATATCTCTCGGGTCCCTGCACCCATTTCAGTGCCCTGCGGCAGACCCTCCGTAAGCGACGAGGTCCAACTCAGCATCTCCTTGGTTGCCTTGTCTAAATCAGTCGGCATGCCATTCTCCCAATGCAGGAACCCTCCAAACCGTTTAGGAATATTATCCAGATCAATATGCTCAGTCAAAGTCAGCACTACGTCTGCCAGGGGTAGAACCACCACTTTTGATATAGTGACAGGATCGACCCAACTACTGGCCCAGCTCCATATAGTTGGAAAGTAAGATGGAGCACCGACGACCTGAACATTTCCTCCCTTAGTATTTTCATCGGTCAAAAGACACAACTAGAAAGGGGACAAAACCCACATAAATTCTTTCCACGGTTTCTGGATAACTCTTTGCAAGCAGCTCGCCAAAGTTCTGCACATAAGCCTTCAAATTCCATGCCAGCCTCAAACAAATACCGTAAAATCTACAAGATACACCACCTTCGTAATCAGCCATTGCGGGGTTTCATGCTCTGATAGATCGTGAAGAACTCCAAATGCTGCCGTTCTCCCGTCGCTTAAGTCTGCTGACTTGGTGGACTCAGGATGTGTTTCCATATTGTAATGAAGCCTGGGGATTTTTGGAATGGCTCAGGGCTCTGGATAATCTGCAATATGGAAATAGATTTCAAAAATTAAGAGCAATCAATTCTGCCAACATGACAAGTTTAAATGGTCAATGGCTCTTAAGATCTGTCATCGCTCGACTCGCATACATCCCAACTTCTTTATACTTCTTCTGGTTCTTTCATTGGCCGGGACGGGGTGATTTTCCGGCAAAATTGGCACCTAAATTTTGATGCAGAACCCCCAGGAGTCAAAAAAAAGTATGTTCCCACTTACCGGCCGATTGTTATTGCATTCCACCCTATGCTGCCGGTACTTATTTCGCAGTACTCGGACGGTTCTTGCAACTATACCGTGCTCGGTTTGGCCTTCGACACAAACCGTTTACATTGTATATGAAGTGCCCGATTCAAAATGTATTGGATACTAACAAGTCTATTAGTGTCAAGACTAGGTCTGTGGGTGCTAGGTCCACCTTACCAAGATCGACACAGAAGTCTGTACGAAAGTACCGAAGTAGATTTACCATGCATAACCGAGCTCCAGGTTCTACTAGAAGTACCTTGATCTGCAAAACTTTGAAATTCGAAGTTTCCATGATGCTAAATTATTCCTCTCCATGGAGAAGAACCTAAATCGTGGTAAGCCATTAGGTAGAGTAGTGTAAAGAGTAAATTCTAGAGCTAGTACTCTACGAGGCGAGCAGAACAGACTCATCGTAGACTAAAACTTAACACTATTACAAATACTATGCTGCCTTGATTTGATGCCTCTAATTATAAAGGAATAAAGTCTCATTTGTTTAATAAAAGATTAAGCTCTATACTGTACCTACAGATAAGGTCTCTTTGTTTCCCGTTTCATTTTCTCTCACGTTTCTGTAGAAAAACTTCGGATTTCAAGAATTGTTACGTGACTTCGAAAATCATCGTCTCGTGGGACAATGTCGATAACCACTACCACGAAGCTAGCATGGGTGAGTATTTGACGGTGAGTAATCTTTTATACACCGAGTTCAAAAATGACAATAGCATGATCGACTGCTTTGAGATTGACGGACCAGATGGTACATATTTATGCATAGTTTATGACGCGATACGTGAGCTACCTTCATTGTTTTAGCGGCGTTACCCGGACTGCAAACTTCCCGTTGACATTCTTATATCTTACTTGCGTTTCAGATTGTATGGACTTGAGTACATGTGCTCGGAGTGTAATCTTATTCATACCAGTAAGGCTGAGCTTAGCTCTTGAGGTTCTTCTTTATCAAAGAACAAAGTTTATAGACTTGATTCCACACAATCTTAGCTTGGAGAATCCGGTCACTTCGTTGCAGGGGAAAGATAAAAAGCTGTTTCTTTAGTTTGCTCGGAAGATGCTAAGATGGTCGCCCACGGAAAGGCAGAGTGCAACTGAGCTCCTGCAAGAACCTTGGCTAAAGAGTGAACACTGAACAAGCTAAGATACTAGATATAAGCACAGAACGGGCTTTGTTATAAGGCAACCCTAGATGTACTTTTCTTCTCTGCTTATAAACCGTCTTTGCTTCTTAAAAGAGGGTAAGACTGAAAAACATTGTTTCCTGAGAGGAGTACCTAGAGTAGTGGATAGAAAATAAACATATTATAATAGAATCGAATAAAGCACAAGGGGTTTTAATATAGTGGTAAGAGACTTGTTAAGAATTTAATTCTAAATAGCGTTAATATTCTATAAATGCTCTAATCGCTTAATCATCTAGTGATCGTTTTAAGTTCTTATCTAAATTAGGCAAGGTTAGAACTATAGATAGTTGTAATAAATGAAATATGCCAATATTTCACTAAAGGAAAAATATCTCTACATTGTAGCCCTCTGCCTAACTTTAAACAGTACATTTACTAAGTAGTGTTTATTAGAATAAACTTTACAGAGAGACAATAGCTTTATTTATAGTAGGAAAAGTCTGTCCGCTTATTATACTATTTCAAGAAAGTAAGTAGTAGCTTAAAAGCTAGTTATGTATAGTGTCTTTCCATGTTGACTCCTCGCCTATATTGTGTTAGTTCACGTGTTGAGATTTAAGCGAGCGACAAGAGTGGTAGGGGAGCTTCTGCTTATAAATTGCACAGTATTATGATACTGTCTTTGACAGAATAATTATTCAACTCAGTTAGTGTCTACGTGGATCTAGTCTAATCTATCCAGTGGTAGCAGTCTAATCTTGAGCTGTGTGGATTGTCAATCAAGTTTAACCTTTCCTAATTTGTGGATCGCTTCTTCCTGCATTACAAATCAGCTCGCACGTCAGTACTTATAAATCAGATAATTCTCAGTGACTACAAATGACATACCGAATAACCAGAGTCAATCCAAAAGCTCTTTTGTTAAATTATCTCTCTCTCTTCTCTCTACTCAGTCTCAGTTTCAATCCAACCAATACCTTACCAAGAATAATAACATGGCTCCAATACGTGTCGGATTCATTGGTCTCTCGGGTGCATCACCAGAAGAATACGAAGGAACAAACTGGGCTGCGGTTTCACATCTCCCATTTTTGACAACCTCATCGGATTACGAGATCGTGGCTTTGCTGAACACCTCTGTTGAGTCGGCTCAAGCTGCTATTGCCAAGTACAAGTTACCTGCTTCGACGAAGGCTTATGGAACACCCCAAGGTAGGCACCATTTTGTTGATCTACTTGAAGAGAATCATATTGACGAAGCTTTTGTTAGACCTCGCCAATGATCCCGATATCGACCTAGTCGTCTGCAGCACCCGTGTAGACCGTCATTTCCTCACCGTCCGAGCCAGCATCGAGGCTGGAAAAACCGTATTCGTTGAATGGCCGCTCGATCGAAACCTTACCGTTGCTAAAGAAATGGCCGAACTTGCTGCTAAACACAATTCCAAAACGATCGTGGGACTTCAAGGTTCTTTTCCACCTGTCATTCGTAAGCTTAAAGCGACGATTGAGAGTGGAAGGATTGGAATTGTTCTCTCTAGCTCACTGCATGCTTCTTTGGGTAACATGGGTCCGACTGAGAGTAAGAACGTGCAGTATTTTCTTGACAGGAAGATTGGGGGCAATATTATGAGTATTCACTTCGGACATATAATGGAATCCCTTCAATATGGTAAGCCCTTACTCAGCACGCATCTTCATTCAGAAAGAAATTTGTCTAATGACTTGCTCCTAATAGTCCTGGGGAACTTCAAAAGTTTCGACAGCCTTCTCGCAATCCGTCGTCCAACAATCGACATCGTCGACCGCGCCAAGAATAAAATCCTTATCAAATCCGCTAAAAACACAGTCCCCGACCAAGTCTTCTTCTATGGTACACTAGAACCGTCCAAAGCCATAGCAACCGTCCAACTATCAGGCGGGAAACAATTCCCCGGCACTCCTCAACTAGAATGGCGGGTCCGAGGCGAGAAAGGCGAGTTGCGAATTACCTCTCCCACATGCAACATCAATGTCGGTAACCCAGAGACGAAACTAGAGCTCGTCGAATATGGAGAAGAGAATGCGGATGCCGAGGTCTTGGTTCCAGACACGGATGGATTGGAGGAGTTGCCTCGCGCTGCGCAGAATATTGCTCGCTTGTATGAGGCGTCTAGGAAAGGGGAGTGGTATCCGGATTTTGAGTGGGCGGTTCGGAGACATGAGATTATTGAGGAGATGTGGAGGCGTTTCGATGAAAGGGATGATTAGTGAAGCGTGTTGAACCACTGAGACTTGGAAAGGTCAAGAGGTAGCAAAGTTCACGTTTTCATGACTATGATTTTGGAAAGTCCTGTTAACCCGACTTGTCGTATACTTTCCTAGTTTCACTCGTGCTGAGCTTTGGTTTGTGCAGCTAAATGCTGTTTTCAAAACAGCATGTGCACAATGATTATTTGGCACGTCTATGCCGAGAAGTTTAAATTTTTATGTATGCTATTATTAAGTAGGTAATTAAGAGAGAGAAGAAGGCGGAGATTAAGGGCAAGGAGTAAGGGGTGAAAACCTCTGATTCCGAATCTGATTCCGGCTCTGAATTTGGTCTTGTTAGCACCAGCTTTACACTCTAACTTAAGGGTCTTCTAAGCACTATTTGGCCAGTTTTTTAGGGTTGTATTTTCAGCCAGTTCTTATTGTACGGGATGTAGCCTTCTAGGGATGCAAAAAAGGTCTACAACATGTATAAATGGAGCTGCTTATCATAATTAAAGTGCTACAGAGTAGATACAGCAACATGCCTCCTCAGGGGTTTGTTGAACGGGTGTGTTGAACGGGTGTGTTAAACGGGTGTGTTGAACGGAATAGATATTTGACTCTGTTTAGCCTGCTTGCCCTTGCTTAGCCACGATAAATAAACCCCTCGAGCACACTCTTTACAGTACAAACAATTTAATTCCTGCCGCGGAGGCAGAAACATTCTCCAGGGGAAGTGAGCAAACAAAGTTTCAGTGCTAGCTCCGTCCCACAACTCCATCATGGCAAAGAAAACACCAGGAAGTTCTGCTGTGTTCGAGCAGACTCAAATCTTCATCTGCCGGTTCCCAGTGCCTCTCGAAGTTATAAACCATTACGTCCATTGTGATGCGCCTCTTTATCAAGAGCATGACTATCCCTCTTCGCACGACGATGGTCCTTAGCGCCATGGAAGGCAGCAGTAATAGCATGGAGCAGCCTATCATTCAAGTCAACATGCAACCTTGAAACAATAGATACAAGGGAAAGCAAACTTACGTGCTAATAATAGCCAAGATAAAAGTCCCCCAAGGCAAATTACAATTCACAGCCCCAGGAATATGCGAATTAACCCTTGTACTACTCGAACAAGGCGCACTCGAACCATGACGCTTCGGACTCGTCAAAACAGCAACAGCGATAAAAGCTCCCACGAACAGAAGATCGAACAGGATAAACAACATGCGAAGAATATTGCCCCCGCCTGCGCGAAGTCCACATGTGAGTGCCATGGCGATTAAGGTGTAGAGTACGGCTGCTGCCAGGATGCCTTCGACGGCTCCGTTGGAGCGTGAGGCGCGGCCGGCGAGTCGTATGATTTTGGCTATGCGGACAGAGAAGAGGATGAGGGAGGTTAGAGCGGAGAGGAATTGCAAGGCGCGGAGGAGGTGTTGGAGGAGGGTGTGGCTTTTGCTGGGGTTGGTTGTGGCCATTCCATCTGCTCCTGTTGTGGTCTTGTGGCTTTTGCCGAACATCTTGCTGGCTTGTTTGGGGGGTTTGTACTTGTTCTTGTTTTGTTTCCTTTGCGAGGGGAGGGGAGAGCAGGGTTGGAGAGAGAATGGAGGTACTTGTTTTGTGGTATGAGAAGGTGGGTTTGTAGGAGATGGCGTTTACTGTTATATAGGTAAGTAGTAGGTATCCTTCTCCTTATCGTCGTAGCACACGGCACACCGTTATGTATGACCACAGATAAGTACAGTCTAAGTACCCGACCATTGCATAGCCTTGGAAAACATCTTCCTTTCTTCTCTTCGTCATGATCGACCAAAACAACAAGTCACGCACCCAAAGACCACAGAGTGACGAATCCCGAAAGAAAAGCCGGCAGAAAACTAGAAAACCGGCTCAGAAAGGTTCCTCGGCAGCCATTGTCAAACTCATACGCTCAAACACGCTCAATCTTGAATCTGCACAAACGAATCCAGTTAGACGGGAAGAGCCGGTGATCTAGCGGCGTAGATCTCTCTCGACTCTCGCCAGGAATAGGGGACGATCTGCAGTTTAGCTTGTTCAGCCACAGTTGTCGTTGGAAGAGACTTCAATGGCCACGTCTATTACGCCACAGTTGGGGTGGTTCGATGCTTCGTGGCTGTTTGTGTGGTGGTGGTGGCTGTTGTTTTGTTTTGGTTGTGTCACTGGTGTGGCGGTATTGCGGTGTCGTGGTGTCGTGGTAGTTTTGCTGTTCTATTTTGCTGTGTCGTCATTGGGCGATGACGATTGTGGCTGTTTGTGCTACTGATAATGATTGTACTACGTAGGGGGGGACATGTGCCGTGCTCTGCCTTAGTTGTGCTCTGGGTATGAAAAACGGGCGCGTGCCGGTTGCACTGTGCAGTAGATCTCGGACGGGAATTGGGTTGGCTTGAGTTGAGATGCTGTGTAGGTAGGTAATTGATTAATATATTGCCATTCGTTTGCTTACCTATGGAAAGGAGCGAAACCTCCGGCGAGCGAGCGCTAGGAAACGAGCCCTCTTTTTTTCACTCACGTTACTTCATTTCGCTACCTGTGGAAAGGACCCAAGTCAGAAAGCGAGGACCCCAGAATACTATTACGATGCAGAGCTCAAGGATAGTATGATATGCTTTTATTGATGCTAGAACCATAGATGCTTTTGGGAGCCATGTGCCTATGTGTTCCAAGCTAACAAGCGATCTTCCTTTAGCACTTGTTGCTGCACGTAGGTAGGTAGATTCTCTCCATTTCCCTCGAGATGTCATCCATAAAAATGCCATGCAAAACCAGATCGTGCCAGAATGAGCCCCTACGCCCTTCCCCGCAGTCCTTCGTTTTTCAATTCACCTCGCGCACACTCCATCCTCGCTCGGTAATCCCCAACGTATTCACACCATCAACATGCCACCCCGAGAACCACTCTCCGCAAATTTCAATCCCACCGAACAACCCCCAACACCAGAAAGCCCAGCGGAATCTTCTCCCCAGCCGGAAAAAAAGTAACACCATACCCAATATAAGGCGCCAAACTTGGCTCCGTCATCGCAAGAGTAGATGCTGCAATTCTGCAAGCGCGTGGACCAGAATCCGATGATCTACTTTCACCAACCGACGTCCTCGACCTAAAGATATCGTCGGCGTACCATAGCAAATAAGGTTCTTGATCTTTCATTCGGATAGTCAGTTTGTCGGTGAATGGATTGAAGTAGATTCTGCCGTCGTTCTTGATGATGGTCGCTGAGGGTTGGAAGCGCTGGAGATACCGCTTGAGTCCTTCGTGTCGGGAGAGGTGGCATGCGTGTAGCGTAGCTGGGATGGGTGATAGTTGTTTGAGGGAGGGAAAGAGGATTGGTGCTCCGTGGTATCTTCGGGGCTGGATTTCGATGATGACTTCTTGGTTCTGGTTAAGTTCGGCGTATTTCCAGATTTTGAATTGCCTGTGGGTTTTGTTAGGCTTTGATGGGCTGGAGAGAGTTTCATAGGAGTATTGAGTATGGGAAGATGGGGGTTGGAGTTGCTTACAGTTCATTGGGGAGTTTTGGAAAGGGTGAGAAGTTTGTGACTGCTTCCTTTGCAACCGCTGAAGACTCTATCTTTGTCTCATCGCCGATATTGACCTTTGTCATTCTCTCTGCGATCTCCTTGACTGCCACATCCTCCAGTTTCGTCTCATCGTCCGCCAATGCCTTCTCCTTGTATGGCTTCTGCATCGTTGCTTCATTCAACGTTAACTCATGCTTATTGACTGGCTCTCCCTCAAGCGTTGGGACCTCAAGAGCCATCGTTGAAGACTCAACAGCCAGTGTTGTCACTTGATCCGGAGATATTGCTGGCTCAATGGCGCTTGGTAACTGAGAGGACATATTTGCAAATTTCTGCTGGTCTTATGGCTGGGTGGTTGTGAGAGATCTGACGTTGTTGAGAATGCGGTTATGGAGATGAAGAATCGAAGAAGATGTTGTGAGAAAAAGCACTCGCAGGAGATATTGTCTGTGAGAAAATTGTGGAAAAGGCACTGCACTCGCCAAAACTGTACTCGAGGGGGGAGGGGGAGGGCTAGCGCAGGAGACAATAGTAGTGGCAGACAACAATAAAAAGGTGGTAGTGAATTTATTCTCTGTTCTTTTACCTCCCAACTCATCTTTGGCTCGCAAACTAGCGGCCATTGCTTATTGTACACTTAGTTCAAGTTACTCAAACCAACTCCTATGTTTGAGGGCGTTAATCTTTTGGAGTGCTCCCCTAAGACTTCAGAGGAATATGAGGATAGAATAGAACAAGTGGCTAACTGGAGAGAGTCTGAGAGTGCTTAGTATACCCACCGTATTGCTTTGAAGTTCAATTCGACGGAGCACTTTACGCTGCCGCCAACAGCTACAGTTCTTTTCACTTGTTCGAACATTTGATTCCTGCGGATCTTAACGCAGGCTTTGCAGCTGAACTTCGTATTTTCCCTACCTTCCACAAAGGCGTACTTTGGTGGGTTTACATATTTCAATAACCATGCTCACCACTCGACGTGAAAACATGGGACGACGGAATTCGAAGAAGCCTGTTTGTGTACTCGAGTAACTCCACGCAATCTGCCGCCCACAACTATCTGAATCCTAACAATAAGTTCAATACCACCTTCCGCAGAATGATGAATCCTACAGAATAGATCCACCCGGAAGTTCGTGGGTGATCGCCCGGAGTCCTCCCCTTGCCGCCGTCCCCCCTTTTCTAATCTCGCTTAGACTAAATACCGGCGTTCCATGCTACGAAAGAAGCGAGGTGCATCTGCCGGCAGAAAAGAATGGATCGGTGGATCTCGCCTCCACACGTGAGCAAGGTTCATGTCCGAGCACGGGAAACATCCGACTCTTGGACACGCAAGCAAACAATGGCTGAGTCTGGTGGTGACCGTCCTGTACTCGTATGTAGGTGGGTGAAGATAGAAGACATCGAAGATCTGGTTGCTGGCTGGCCTGTGAACAATGGCATGGTGGAACATCATTGGCGGGACAGCTACTGGTCGGTCTCTGGTATTCTGGCTACCGCTCGAGATCTTCTTCTAGGATCTGGTACAGTACGTATGCTTGTGATGTTGGTTCCTACACAACCCCGTGTAATGAAGGTACGGTAGTACCATCTAGTCGTCGACGGCTTCTGAACCGCCGACTCGCCGACTGCAACTGCAAAATCGCTGAATATATTAGACTCGTCAGCGGACGTTTCTTGCACTTGGTCTCTTACTAAGTGCCACTTCACAGCTCTCTCGTTTGACAAACACTCTTTAAGTCTTTTGCTCAATATCAAAATGACGTTCGTTACACTTCCAAGTCCATTCTTGGTGGCAGCCATAGCTTTCCTTGGCTCAGCAACGGCAACTCTTCCTCGGTCCTCGGGACGCTTCGCAGATGCCATTGCGGCCCGTCAACGTAAGACATGCCTAGCCGTCACCAACTCCCCAAAAGCTTGGCCAAGAAGATCGAACTGACATATTGTCCTCCACTAGTCTGCAATGGAACCATCACTCTGGACACGACCGTTTCCAACTACACGGTTCAGAGCAACGACACCATCGAGAGCATTGCTGCGTCCGTAAACCGTGGAGTCTGCGACATCGCCCGTTCAAACCGCATGGCTGAACCTACGCTCATCTATCCCGGCGAAAGCCTGATCATCCCAGCACAAGTCTGCGACCCCGACAACACGTCCTGCTACCTCATCAACAACACGGCCGCAACGGACATCTGCGTTAAAGGCGGACCTCACACCTACACTACCTTCCTAGGCGACACACTGCAGAAGATCGCCAACGCCAAATTCAACATCTCGCTCGCTGCTCTGCAGGCAACCTCTGGTTCTCAATACCCTGATCCCTACGCTGTCATTGAGGCCGGCAAGAACGTGAAGATTCCCAATTGCTCCAACAGCTCTTGTATTGTTCAGCCGTACGTTTTGGATTATGGCACTGTGGTTGATTTGGCCAATATGTATGGGTCTACGGTTGGTCAGATCATGGCTGTTAATACGGGGTATAATCATAGCGATGCCGATACTGGTCCTTTGTTGAGCGTTTTCATGAACTGTACTCAGATTGGGACGCCAACTGCTCTGTCTTAGATCTATGTATGGGCTTTTCATGAGCCGTCTAGAGATAAAAGGGGGCTTTACGGTTTACCCGAGTTACCAAGAACGTGCATGTAAAATTTCGGAGACTCGGCATTCATGTATATACTTTTATTTACCATGGTAGATTCTCCTATATAGTAGAATATAGTATAGTTATAGGCTTTAAGAAACAAGCATTTATAGCTAGTTCTAGTCTAGAATTCAGGATCGAGATATAGTTTAGCGACCGCGACTATTTTGTTCTTCTTTCTTTGCTAACGAATGTTTCCTTTTTTTTTATAGCTTGGCAACACAATGATAAGAATTGAGCTTATGTTGTTCGTGGGGAAATGTAACACAAGAGCTAGTATTTCTCTTTTTATATATAACTGTTTTTATTTTATCGGACAGAAAGTCCTGTATTAAAGAAACTCTGGGTATTCGGAAGACCGTATAAGTTAGTATAGTAGAAAAACATGACATGATTTGAAAGTAAAGATAGATGTAAAGAACGCTTTCATGGTCCAATGAGTACTCGTAGTGTAATAAGTGGGAGCCTGTTGCTTACGAGAACTCGGGATATTTGGAGGACCGAAAAACATGATATGATTTCAAAGCAAGATGCAAGGGATGCTTCCACGGTCCATTGAGCAGTGCCCCAGCTTTTCAGCCGCTCGTCACTTCCCTATTATAGCCTCTATATCAAGAATTTTGAATTATCGACGTCACAACATCCAACCATCGAAAGTGTACGAAAACATATAAGAGAACCTTACATCTTAGTACTCTTAGGTTTAGTATCTCACTCAGCTATACACGTGAATACAACATGGGTCTTGACGCTGCTTCGCTCTTTAATGTCAATGGCATGGTCGCTATAATCACCGGTGGCAGCTCTGGTATTGGCGTCATCTGGGCTCATGCTCTTGATCAAAATGGCGGTGCCAAGGTCTTCATTCTGGGTCGCCGAGAAAACAAGTTAAAAGAGGTTGCAGCCGCTGCGGTGTGTATCCCCTCACTAGCTCCACCAGAAAACCCATTTTCCTTGACACAAAACACTACTTGCCGAGGGAACCTTTCCATTTCGTGATCTAATGGGTGTCTAGAAAAACAAAACCCTCATTCCTATCGTATGCGACTGCAGCAAGAAAGAGTCACTGGAAGCTGCCGCGGCACAAATTGAGAAACAAACACCATTCATCAACCTCCTCATTGCCAACGCAGGCGTGCTCTGCAAGGCCACTGGTCTGATTCCGCGCCCGGAAGGGACGACGGTGGCGCAAGTCGCGCAAGACTTGTGGGAGAAGACGACGTGGGAGGACGCAGATAACTGCCTTGCTACCAATATCGCCGGATCATACTTCACCTTCGTTGCTTTTCTGAAACTGCTGGGCGCCGGTAACGAGCACCCTGACAGTAAATGGAAAGGACTCGTCCAAAGCCAGTTCATCACGAACAGCAGCTCTAGCGCCCTGTGGCGCGGTGAAGAACCCGCCTACATGTATAATGCAAGCAAATCTGCGCTCATTAATCTGACGAAGAATATCGCAACGGCGTTTGCGAAATACGGCATTCGAGCCAACTCTATTGCTCCGGGCTTGTTCCTTACTGAGATCAACGAGAACGATTTCCCACGGGACCCGGATCCTAAGCTTCCAGGTAGTTACCCGGCCTCGTGGCTGCCTGCCACTCGAGCTGGCGATGATGAGGTGCGTGTGCATTCCAATTAAATACACTAAGGCTAACTATTTCTAGGATATCGCAGGAGTTCTGCTGTTTTTAGCGTCTCGGGCAGGTGCCTATATTAACGGTTGCGTATTGCTCACTGATGGTGGAATGGTCTCTACTAAGCCAGGCTCTTACTAAGTATTAACATGCTATCCTCATTACAATATGACGGTACGTGCCACTACGGGTTCAAGTTATGGCACATAACCTGACCTAGCCGTTACTGGAGAAAAGTGTGGTCTTTTTTTGTGCAGATGTTCCGCAGGGTGCAGTAACAGATAGCTAAGCAACTACAATAATAAAAAGCGTTGATATTATAAGCTGGATACTAGAGGATGTCTAGCTTAGAGAACGCATTATAATCTATTGTTGTATAGGTTGTTCTAGCTAGCCTCATGGTATCCTAGCGTAGCTCTCTCTCCCCCTTTCTCTCCCTCTCTCCCTGCCCCTCTCTGCGTATGTGACTGGTATATCTGATGCCTAAAAGGCGATTCCTCTCGACTTCTATTCTCCCCACTAGGTAAGTATTCCTCGATATACTATAAGTTCCTTCGTAGTTTAGCAGGGTGAAATTTTCGGCCTTAAGCTATTAAAGTAAATTAATTAGACTCATAACCTATTATATAGCTAAATTCTATTATATAATAGAGAATTAGATAATCTCTAGTGTAGTAATAATGGAAGACCTCTAAACAAATGTCTCAGACATACTTTTATAAGCACCTCATATCCGGACACTTACTAGTGATGATAAGTATCACGTGATTTATGAGGTGGTCCGTGTGGTGTTAGAGGAGCATTTTTGTTGCAAGGCTGAGATTTTTAAAATAGGCTGAGCATCGCTATCTTTTCCAGTTAAAACCACAACAACCTCAATTGCCAACTACTTCGATCACAGCTTTCCGACCCTTCGCCACAACTCAAATAATATCTACCTCTGATACCATGGCAGACCCGCTCTTGTCGACACTTTGTCGCATCTGTTATATCAATCCACCCAAATACACCTGTCCCCGCTGCTCTTTCCAAACATGTTCCCTCCCATGTTCCAAACGTCACAAAGGTATGTGTGATCAGACAATGCAAGCCAATTGATTATGTGCCCGAACTAATCTTCAATCTGCCATTTAGCCAGAGCATCATGCAACGGCATCCGAGATCCTACAGTCTTCAAACCCATATCGCAACTCGCAACTCCAGCCGGCATCGACCACGATTACAATTTCCTACATTCTATTGAACATAACATTGAGCGTTCTGAAAAGGAAATAGTAGAAGAACGTGGCTTAGTTAAGAGAGAGGAACTCATGAAAGCAAGAACAGGCTATGACCAAACTTGGGGACAGCAAAAACAGCCCAGGGGCGAGGTGCTTATTTCGGAAAGGTTGAGAGAGATGAGGACGAGAGTTGACAAAGCACCGAAAGGGATGAAACGAAGCCTTGAGAACGAGACACGTTTTAGTTACAAAACCAGATGTATAAACTGGCAAGTAGAATGGATCCGGGAAGGAGAAGAAGGGAGGATACTGGCGCCAATGTTGGACAGAAGGCCATTGAGCCAAGGCTATTCACTTATCGTGGACGTGGATAGGAGGGAACGCATGAGCATCGAAGAGCTAAAATTGGATAAGAAACGGAAAGCCGCGGAATACAAGGAGAGCGTAGCGAAAAAGGCACGTCTGGAAAAGCGCTCGACTGTTTGTGTGACGACATTGCCGGTTCTGCAAGATCCAGTGACAACGGCATGGAATACAACAACCGACTTTGACGGCAATGCTCTTCTCGAGAATCTGACCACACCGGACTCTGAAGAGCAACAGTATCACTTCTACCTTCTCCGACCGTACACTCCGTTGATATTCGGCAAAGTACTCATACCACTGGATCGATCACAATCTCTCAGGCAGTTACTCAGCAACAAAATTCTCCTCGAGTTTCCAACGATATACGTATTTAATCGTGGATTCGATGATGACTTACAGGATGGCTACATGCTAGAAAAAGATTACCTTGCTGCCACATGCGGAAGGCCACCCCCAGCGCCTCTGGTAGCGTATGGATCCGACAATGATCAGAGCGATAATGACGACGGTACAACAAGTAGTGGCGAATCTGATGAAGGGTCGGAAGAAGGGGAAATCATATGATAATACTCAATAATACAGAAACGATACCAAGTTCTCTTTACGCGGACTTTTCCTTTCCAGAATGCTCTTGAAATGAGCACAGCCATCATGTCAGTGTTGCATGATAAATACTGTTGGTCATTACCTGGCTAGCAAGGATACTAACTACTTATCAGAAACTAGACAGCGTTTTCAGAAATATCAGAAAAACAGAATACTGCCCTTCTTTACGTTGACACTCGGGTTCAATTATCACCTATTAAAAAAAGAATCAGCAGTGTCGGCGCGATCCGCCTTCAAGCGTCGACCTGCTGCTTGTTGGAAATCACACTTCTTTTTGGACTCCGAGATGTGGCTCGCTGTCGCGTTTGGCTAAGGTTTCTGTTCTTTCTCGAGTTAAGTTGTCCCAGCTCTTTCGATCTAAACCTCGTCCTTCGACTTTACTCTTTGCTCTTTGTTAATGATGGCATCCACGAATTCCGCGAGTAAATCAAGGTCCTCATTAACCTGATCATCGTCCTCTGAGTCCTTCAACTCTTGCTCTTGCTGGACAATAATCCACGAGATCCAGGCGAGCCACTCCAAGTCCCGGTCAACCTCAGTCTCATCTAAGTCCTCCAACTTTTGCTTTTCCTGGACGATGACATCCACGAAGCACGCTCGCCACTTCAAGTATTGTTTGTACTGAGTCTTGTCTCCCATTTCCATCAAACCTCGCTCTTTCCGAATAATGAGCCGCACGGTCCAGAGCCACGCCGGGTTCTGTTCAACGTGAGCCTCAACTTCCGGGTCCTCCAAATTGTGCTCTTCCTGAGCGATCAGCCGCATTAGGTCCTGTTCAAAGTTTGCCATGTTGGCTGTTGTGTTGTTATTATGGGTTGAGTTATGAGGTGGGTGTACGACTGTTCTGTTGGATGCGTGGATACTTGGGTATTTGGAGTTCTTGAAGTGCCGGATAGACGATGAGAAGGTATTGCAAGAGGAGAGCAATCACGATGAAATTATACTTCTTTAGTGGCAATTGTTCCAGAGTCTTCGCATCTGTTGAACAAAGCATTCAGAGAATGATATTGCAAGCATCTCATACTTCAGAGGCATATTGTCTGTACCAGAAATACGGATCTATGGCTCTTTGCCATCTATGGTTTCAAGATCGAGGCAAGACATCTTTTCACCCAAGGTGGATGAGAAGAAACAAAGAGTTAGCTACATTCTGAGGCTAATCGAGGTATCCTAGAGGTTGTTGGAGTCAAGTCCATCTTCAAATCCTCAACAGTGAGCTATTGTTCTTTGCCAGTAGGTATCGGTTTCAAGTTGTGAGACTGGCGGTCACTCTTCTCGAGGATGAAGAAAGAGGACAAGCACAAATAAACAAAGGACCCACTATGATACTCGAACAGTCGAAGTTGATGGTAATCGGTTCTAGAACCAGACCGTACTTTCCTTCGTGCTTAGCCACTACCTCTGTAGTAGAAGAGATCATCGTTGAAAGGTTTCAGCTATGCTGGGTTGGCGGATACTTCGCATTACAGCATGGCCACTCGACGCTTTGCCAATGGTGGATCTTTTCTTTCAGCTTGCATTGCGAGAGCGACTCTCCAATTGTAGTTCAATTGGTCGCCACTTGATTCCGGGTCAACGTCGCTTCGAAGGTGTGCCCAGCACGCCAAGTGGCTTCTAACCGAGGTCGCATCCTTCAAGAACCAGCAAGAATCTTGAAACATGGGATGAAAATGTTGCGCGATGGAAAAATTTCAATATGTCTTTTCCACTGGGTCGCTTCGAGCTGTTCCATCCGGTATAAACGAAACAATCCCAAGAAGGGAGGACTGGGCCAAGAAATATTCCGGACTTCTGCTAGGATGCTCGTCTGATGAATGACTTCCAGAACCTCGGGTCAAGGTCGTCATTCGTTTGCGAGAATAATCTTAATCCTTTTATTTCACTTGGCCTCGCTGTCAGCCAAGTTAAAGCCATGTATGTGAAATTCGGCCTGGAATCATAGGTTGTCCGGAGTTGCGCATACTTGTGGTCTGCGACAGGTAATGGGTACATGGCATAAGTAGTTCTCATTTTCGTCTGAAAATTCCACACACTTTTTGGTTCTTGTCCACTTTAATACCTTTTCAGAGCCATCCACATTCTTTTGAACCATCTTCATCATGAAGTTTACAGATCTAACTGTTGTTGCGAGTCTTGCAGCAGCGGTGTCTGCTGTTGAAGTCTTCGTCAATGAGCCAGATACTGGCATCGAGACTGCCCTCGGTGCAGACTTTCCTCTAGGACAACTGCCAAACCTCACACAGATATACGCCGCCCCGGATTTTGACTGGGCTGCGAGGAACTACCTAGACGACGCTTCTTACGCATACTACCGAACAGGTGCTGCAGGAGAATGGACGTACAGAAACAACCTCGAAGTGTTTGGAAAGGTTCGAGCAAAGCCAAGACTGCTGAGAGGCGTTGCTGAAGTTGCGAGTACTTTGCCGTAAGCGACCACTGGTATCAGAAAGATGATAGTTGAAGAGCGAGTACTAAAGTTTAACCAGAACCACCATTCTTGGTTACAACTTCAGTCTTCCTCTTTTCATATCACCAGCGGCCCGAGGTGGACTGGCCAATCCAACCGATGCAGAGGCAGGGCTTGTCAAAGGTGCTAACGCGGGTGGTATTCTCTATATCGTACGTATTTTCTTGAAAACAAAGGACTGTGTCAACTTACTAACAAAGTCAAGCCATCCGTCTATGCCTCCCTTACCATCGAAGAGATCGCGGCAGCCAAGCCTGACAACGGTAGTCAAGTTATCTTCCAACAAATCTACCCCACCGCGAATATCAGCGTGATGCAAGCCCAAATACAACGTGCCATCGCCGTAGGCAGCAAAGCAATCGTCCTAACAATCGACGCCCCTGCAGGCGCAACCCGCCACCGAGCAGCACGCTACAGTGCTGGAAGTGCCAACACAGCCTTCCTACCCTTCACCTGGGATCTGTACGATACTATTAAGAACATGTCAAGCATTCCAGTCATTCCTAAGGGCATCACCACAGCCGCTGATGTGAAGGTTGCCATTGAACACGGTGCCAAGGCTGTCTACATTTCCAACCATGGTGGTCGCCAACTCGACACTGCACCTAGTCCACTGGAGGTCTGCCTTGAGCTCTACGCAGAAGATCCAACTATCTTTCAGCAAGTGGAGATCTTGGCCGACAGTGGAATCCGTTATGGTACTGATGTGCTGAAGCTTCTTGCCCTTGGTGTCAAGGCTGTTGGAATGGGACGCTCGTAAGTCTTGCTGTGGTCTGTCTCCATTGTGTGTTAATACATATACTAACGACGTTGACGTCTAGATTCATGTATGCTAATGCTTATGGTGTCGACGGTGTCAAGCATTTGATCGATATCATGAAGAGTGAGATTGCTGGTGATGCTGCTCAGATGGGTATTGCAGATATCCACAACATCAGTGCTGAAGCTGTAAGCCTTCCTCGCATCTCTCTCATCCGTGCCTAATAATACTACAACTAACGTATCTTTTCTCCTAGTTCAACTACAAGCCTTTGACCATGAACGGTTACTAGACGTGCAAATTACTTCGTGTACATACCCATAGAGCAAGCGTAGAGCTGTCTAGAAAATTAGGACTAGAGCCTGGTGTTTTGTGATTTGCGTAGAGCAGGTGCTAGAATCATAGATGGTCTGGCTAAGATTGAGGTTACTTTCCTTGTATATATTTCTTGCTATTTAGCATGTTAGAGTAGACTGTTCTGTATATACAATTCTTTGACATTACTCACCTCCAGTTAATCTTTTTCGTTTACACTCTATCTTTCCCTTCCTTAAATTTGGAATTGCAGATATGCCCGCTACTTATAACTTCGTGCTAGCTTGTGTTACTAAAGTAATTCTATATCAGATCTGCTATAGCTAGCCCCATGAATCAAAGTTAGAGATCCGTTGAAGGCTTATATTGTAACCGACGAATACACGCTCCGTTGTATTTTGTAAGTAGACAGTATCTGATTGTCCCTGCATCAAGAGCACGCTCACCACTCACTCAGTCAAGAAATAAAAGCCAGGAAAAGAATCCAATTACAGTTTCTTTCCCCCAGAGGGCTTAATACCTCCAAATCATCTCCGCACCTTCCTTCATGGATTAACCGTCCTCAACCTTCGATTAGAACCCCTCTGTCGTATATAAAACACGATCAAACCAGATCAACGCAAGCCTACTAACCGCACCCTCAGCCTCCTGTTTCGGCTCCCTCGTAGGCTCACCCTAGAACCGTGCTCCAGACGAACATCCCAACTTACCATCAAACTTCACCACTATTCTCTATCCGGATTCAGGATGCTCTAATGTACTTGTACTACGAGGTGTGCTGATTACAGCTATCATGGCCCATGAAACTCTCCCAGAAACTGTTGGCTGGGGCATCCAAGTCTGTTTTAGCGAGCGGTGAGGTTTGTGAGAGTGGGCATTATTGATATTGATGATTTTGAGGGGTTGTTTATGGTGTGTTGTCTTGGTATTTAAGTTGGAGTTTCGAAATGTGGAGGTCGTGGCTTTGGAGTGCAGCTTGATGATTTCAAGGACTCTTGGATTGTGATTGTGATTCGATTGTTCTCCTGCTTGATGAGTCATGGCAGTTTTGTTGGTGTAATTGAGTGATTTGAGCGAGAGCAAATAAATCCTCGGGCTACTGACAGGTCTATAGAAGGTCTGTAGATGACGCTCTGAAAACAAGGTAGAAAGCACTCCCTCCAGGTCAAATCAGACACACGGAAGAGACACTAGTCAGTATTGCTCATCAATACTCCTTTCTCCTAACTCACCTGCGGGGACCGAGACGTTGAGTTGTCTGGGTGCATTTGCTATTATTTTGCAGATTTCCACTTGCAGTTATTTGGAGAAATTCGGAGGCGTTCGACAGTTCAAGATTGAAGTGTAGTTGAATTTGTTGTTATGCTGTTTGGTGTTGGTGTTGGTGTTTGACTGGTTTGACGAGTTCGGAGGGCTTTTCGTATATGTATATATTGATTGGTGTAAGTAGTTGTGCCTGAAAAGATGAATAGCCCTCTATGACTGAATAAAGGATGGTGATAATGCCGTCTTTTCCTAATGCATTAGTGATATTAAGCCTTAGGGCGAAAGGAATTCTCGCGATAATGCCTCTTACCCCAATGTAATGTAACTTAATAGCAAATGTAGGCTTTATATCACCTAGAAAAATGGAGAGTGGCGAGCCCGGAATAGTATAGTAGTGGATGAGTGCGTTATACTTGCTTATTCCACCTTTGTTGAGTATACACGGGAGCTATTTGCGAGTAGACCTGGTAGCTAGCAGCGAAGTGATGATTTCGAGGTTAATCGAAATTCCTCATTGACTTTCTATCGTGGCAACCATCCCAATATTTCCGAAACTATCCACAACTCTCACCTCTGTAATTCCATCCCGTTCCTCATCCATAACAATCCTATACTTCTCCCCAACATAAATCGGACTGGTTGCTCTGTAAGTTACTCGCTTCGGCAACATCGGTTTGAAATCATTCAGTTCCAAGTCCTACGTTATTAGACAAAAAAGTTAGAAGTTTTGATCAATAACGACCTTATAATCTCCCCTGCATAAACCGAAATGGTTGCCCGGCAACTTACTTGCTCCAGCCTAGGCACATTTGTTTCCAAACCAGAACCAGAAAGCGCTCCATTAGCTTTGACATCTCTCCAGAAATCCACGATATTTATTAGGTTCAATGGTCCGTGTACAACTAAATCTCGATGGCCTTCTACTTCTTGACACCACTGTCTGTCGTAGTGGATCTTGTGGGCATTGAATGTCAGTGCTGAGAACCGGAAGAGCGAGACGGGCGTTTGTAGAAAGTCGCGGGTATAGGCTCCGGTGGGGAAAGGAACTTCCGGGGGTCTGGGGGCCGGTGGAACGGGAGTGGTGATCTGGGGCCGGAAGATCCAATTCCTGAAAAGAGCTCTCAAGTCAGCTTCTGTCCAACGAGCTTCATTCTATATACTTTGTCCGGGAAACAAGATAACCACCATCTGCGCCCGACCATGCTGCAAAAGGGTCTCTTACCTCCTATCAACCAACAAAACCTTATCACTATCTTTATGTGCATAATAATTCTTCATCACCCGCACAACTATCATCTCTTCGCCATTCTTGGTCCTCTTAGGTACAGCACCCTCCAATCTCGTCCTCTCCCTAGCCATTCTCCCAGCCCTGATACCAGTCTTCCAATCTGTCAACCATCTCATTTCGCCACCGGCCCACATTCTTCTCGTGAAGGGTGCAGACGGGTTAAAGGTCGTATCTGTTCCATCGGCACCCAATTGGCTCTCAAACTGGCACGGTGTGAAGTAAGCTAGGTGGTAACAGGGTGGGAGGGCTATTCCTTTGCTTATGTTAGCAACAGTGTAAAAGGATCGTGAGAGGGTCGCGTTCAAGAGTCGAAGTTGGTTCGTGTCGAGATCTCGGTCTTGATCGATGTACTTCTTAGGGGGGAATTGGTGGCAGAGTTGCGCGGCTACATCTTCTGCTGTTGTGCTATGGAGGCGCTTCGTTATGAGTGATAGCTTGGTCACACCCGGAAGTGATAGCTTCCACATAAGTGGTGTGGACATGCTAGATAGGAAATTGGTCAGTGGTGGGAAGATACCACCAGATACATCAAGGACAGGTAGTAAGAATGGCGACGGAGACGGGTGTTATAGTTGTCGGTTAATGTAGGTATGTAGTTGCCGAGATGTGGGGAAGTTGCCACTAAAACGAGGAGGCTGGGAGCTCTCTTAAAGGAAGCCTTACATCTCAAATCTCGAGTCTTTTCTCTTAAAAGTTCTCTAAGAATTTATTACTCTTATATATGTGTTTAAGTCAACCTTTACATACAGTTTTCTAGAAGTTGTGTAACTAAATAACTCTACTTTGAGTATAACATAGTATATAACTTGACGAATACTAAATATGTACAATACCTATTTGCTAGACACACTGTTATTAAAGACTTTATTTCTAATATATCGAAAGTGTTGTTACTATATAATAAAACGCACTCTACATATGTTCACAGAATAATTACAGGCTAAAGGGAACAGGTTCTACAGCATGTTCTTGTGGCTAGTATGTACTACAAATGTGATACTTAACATCAAGCGAGTAAACAGCACAGCTCTATAAACCACATCGAAGCTCGCTCCGGCCCCCGATAGGTTGACCCCAGGTTGAGGAAGTAAGAGTGGGACCTAGATCAGATTCGAGATTAGACAAGCCGCGAGCATCGTTGTCAATGCCGGTGCTTCCCCGATCAGATCTGTGATAATCCGTCCCTATACCCCGATTAGCTACTTCGAAATCTAAGAACATTTATATTGACAATAAACTTCTTATTAGCAACAACCCGCTCTTTTCTCTACTATCTAAGACTTCTTTCTTTACCTAGGTACTCTTCTAAACGAATTCTATAAGATTTATAACATCTATAAAACCCCTATCTAAGCACATTGACAACAAGCTAATTATTAACAACAAATTCGCTCGCCCTACACTAAAGAAATACAGTTCTCGAACCTTTCGTGCTCTTCACTACGTGGATCACGGACCGTCTAACCATTGAACTCTGTCATTAAGAGAAGAATATTTCTCATAAAACGCGCCACCACAGCACACAAGGTTGTATCGTCCTTTAAGGTCTTATAAGCCCGAGGGGCGAAGACATCCGCCGGGACGTTAGAGTCCACGAATATCCGCCGCTAAAAGAAAGTCTTCAAGACGGACCTGACAATTGTTTAATACATTTCTAGCTGAAACGTTTTCGTTGCCACGTGAACTCTGCAATTACTTCAGGTTGTAGCTAGGTTCCGAGCCGTAGTTTCTGATAATGATTTTATGTTCAGATTAATGTTTCGGAATAGACATGAAATAACAGGGGGGAAAGGATAATTTTAAGGCTGGGAAGATAAGGAATTAGCTTTTTCAAGAAAGCATTTCTTTCATTGTGAGTGCAGGGATGAGAGATTGATAAAGGCTTGTTTCTAACTTAGTTTAGAAGAAGTCAGATGTTGGTAACCATATCCTTCCTTCAAAAATAGAAAAGGAATCATTCTCAGTGTTGTCTTTTAGGCTTTAGGCTAATGTGGAGGAGGTAGATATAAATCGTAAGATATTTCAATACAGGAACTCTCAGAATGGGGTGCAAGTTCCTCTTAGTGAGTGTACTGTACAGTGTTGCTAATTATTTTCTACATAATGTACATGTATATACATGTTATACAAAGTGTTGCCAGGACTTCTTGCTAGCTTTGATAAAAGCGGTTTTATACACAACTGGACATATTTTAGGCATGTGTGTCTATGTTTCCACGGGTCATTCAGTCTTCATCCAAGTCCGAAGGGGATTTCTTTGTAAAGAAAGGGGTATAGGAAGCAATGCTTCCCTAGGTTTTCTTTGTGATTGCCCATTAGCTCGAGCAGTCGACTGGTGTATCCATTACTTGAGTGATCCTCCGGTGCTCCATCACAGCAGAAATCCTTGGAAAGAGCAACAATAAGTCCTTATCTCTTCGTGGAAGTCCTCGCGGCACTCTACCATAGCTCTCAAGACCTTTGCCCATCAACAATTTACGTCTCGCGCCTGAGAGGGAAAGCGCTGATTCTACTATCCAGATTCGGACGCAAGCTTCTGGAGACTGCAAATTCCCGTTTACGAATGGGAATAGGCGGTAGCACTGGCTCCTGGGTTGGAGAGAGGTTGCTTTTTTCTGAGTAAATCGGTTGAGGTTTAAACTTGGTCTGAGTAGTTTTCAAAACGATGCGCTTGCGCGGCTGTGTTTCCGGAGACTTTTTCTGTGTTCGCGCAGTCTTTGGTTCCCAGTTTTCGTATTTGACTTGAAGAGCACTACCATTCTGTGGCTCCTCCTTTGCGAGTTGGAGCGGTTTGATCGAGTGGTCGATCTCTGCAACATCTAGCTCCCCAGCTTCTTTTGTCGATCGAAGGGGCCGGTGGGCGTTGTAGTGCTCGGGCTTTTTGGCTGGATCAATAGCGAGATTGTGTTCATGACTGAGATGCTCTCCTGCATGATTGAGATGCCCTCCATGATACTTAATAACGATGTCTCCATCGGCAGGATTTAACGGTTTCCATTGAACAGCCTTAGCGGTGTCCTCCGGGATAAGCTTAGATGCATAGGAGAGTTCTGACTGTAGCTTCCTGGCTCGGAGCTCCGCAAGTTTACTTTTAGAGAGTGGCTTCTTCTTTTCCCTTTCCTCCTGCTGGGGCGCAGGGAGCAGCTTCTTCATAATACTTTTCTCTCTCTGAGCCGCAGCGCGCTCATCCATCGCGGCTTTATCTTGCGGGCGAAGTGTTATAACTTCCCACAACGGGTCTGATTCGAGAGTCTTCCTTTGTTTGTAAGCCATGACAACATAATTCTTTTCTACCTTTGCCGCCCGTTTTTCCAATCTGATGTACTTGGGACTGCTCCGCTCTGATGACATCGTCTTCAGGTTTCTCTGCAAATCTGCATAACGGACTACCTTGTTCCACGCCCTCTTTGACATCTGCGTGGGCCTTGCCACCATGGTGAGAGAATTGAGTCGGGGAATGACCACTCTTATTTCTGTGGCCACTTTTTTTGATTCGGTCGGACTCGCTATCTCAGGAACTGGCACCAATGATTGCACTTCCTCTTCTGACAGCTTCCCTCTTTCTTTTGAAGGCTTGCTAGCACTGAGGTTCTGTTGTGCCCCAGTCAGATGGTCGTGATTTACTCTTCTCTTTTCCAGCATAATATCCCGTGCCAACTCCTCTCGTAGTGTTTTCAAGTTGGACATTCTTGAAGTACGAGTTTTAGACTTTTCCACAATGCTCTTTCTCTCATTAGGTGTGTCTATGATGTCTTCTTTGGTCCTTATGCCCTTTTCGGTCTCTACGGAACTCAATGTTTTTACCCGTCTTTCCTGCTCATGCCTATCAGAGGAAACCAACTCGATCGGTTGGTGGCCTTTAGGAAAAGCCCGACCAACTGACCAGACATACTCTTTGCGATCGGCCCTCTTACTAATAATCCTGGTAGAACCCTGTGGCAGCGCCTTCATAATGACATCTGGTCGAAGATGCAGCATATCGGCCGGACGTAAGCGTAATTTGGAGAGAGTTTCTTTATTGCTCCAAAAAAATTTATCCAACTCCAATCCTCCTGCAAGCTTTTGCCCTCGGCTCTTTCTAGATACCTTCAAGGACTTATTCTTAGCCATAACATGGAATTCCACGTTTAAGCCCAGGCTGAGGAACAGGTAAGCCTTTGAAAACATGTGAGTAAAATGGTCAAAGTCGGAATCTGCATTGAAGAACACAAGCTTGGCACGGCCACCTTTCAGAGCAGCTGAGGAGTTTTTGGGTACAGTTGTCTTGATCTTGGCAAGGACATATCTGGGAGTTTGCTGTTTGTCTGGGTTCACATCATCCCGATCCTCCTTCGCGCTTGTGTGTGCCGTCCGCCGGATGCCCTTCATGTGGTTCGGATCGAAGGGTGCAAGTACGCAACCAGGTTGAATAAACTCCCTCTGCACATTATTGATGCTCATAACGCCGATGCTATGTTTTGTAGTGGCGTCCCATAGTTCGAGCATCTGATCCTCTATTGGTGTTTCTGCCTTTACCTTGCGTTTGAGGTAGCGACATGGTGGAGGGAGGGCGAGGCATGCTGCCGCGAGGGGAAATCTTCTGAGGCTGGTGGACGTCGCAAGCCGGAGGCTCATAGCATTGAGAGTCGTTCGAGACGCACAGGAAGCAGGGAGGGGGAAGGAGGAGGCAGAGGACTGTCGTGATAATCCAGATTGAGGTGTCGGTGCAAACCTTTAGAACACAGAGCTGGAGCGAATGTCCAGTGCTGGCAAAAAGCTGAGGCCCAAGGCTGCACAAGAACTACAGTACCTATGCTTGTTTAGGACTAGCTTAATCGCTTAGCTACAACTCCAACGCCCCGAGACCCCGATCCTTTTCAACATACCTTTGTATTCTTTTACTACTTAGTAATGGAAGTTATTCTTCCTGTAGAGTTTATTTTGAACATACTTTATTCAGGAAGAACAACGAAAGGTACACATCATAAAATTTTAAATCTTACAATACGATTCCAGTTCAAAGCTTCAAAGGCATGGGAAGCAACCGAGCCTCGTCGTGCTCGCTAACGTATTGTTAAGGAGAGCGGTTGCTTGAGCTTAAGCTTAGTAGAATTTAAGTGCCTTGGACGAGCAGAAGATCCCTGAATCTACATCCTGACAACAATGTTTCTGCGAACGATAGAACTAATTATTAGTATACAGTATACTGTAGTAGCCTAAGCACATCATCTTCTTTTCATTCACGGCATTTGAGAAGGGGATTGTAAGCAACTTCAGTAGTCAAGTGCACTTAGAGCTCTTATTCAGTCCTTCGTGCTTTGAATTTTCGGAGACTGTAACATACAATAGGATGCTAGCGTATCACTTATATGACTTTTAGCCCGGAAAAAGATTGAGGCTACATACTGTGAGGCGAAACATCATTTCATCTTTACAGATTGCCAACACCATCAAGTCAGTATATGCGTTTGTATCATGATAGACGTCCTCGACAAACTTCGATTGATTCAAGTGGAATACCTGCACTACATCCATGGCCTATTTTAGACTGATTTAAACACATTAGATGGTACAGCCTCCATTGCTATCACTTGTTGTACTTATACAGAACTTGCTCCTTCCTGAATATCAAGAGGCAAGCGTGCGGGAGGCTAGTACTGACTCCCACTCTTTCCTGTATATATCTCTGACTTCGGGCTCTCTTTCCCTCTTACTCCTATCCATGGTTTTCTGGTCCTCATTCTGTATCGTCATACTCACAGAAGCATCCAACAAGAGCCATAGCAAGTGTATGTTTCCGTTACACGGCTTTGCAAGAGTGCCATCCAACAGCACCGCCCACGACAGAATAAGCACTTATCCATCCGCAATCCGGATCACCAGTCAGAATTTCAATTTCGAGCCCCTTTTCTGCGAATTTTCCTAGAAACTGCGACATGAAAAAAGCCTTCCAAAAAGAATCTGTTCAGTGTTCATCTTGGGTAGTGGTTCGTATCATCCAGTTTGTGAACTAGATCCTGGTAGAGTTTTCAACGGCCGAACGGACTTTAGTGATGTTGACCGTGGTGATAATGGGGACTGAGCGGGAACTGCCACTGGAGCTATACTTAAGGTTGCGGATACAATATACATCCTTGGTCATAAATCAACTCGCAGCAGCTACGGCGTTGACGATATATGGTTCCGTTCCTATGGACAACGACGAACTCTTACTACCATTGCGTAGTCCTCCAAGTCTGGTCCTGGGCCATGATATACTCCGACCTAACCTGCGTCTGGTGATTCTCATTCGTCTGCAAGGCAGTAACTCGTGTGGCACTAGGCAAGTTCTGGTAGGATCGTTGTTGGTGCCACGACGTTGGACTCCGCGATGGATTGCTATTCCCATATACGTTCTGCGAGACTTGGTAGGAGAGGCTACCATGACGATTGGCGTGACTGTGTGAGACTGCCGTCGTTGTTGTTGAGGGACTAGGTATATCGCCTATTGGTGGCAGTTCGTAGGTGGATGGATCATCATTTAGAAGGTTGGAGATTAAAGGTGGCGTCGATGAGGGCGTTAAGGGTGATCTGTAGGGTGGAGGGCCCGGGTAGGATGCTGTCCTGCAATAGGGCTGTGGTGGTAATCTGGGAAGCTGTTGCGTCTGCGTCCGATAAGATAGTTCAGGTTGAGTACTCTGCCTTACCGACGGTTGAAGATCACTCCCTTCTTCCTTCGGAGGTTTGCTCGTTTGCCGTGCTATTTCCATGTCCATTGGGCTTCCAACCTCTTCTTGCTCGACAGTAGTTGAAGGACCATGTGTGCTAACACTGCTTCTTGCTCTTCTGCTCTGCTGAGAATGGCTTCGAGATCGAGACTTGGGCGCTGCCTTCCCCCTTGCACCAGAAATCGACCGTGGTCTTGGCGTTACCATCCTCGGCATTACATCTCCATTCCCCTCAGGAGGTAAGACTAAAAGAGATGTGAGCAGACTTTACAATGCAAGAGATATCATGCACGTACCATTTTCGATTGCGAAGGTCTCTGCAACTCTTCCACACGTGCAGGAGGCCAACTTGTGACCACAAGTTTGGAGAGGTCTTCCGGGTTTCCGCACTTCCAATAGGACTCTGTCGGTATGAGCACACGATGTTGCTCTATGCCCTGAACTCCCCTCGTCAGTTCTCGGTTGGAGGTCCTAGTATCCTGCTTTCAAAGCAGTGCTTGTGACTAACCTCGTACGCAAGGCTCGCTAGAAGAGTGTCAGCTACGAGGAAAGAGCTTCACAGTATAAAGAAGCTTCCTGCTGGACATTTGAAGAGGGGTTCAGGTGAAAGAGCCGTTACCATGAATATTTGCGACCATTGATCAGAGGCATCTTGTAATAAACCACGGACGGTCGCTAGACAGTGACTCTTCTTAATGACATGTGGAAAAGACTATTTGGTATTCGAGAAAACATCACTGTTTAACAATCAGCAGTCGGAAAATACAGAGCATGAAAGAGCAAGTATACTTCGTACATGATCGAGACCAAATAATACGAGGGTCGAGAAGTTTATGTGAGCGAGCACAGTACATGGAACAAACGCCACAGCTCACATGCAAGCTATGGTTCTCCCTAGCAACTCGCCGTTGGTGGTCCGATGAATTCATTTGTCCACAACCACAGTTCCTCCAATACCCATACTCTTAAACTAGAGGTTCCATGAAGGTCGGCAAAGAAGAAGAATTGGTTCGTGTTCGAACGAGTCGGGGGGTATATGCGCAAGTTTTATTCAGCCACACGAAATAAGCACATTTGAGCAAGTTATCTTGATTGAGGTGATCCTCCAACGCACTGTGTTTGCACGCATTGGTCCATTTCTCCGAACTTGCCTACGAGATAGGGCATTGATTCGTGCTCTGCGCCTTAAGGTTTATGCAGTGCATGATCATGGTAGCATGGTCGCTACGGAGTGAGGAGTGGGTGTGTGTTGGAGATGTCGGTTGTCGGTAAGCCTTACCTACATACATTTCATTGCTCTGCATGCTTCGTTCATTTGCTACTACTTTCTTGGTGCCATAGCTTTTGGAGAATTTATTGGTATGGACGTTATACCTTCTTGAAATTGCCTGAGTTGTTATCAGAAAGGTTGGAGAAACTGCATCTCTCGCCTATTTGCTCCCATGATCCATCGCATCGCGAAAGTATCCTAAATTTCTCATCTACGGCGAACGGAAAAGGGGAACTGAAAACCACAGACAGGCTTGGTATCATAAAGTACCCAAAGTAATACCTTGATGGCTTGAGCACGAAATATCAATATTTAGAGGAGAAGGGGTCAAAGACATACTCCAACTATGCTAAGCATTGCAGCTCCTACACACAGGCCTTGGAGAGCATTTGAGCTATTTCGAGCCCGAATGCCGTTCTTTCTTGTGGAACACACCTATTTTCCCAGCGCCACTCAGCCTTAAGAGAGAATTACAGCTAAATTAGTAGCCTAATCTCCACAGTATCCATCCGAGTCGCTGGTTGCTTGACCATCTGCGTGGTTTGAGCATATTGTGCATGAATGCCCCTCTGGTCGATTGTCAACACTGATCAGTAAGGATAAGAACATGAAATTAAGCCGGCAACAGAGAGTATACACGACTACAAGAATATAAGATGTTGTCTTTGTATTGCGAGTATTTTATTCCAGGTCGTGGATCACGTAGTTAACTTCTTTTGAAGTCTCTTGTGCTTCGGCAAAATCTCTGCTTGGCTTGATCTTCATAATGAACATGGAAATGACCGAAACGACGAGCGCCATGGTCATGGCAACCGCAAACCCGACCGCTGTCAGCATGGCAACAATAACGGGCTCTGCCATGGCCATGTCAATGGGTGACACTGGGGGATGTAAGCTCTCAGTAAGAAGTCCGTTCCAACAAAATCCCTTGATATCAAGATTAACCAAGACAGATGCTTCTCAATTGGACAACAATTGACAGCTGTTTTCTCTTTTCCAGTTTTCATATACACGCCAAATTTACCTTCCTTCTCGCCTGTCTCGGGGCCTTCATGCTTCCTCTGGTGCTGGAGTTTCTGCGCCGCCTCCAGCGAAAATACGACAGATACCTTCGTTTCAAAAACGCTTTTCGTCGGAGCACACAATATGAGGTACCTCTCGAAGAGATGGAGGAGAAGCTGCTTCAGCAGCAAGGAGCTTCGCTGGAGTCCCCGGCGGCGAAATCGAGGCGGATGGTATTAGCCCTAGAACAGATCAGCAGAGGTACCTTGCATTGTTGCCAGTTTGCGGTTAGTTATTGTATAATGCTGCTCTTTATGTATAGTAATGGTATGTCCAGTAGTATTCTCCCAGCTCGTGCAGCGTTTGATAACGGCACCAAAAGAAGACTGACCGTTATGATTAAGGATATGTTATAATCTCGATTTTGTTTGGATCTCTGGTTGGGTTTGCACTGTTCACACGAGATACTCTATATCTCAACGCTGCGTAGGTTTCAGAAGGAGTTGTTCAGTACTGCTGCTAATACTGTTTACAGGTTGGAAGAACATGAAGATAAGGTGTGCTGCTAATAGTAGTATAATGATGGAAGGCTCCACTTAGTGCCCCATCCGATCTTTTGCTCCTGAAGCACTATCTATACTGGAACAGATCGTGATACACGTTCCCTCACCCCTAAGGACTTTATACTCCTCTTCTTGTAGTGCTTATATAGGTCGTCTGCCGCTAGAGCATATTTTTCAGGGTGACTTAAAATACTCTGGTAATGTGAAAAAAGCAGCTTACTATGTATCATAGAGACACAACCTTTTCTAGAACTTCTAGGACATAAAAGAAGGCAGCTTGCTACCTATGATAGTGTGAGAACAAACTATATTGCACACACAGTCTTATAACCTTGTAGTATCCTACCTCTTAGTGTTTATGTAGATAATCTACTACTATCTTTTAAGTTACTTAAAATAATCTAGTAACTTAAAGGATGCTCTAGCCGTTAAATACCTATACTGTAGTACAAAGAACTCCCTTACCATTCTCGTGTCTCTTCTAGCATTATAATAAGTGATTAACTGATAAAGAATGGATTATCCGTTACTATACATTTATAAGTTACTTAAATTAATCCAGTAGCTTTAAGAAAGTAGTTTATTACTTTTAATAAAGAGAGAAGTAGAGAAGAGAGTAGAAAGAACTACTTTTCTCTTCTCTCTTCTTTGATAACTCTATTATTCCTTCTTCTAGTGCTTAACTGCTAAAGACTAGATAATAAGTTACTCTGCTTATTAAGTTATTTAAAATAACTTAATATCTAAATACTTGATCTCTAGCTGTAGACTACCTATATAATCTCTAGGAGAGGCAGGAGAGGCAGGAGAGACGTGAAGTCCTAGGGGACTGTGTATCACGATACAACAGGACAAGGAATGAGGTGGCTAGAAAATGGCGAGAGTAATGAAAATACGTACGCCAGGCTACATTGCATTGTTTTTTATCAATAGATTTGGAAGTGTCCTTTTTTGGATTTGCAGCCCAGCAGCTTCGAGAAGGGTGACAGCCACACCAAAATGGCTATTGATGGAAGCATTCAATTGCACCGTAGACAATCTACTCCAAATAAGCCAATCTGTTATTCATGAAGCATAGATATACCCAGGAAGGGCTGCATGTCATACACCGAGCGCACTGCCGTGATGTTGAGCCCTTCCCCTTCCCATCCCCAATGACGCTAAGTGCAGAGTAAGTTATAGAGAATATGGAGACATTGATGATCCAAGTCCGTCGAGTCTTTTTCTTCATGATGAAGGCCCCGCCTCTCCTTCGGCTGCGTCATTCGTGTGCGGCTCAGGTGGTTGAATACCGCTGTCGCCATTTGCGACTGTGCCTGTTCCGCCGTCACTCGAACCATAAGCCTTCGCTATCCGCTCAGCCTCTTTCTTCTCGCGTAAGGCCTCTGTCTCTTGGCGTAGCTTCTCCATGTTCCATGCATCGTCTTCTTCATCATCGTCCCCACTCTCTTCGTCCTCGTCCTCGTCCCCGCTGGCATTCCAGTCTCCCTTCTCAAACATGGCACGACCAGTTGCTTCCTTGGCAGCGCGTGCTTGATCCTCGGCTTGCTTCTTGTCCATACGTTCCGCTTTCCACTTTGCAAATGTCTCTGGTGTGACGGGAGTGAGAGTGCCAGTGAGCTTGTGGCGTTCGGATTCGAGGAAGTCTTCGAGAGTGAGGGTTTTAAGTGGCGATTTATCCATAAGAGCTTTCTCTGCTGCGCGCTGCTCTTTGGTCTTCAGAACGAATCTACTTGGGGTCAGTAAAGAAGGTTGAAAGTTGGGGGAATTAGCATACCCAGGTGGTAATTTGTGTTGATACATGCATTTATCACCGCCATTCGGACATGTCCAGAACCAACCATATTTACCCTCCTCGATAGCTTCAATAAAGAACTTGCAGACTTTGTCCGTCGTAGTTTTCTGGTTGCCCTTCTTGGACAGAACCACAGATTTCAGCTTTTCCTCGTCCCAATCTTCCGATGTCTCTGCCTTCTTCTTGGCCTCTTCCTCTTCTCTTGTGTCCTGGTACAGATCCTTCTTATTGACCTTTCTCTCGACGTCTAGATCGTGGGAAAACTTGCACTTCCTCCCTTTCTCGCAGTGACCCTTTTTGTAGAATTGGCATAGGACTGTCTTTGGATCAACACCAAAAGGGACTTTTTGAACCTGGACAGGCTTGAACAATTCCATGGCCTCCTTCTTTGCCGCCTCAGCTGCAGCCTTATCCCTCTCTGCTTGAGCCTTCTCTGCAGCCTTTTTCTTTTCCTCAGGTGTGCCACCAGCCTTGGCAGATACTTGCATCTGCGCAATTTGCTTCTGCTTCTGGGCACCCTTCTTATTCTTCATTCCGAAAGTTCTATCCTCTACCAGCTTGGAAGCTGAGGGCTTCTTGCCCCCGCCTTCCTTCTGGGCCTTCTTGGGTGGCATTCTGACAGAGGCTGTATTAAATAGGGCAAAGAAATATCGTGTATTGAGGGAGTTCCGTATTGATCACTTGGTGTCCTGGAAATGACTGTGGGGGTGGTGGTGGTGGAGATGTTTGGTGGTTTGACGTTGTTGTGAATCCCATGGCAAACCCACGAAATCCTCGATGATGTCTGCTTGGTGGTGGGGAATCTGAGCGGTAATTGGTTGGATATCCGAGCCCCATATAGACACTAGTACTGTACGGAGGGATGAGAGGTACGTTGCTTGAAGATGAGCTCAAGCTGGCCCGTGTTTGCGACAAGACAATTCAGAAGTCCAACAACTGCGCATTCTTGTCCAGGTATGTACCATATTATTTAATATCTAGTCGGTGCCACATTTGGATGCATTACCTGACTGAAAATACTAGCTTTCATCTTCCGCATCGTCTTCGAACCCTTGACGTGTCTTCTAGAGAGCTGTTTCGAACACCTACAACCAATTGCATCCCCCTTCCCACCGCAATGATTTCCGACAATGGACTCTACCGCCTGGCGGTTTTCCTCGGATCCGCTGCCGTCCTCCTCATCATTCTGTATCACTTCCTGGAGGTCAACGCCGACAAGGAGCCAGAAACAGATAGCAAGACGAGTACGAATACACAGAAAGACCTCAAGGCTTGATCAGGAGCAAGGGAGATAGGCGCGAATTGTGGAGCTGATAGTTCTGGGGAGGCGTGCTATGCAGCGCGGAAACATCTGGGCATATTTTGATTGTGGATTGGTTGCTGAGAGCACGCAGGCGTTACGAAAGATGGGACATTTGACTTCTGTATCAAATCTGTAGCATAGATTGGCATACAATGATGCCAGGACTGCTTGCAAAGATGCTAGGCTTCTCTGGCTTGGAGAGGGTGTATGATAAGAAGGGGCTGGTGGACGGTTGCGAAAGATACACGTCGTGCTGCAGCAAGCGGCTCTATACTTCTTGATGGGAGCTTAAAAATTATACCACCACGAACAAATAATACACCTCACAGACCAACCTAAGAAAGTGAGCCAACAATACTTACCTTAAGGTAGGTAGGTAGGTAAGCACTAATTAGCAGAATGGAACAAGACTAAAGTATAGTATTTCATTATTCAGCACCTGTTGCTACCTAGGTATTGTTCTATTTTGATACTATGGCCGTTTTGGGCTAGCGCGGTGCAAGCGCGATTTCGATTATGACTGCGAATCGCGCGCTCCCCAACCCAGCCCCTTCTTCTTCTTCATACCACCACCAAATTCCTCGAAACCACTTCCAACCAACAACTCTACTTCCTCATCGCTGATTCACACAAGCACCCTCTCTTCATTTCTGCAAATCTTCTCCAGCCACAAGAAGACAAATTTTCGAGCACTCATCCAACTTCGAAAACTGCTCAACCTGCCACTTTTCGGGTCGCGTCGCAAACCACAGCCTCATCTCCAGGCAAACGCGCATCCGCTTTCATCGATCAAACAAAGAGTTAGCCAACCTCCATCCAAATCCATCGCTCCTTTCCTCGAAGAACTTCGATCGACCCGACTCCGATCTCTTCTTCTGCCTCTTTCTATTGCTCCTAACGATCCTAACGATCCGAACCTTCTTCAGCTCCAGTTTTCCAAATACCCATATTCAAGATGTCTGGAAAGCTCGATCAATCCCTCGATGAGATCCTATCCACTCAACGCTCCAGCGCTCGTAACACCAAGAGCCGTGGACGTGGTCGTCGTGCACCAGCGGCTGGTCGCACTGCCGGTACCACCGCTCCAGTTGGAGGTATCAAAAAGAGCACCAAGCCAGCCAAAGGTGCAGCCAAGGCTGTCCCAACAGGACCAGCAGGAGCGACCGACAGCAAAATTCAAGTCAGCAACTTGGTAAGCCTTTATCATCTATATCGAACTGAGCACCGCACTGACCATTTTGCAGCCAAGAGATGTGAACGAGCCGCAAATTAAGGTATGTTACCGATGAGGTTATCCCAACCTTTGGACTTTTGTCGAAATATATCTTCCATGCCTGTGGGCCATGACGCCATCGGAATGATCGCGCATTGTCGTGTTGTGATCTCCGTTATCTATACATCCACACTGGGGAGCCTCCTCAGATCGTCTCCTTCCCTACACTTCTGCTTCAATCAGTGGCTTGTTGCAAAAGAGTTGGAAGTCGAGCAAAGATCCGTCTTGCAAAAGCTTTGATTCTTCGGGTAGCCTGGCAAGCACCCGCATCAGAACATAGCGCAGACTCATAGTGGCAATGTTGTACAAGGCGGCTTACGAGCTATGCCAGCGATATTGTTTTGGGTTCAGAGTCTCAGCAGTTGTCAAACTCTGTCTGAGTCTCAGCGAGCGTAGCAGTGGAGCAAGCAGCACAGCATTACAGTAACCATCATCCTTGGACGTTTGTTGGCATTGATCTGCGAAGTCGAAGTCAGCACCCCGTGTCATCGGCGGCCAACTCCATGCCTCGAATGGCGGGGATGTCCCCTGGTTCTTCACAACGTCCTCGATCCTAGCCGACACAGCATGCCAACTTCTTGAGGGTCAAATCCGATCTTGGTTTGCACCTTCTGTGTTCCAAGACCGAGTTTAGTGGTAGTCGTCTGTCTGGGGTTATATCAAGTTGAGGGGGATTCTGAGGATACAGAGCCCATCCAGTATACCAGTGGTCGAAGCTTGCTAACGATCCTACTAATGCTCACTGCTCGCTCGCTGTTGCTGGCACTTTTACCTGTACTCGAGACCTGGGGGAATGTTGTTTGAGGATGTCTTTTTCTTTCCTACGGATTCACGATGTCGATTTCGCGCGGTTCTCCTTTAACGATTCGATTCCAGTTACTAACGAGACCTTTTGGACAAATAGGAATATTTTATCAAGTCTGTAGGACCAATCAAGCGCGTGGAGATCTCATATGGACCCGGTGGAGTAAGCCGTGGCATCGCGACAATCTGGTTTGCTCGCCCCGACGGTGCTACAAAGGCAGTTGGAGCTCTTAACGGTCTCCTCGTTGACGGAAAGCCCATGAAGGTATGTGGCGCTGGCAAGACTATACTTGACCTCCGCTGATTTGATCATAGATCGAGGTCATCCTTGACGCTCGCCGAGCTGCGACGATCCCTGCCCCGAAGGGGTTGAGTGAGCGTGTCACGTACGTACCAATTTACACTTCTCTACTCTCGAACACCAACTAACAGGTCTTGCAGTGCACCCAAGTCTCAACCGAAATCTGCCGCCAACCCAAAGACCAGCGATGCTGACAAGTCTGGTTCTCGTGGTGGAAAGGCTCGTGGCCGTGGTGGTCGTACTCGCAACGCACGTCCAACGAAGAAGACCGCTGAGGAGCTTGACTCCGAGATGGCTGATTACTTTGACAACGGTGCTGCGGCAAATGGGACAGAGACTGGTGCCACCAATGGTACAGCCCAGCCTGCTGCCAACGGAGACGCAATGGATGACGAGATCCTTTGAGCGACGGGAGGAGTAAGGCAATTCGAGAATGACGGACGAACTGGTTAACGGCGTTGGCACGATATTTCATTTTCAGCAGTACAGCTATCAAGCTGACTGACTTTGTACTTTTGCTACTGCTCCTGGCTCCGACACGGCAACACGGCTTTACGGAAGACTATAAGCAATCGGACATGATCCGTCTTAATGCTTTCCCTTCTGTCAGATTGTGCTCAGCCAGTTTTCTATCAGTCTGTAATTAAAGATCAAGCGATTGCGAGTCGTTCACCAAAATCGAAATAAACGATTAGACCATCCAATCTTCCGTACCATCAGTACCTTGAGCCCAACCTTCATTATGTGTCATTCAAAGCCAACCCTCGCCTGGTCAGATCTCGTGTATCTCACACGAGCACATTCTTGCCACCACTTGCCCCTATTACCCACAACTGTGAAACCCTCCGAAGACAACTTCATAGCTGTCTTGACACATCCATCACATAAACGTTACAGAAAAGTCACAATTTCCGCCATCCAAATAAAGTCGAACAAAATTCCGTCCCTTAAAACAGAACAAGGAAATCCAGCACCCATTAGATGCGTCTTTCGCTTCAGTGGATGCTCCCTACAGTACCTATTTGTTCCTCTTCGCAAGAGCCAGGATCGTCTGACGGTCAAATTCGTCAATCTGCTTTAGAGCCGTCTTGACATCTGCAAAGGACGATTGTTGTGATTTCTGCAGCGCCTCCAGGAGCTTCTTTATGTCGTCTATGGTAGTTGTTGATGTACTTGTGATGCCGTTCGTTACCGCACCTTTGACAGCAAGGGACTTCGACTCTGTCTTCTCTTCTTCTAACTTTGCTTTCGCTTCGGCTCCTTTCTTCTCTTCAGCTTCAGCCTTCTTTTTCTTCTCCTCGGCTTCGGCCTTCTTCTTCTCCTCTGCCTCAGCTTTTGCCTTCCTCTCGGCCTCCGCTTTCTCGGCCTTCTCAGCCTTCTCTTTCTCGGCAGCTTCTGCTTTTGCCTTCTCGGCCCTGGCTTTGTCCTCTGCCTTGGCCTTCTTTTCAGCCTCCGCCTTCTCCTTTTCCTCGGCTTTTGCTTTTTCAGCGGCCTCTGCCTTCTCCTTCTCCGCCTTTATTTTCTCATCTGCTTTGGTCTTCTCGTCCATTCGTGCTTGTTCCTCGGATTTCAGCTTCTCATCGTGATCTATTGAGGTCAGTCTGCAGCTCGGAAGAATGGGATGGAGACTGGTAAGGAGTTACGTTGAATGCAAAGATGCTCCGCTGTCGGGCTGAGGTCGAGGTGATCACACCGATATCGCGCACAGCCATCTTGTGCACAGCCATCTATATTTCGTTAGTACAGTAAAATGAGGTGCCATCCCGTGGTACGTTGGTATAGCCTTACGGGTTTTACAGTAGCCGATCTTTTCTGTTTCATTGACCTCTGAACAGTTTGGGAACTGGCAAGTGTCTATAACCTATCAGTTGAATTGACCAGCGTGATGGTGTCATGAACCTACGTATAAAGCATGTCTTGCGGAAGATGCCAGCTTCGTTCACCTGTGGTGCTTGGAGGCATGCCTCGGCGCTGCAGTTGTCTTAAGAACGGTTAGTATATATATATGCCCCTACACCATCACATCGTGGTCTTACGCCTCTCTTGAGGTCTTGAGACTTTGCTGGATTAAGACACTTACGATCGTTGCAGTAGGCACCCTTCTTTATGGGTTTATAGCATCCTCTCCGCCAACAAGTATCTATATATACTGTCAACTTCTCTCTTGCCCATAGGGAGACCTACATACGAGTAGTACAACCCACAGAATGCGGCAGTCTGTTACTCCCACAGCTTTTGCACTTAATGTCTACAGAATGGTTAAGAGCTGGATGCTTCAAAAAATGCGTACACACACGTAAGATAACACTTACGACTGCTGCAATAATAATATCGATCACTGGCGTTCTTCTTAGCAGCCAGCGCTGAGCATCCTTCTTCAGAGCACTCCAGTGAGATATCTGGGTTTGTCAGCTGCATGAACTCGTCCCAAGAAATACTGTGGTACAGAGATATTAGGACGGAACATGACATACGCGCAATGCACACAACCCTATCATGATCTGCAATAATATTCTGGCATTTGGGAAGCTGACACGTGTCTGGGAATCTGTTACATTACATCCGATCAGAGGGAGGAAGGAGGCTGGTATAGTAGCGCTTACGGTTATTCTGGCTGGAGCAGCCGCTGAATCCCGGTACTCGCCTCAATCCACATATAGGATATGCACATTTGTCTGTATATCGCATCATTATAAGCCCTTGAATTCATCACTCAGTCCAGAGTGATTAGAGGGACTCACGTGACAGGCATAGATCGAATGATCGCTTCTTGTCTTCACTGAGGGCTACGGTGGATGTACAGCCTTCCTCCTCGCATTTATCTCCACGGGCCATTTCTGTCAGTTCAGGGGTTCGCTTTCCGTATGACAGAGGCATCATTGACACTGGGTAGAGAGGAATGGTTGTGGATCTTGGTGTGAAAGCCCGGCCCGTTGGCTGGTGTTAGGAGACACTGGAATGGAAGGAAGACTTACGGTCTCTGCAACAGGGGAGATTCTTTGCTGCTGCGGCACTACAGCCTTTCACTTCGCACTGCGCTCTGGTTGACATTGCTGGTTAATGAGGCAACGAATCGGAGTTGTCGATGCTGGTGCTGAGGATGGATTGGTGAGGCGTCTGGCGGGAGATTGTGCGTTGAAATGCGTGGATACGACTCGACTCCGGGCTATTGATTCTGTGATCGATTGCTTGCGTGTGCAGCTAGTCGTTGAAGCGTGTAAGCCGTATGAACCCCAGGCTCGGTCCGCAACCAAAACTTAGATTGGAAAGGTCCGTCTAGATGAGCGCAGTGGAGTGGTCCGGAGAGAGCACTTCTCAAGTGATGGAAGACGGATGGAACCTTGGAAGCGTTGATCGTGGAGTGTGGAGTCGTGAAGTGTGCTTCGTGGACGAATATGCTTCTCTCCGTCGCGGTTGAGTTTATCCACGTTGCAGAAGGCTTCGCCTCTATACTCGAGATGGGAACTTAGATTGGGTCGAATTGGGCAGTGAGTAGTTTCGTAGTTCGGTCATTGGGCTTTTGACTCTCGAGGGGGTTCGCGTTCCCGCTGCATTAGTTTCCTTACGCTGCACATGATCACCTCGTCCCATGCCTGCCATCTATCGCCAGTATGCGGAGGGAGCCTATCTTGGGCAGACTGGGCGCGTGGGAGTTGGCTGAGTGTGCTGATTGTGTGGCAGGTCGCTATAGGTGCATTCATCTGCTCGCGTATTCAGCATGCATCGCATCGTATCGTTTTGGGAGCTCGGCTTAAGCGAGGCCTGATTCGAGTCCTGGTCGGGGGCTATGCGAAGGGTTGCAGCCGCGGACTATACGGGAGTGCGCCTGTTCGTCTTGTTTCTTACCTGTAATAGGGTCATCGCCCGAATCGTACCGTACCGGTTTCCTGGGATGTCCCAAGGTAGCAGCTTTGTGGTGGTGGTATCGGCTTTGGACTGAGATTTGTGGTTTGAGCTTTCGGCATAACACTGCAATGGGAAGATCATGAACCCACAATCGGTGGTTGGATAATCTATTGGTATGCACTTGCCTTCAGATCTTTGATTAGGCTGCTGTTGAGAACAAGTTATCCCGCAGTCGCTTAACTACATACATCTTGAGATTCAGACATTGCTCATAGAGATTCCCGTTGCGAGATTACAACTTCTACTTGTCATTCCCAATTAATACTTCGGGGCTTAGTACACTATGAGAGTTAACTGCACTTCTTGAATGATTGTGTAAATTTCTACCTGTAGTCTTCTTTGTACTAGTACCACCCGTTTACGGTGGGTGTATTTCAATCACGTGATACTTTCAGACTAGGTCGCCTTCTCAGGCGCCTTGATGCCGCGAAATTCTTGAAACGGTTAAGCATTGCGTAGCTGTTGGACTGGTTGGCAGTCTACTAACCTTCTTGCAGCTACCAAATCTAGAAAACATGGTTATGACGGGAGTGCTCAGTCTATGTCGAAGGAGAAATGATTATCGGTCATGAGCAAGCCATCGCCGTCGATATCAATACGGTCCTTGACCTTCCACGCTTTCTCAAGAGGGGACTCAGGACGAAATAAAGAACAACAGCAAGAAGGAAGTTGAAGGTGATCCACTTGAACCTCACGAGTGGCGGAACTACATACTTTGGAAAATAGAACGCACGATCCATGCAAAAACAGGTGTTATTCATGGCATCCGCAGTGATTTCATTCGGGAGGATGAAATAACCACCTCCAGTGAATTTACGACAAAAGAGTTGCCTCGAGTTGGCAACTTCTCCGATGCTGGAAGCTAAGGGGCCCTTGTTTTCAACTCAGATGGATATGAGTAAGTCATCAGGAACTGGGGTCAGCTACTTCACGCCCAAAATTACCGGTCCTGGAGACAACCAGACAGATGTGTGGTGCCAAGAAGTTCGAACTGGTTGTTCGTTCTCAATAATAAACCCTAATAAACGAAGTCACTTTTAGTAATCCTGTTTACTGTCTAAATCCAGTCAAGATCATTCTCACTTTTAGTCACCTTAGATAACTCTCATCTTCAACCAGCCTTACCAACATCTCGGCAACCAGAAAAAGTCCATCAAAATCATCAACCACCTCAAAAAGAAAACCTCAAACCCAAATAGCAAAACTTGATCTCAGGTGACTTGCATCAGCAAGTCCCTCACAAGAAACCCCTCCGATATGGGATTTTTTATTCGACTCGATATAGGTTGGTGTTGTTACACATGCAATTCCTCCTCTTAAACAGATTTGTCCTGATACCACTGACCCTAAGTGCGTACGCCTATTCTGTTTGTTGAACACAAAGTCGTTAGTTTGGTATTTGAAGGGGTTACGTGGTGCCTTGGTGCCTTGTTATGTAGGTGGGTAAATTAAGTAAGGGGGTCTATTTTCTTTCTGCGTGATTTATACTACCGTGTCTACCTTGGCTATAAATAGGTCACAAAATCTAGCAGCAAAAAACAATACTGTAGGCAAGAAAAGATAAATGAGGTCAATTTCAAGAAGCTCTACTAAATCACACTAAAGCTCAAGAGGCCTAGAAGGATTTTCGAGCTGAGATCCTGTCCATTTTTCTAGGCCACTATTAGATTTGGAAAGTGAGAAAATGAAACAGCCACCAAGATTAGACGTTGGTAGTGCTACTTGTAGGCCTGGATCTCCAAAAGGAATCGCTTCCCCAAGTGCCGAGCCTCCCAGCCCTTCTCTGGCTCAAATCTTAAAACCCTTCCTTGGGAGGTTGACACCTGTCATTTTTATAACATCTAGGGGACGACCAAACACTCTGATTCCACGAGCCATGGACGCAACAGGCTGTTCTAGGACGGTAAATAAGGGGGCTCGCTTAATCACGAGGTGAGCAGGAATCTTCCTATTGTGAACGGAAAGCACTTACCTAGGTTATGTTTAAGAAAAATAGTGCTTAACTTTAAAATAGAGCCTTGAAAATCCACTTTTGTAGGAATGCTGCGTACATTCTATATCTTGATATTCATCTGCGAGTACATTTGTATAGGACGAAAAGACCCAGTAACAGTTTCGCGAGCGGCAAAGGAGAATCTGATCAGCTCATTCATACAGAATGTAATTGTATTCCAGATAAGGAATAAGAAGGATATTAGAAGTTCCTTCTATATATTTACCAGTCATCTACAAATCTACCGGCTCACGGTTCCTCGCTTACATAAAGACAAATTTCTCCACCACACCAACCTTGAAATGTGTTGATGCACAAATAAACTACAGAGGTTTTCTTTCCTCTGTGGAAGAATCTTCATACCAAGAACCGGAAGCCGTTGTCTGAAGCAATGGGGGGTAGACCGTGTTCTTCAGCAGCATGCTTTCTGGCCTCGTTGTTTTCAGTGGCGCCGTCAACTCCTTCAATAGCTTCACCACGGTCTAGTTTCTTATTAAGGCTGATTAAATGAAAGCGTAGGATCGTGGCAAAAACTACCGAGACAATTGACATGGCCATGTTGACCCCCATAGCCTTGACTGTATGAAAGGTCAGCAAGGCTTTGAATTGAAGCCCGTGGAGGAATTCTTACCATATCTCGGTCCGTCATTGGCTAGTGAAGAGAGAAATGCAGTTAGTTAGGGATTCAGCGATATGGAGAAGTGAAAGGCTTACTTGAATAGAGAAATGGCGAGTAGATTTGGCAGACGTTACTCAGGGCGTTGATCCCAGCAAGAGCAGCTGCACGTTTAGCAGGAGGTCGAGGCAATACTTCAAAACTGTCAGTTAACTTATTTTAAGGAGACCTGGAATAGAGGCGCAAATACCGTTCGAGATCCAGCTAAGAGTAACGACATAGCCTGAATAAATAGCTCCAACCATGATACACATTGCACTAAAGATTGTTAAAGGCTTGCACGAGATAAGATTTTAGGCAAGGAGCTTACAAGTATCTGGGTCCAAAGCCGGTAGTAGCTACTGCGATAATGAATGACACGAGGGCAATCAGTGGAGGGAGTGAGATGTGGAGATAACGCTCCCCTGTCTTGTCTGCATGCCAAGCATTCAAGTATATGGCAATTACAGAAATCAAATACGGCGGTGTTGTCAAAAGTAGTGTGGTGATGTCGTCTCTCCCTAGTCCTTTCACAACACTTCTCATGTTTAGTATTTGACCATTGGTGCTAAAGGCTGGAAATTGGGCACTCACGTAGGAAAGAAAGTCGTGACCGTTCCAGCAGATGTGAAGCCGTAAGTTGTAGCAAGTAAAAGCCATGCCTTCGGATCTCTGCAATGGTAGTGAGCGTTCAATCCTGCTAGTTTCCCATGGAAAGGGACTTACTTAGCTGCAAGCTTTGCCCCATGAAGAAATGTTTGTTCTTTTCTACCGACCCAATCATCTTCACCAATGTCTTCATCCAGGCGCCATACCGCAAGGTTTTTCTCCTCCTCTGTAAGCCATGTAGTGGTACGTGGGAAGTCGGGGATGATGAAAAAGGAAAATAGAGCCATGAAAACCTATGGCAATTAGACTTTTTATCCAACTTTCAAGGACATAATACGTACAGTCATTGCACCCTCGACGATAAACAACCATCTCCACGCAGACAAACCCCTCGCTCCGTCCAGACCGTTGGTTATACCGGCAGCAATGAGACCCGAGAATGCGCCTGAAAGCAAAGATCCAGAATAGAGTATTGCGGTACGTTTGACGAGTTCTTTCCTGGTATACCATGCCGACAGATAGTATAAACATCCGGGCTACTTTGAATCAGTATTCCGCTCTGCATATTGCTCAAGCCGTGAGGATACCACGTACAAAGTAAGCTGCCTCAACGAAACCGAGGATAAATCGGCAGGCCAAGAGACCTCCATAAGTCTGGCTACCCCCGGTAGCACCTGATATGATGCCCCAGACAACCATACAAGCCGGAAGATAGAGTGAGGGTTTTCCCAGTTTGTTTAGCAGCATGTTCGATGGTACTGTCAATGGTCAGACGATAACCCGAAGCCCGACTATGACGCTGAAATACCTTGCATTAGCAAATAACCGACGAATAATATGCTGACAGAAGTCTATACACCAGTCAGCGTACGATCATGTGCCAAGTACACGAGACAGCCTCACCTGAAATTGATTTCCGTGCAAGTTGAGGTCCGTTTCCAATCCAGCAAGTCGAGCAGCCGCAATGTTGTTCCTGTCCAAGTAGTTCAAGATGTACATAATGACCACCATGGGCATCAACCTAAGATCGATCTTCCTGCGAAGTGTGGTCTCGAGTTTTTGCCTATCTTCTGGGGACAGCTGTTGAATGAATTCTGGTGCGCGGCTGGATTTCGCGTGGGGGATGCCATGGTCCGATGCAGCATCCTCAACCAACTCAAGCTGTTCAACATTGCCTTTGCTCATATCACTGCCGGTGGCTGTCGTGTGAGGTTGTACGTTGTGATGCATCGCAATCTCGGCCCTGATATTTTCCCTTCGATATTGCTCTATTGCTGTATTGTCAGTCTCACATATGAGAAGAAAGAAGGACTGATGAAATTCAGAGCAAAAAGATATCGCACTCCGCATTTATAGAACCCCGTACTGAACCAAGTTTCAAAGTCGCATTTTTTCTGGGGCCCCGGATTCACCCAGCGACTCCGCTGAGGTCTGCAGGTCTGATAGCGGGGTTTCGTGCAATGGTATCATCCGAGAGTAACAGGAATCCATGCTCGTCGGATAAAGCCCTGGTCAGAATACATTCGACTACTTTATGGGTCAAGAACCGGATAAGAGTCCATATATTTCTCTCTCTTGTCTTAAAAAAAGACATTCGCTATGTGATACCTTAAGTACTGCTTTCGAGACAGAGGTTACGCAGATTGGATCGCGTTGGTCGCTAATTGCCGTGAATTACATCGAGAGATCTCTTGAAGAAACAGAAGAGATAGCTTAGAACTTTGCACGGTGCTTCTTAAATTGATTCAGAATGGAGTTGATTCTGGATTTGGTAGTTTTCTAATATCTGCTTGTTCAAAGTAGATGGACAAAAAGTTTCAAAGCGCGCATTGACAGTCACTTAAATCGGGTACATTCACCGGTTCGTATTATCTGCAAGATAAATATAGTACAGTATATCTCAACACTTGTAAACCCAAACCCCTAAAGCCGTACGAGATGAAACCCTGAATTTTGCTGGCATATATTGCATGCTCGATTACAGCACACTTGAAGACTTATGCCACCGAAAGTATCCACCGCTTGCTACTAGCCTACTATATGGTTTACTCTGACCACTCAAATCTACATAGGTTTCTATGCTCCCTGTGGTAACTGTACGCTCTTCTCTGTGGAGAATATAAACCCTTTCTTTACACACTTATCGTAATCGTCTTATTCAATGAGAGACTCATAAGGTTTACAATTGAGTACTTTTCTAGGGTCTTCACACCTCCCTCAAGCATTGTATCCAATCTTGTTAGCAGATGCCCACGGCCTACACCTCGTATAAGAAGCACGAAATCGTACTTCCAGTAAAACGAATCGTGAACAATAAGTATAGTAGATAACTTATGAGTCCCGAGCACGTCGAGAGCTTCTGCCTTCCACTGTAAACAGTGGCTTGTGCGAGAACTTCTACGAAGTACGTGCAGTTAACCAAGAAAGTGTCTGCAAGTGATTTTTATTGGATGGCATGTATTCAAGACAAATTCACACACGCTTCTTCTGCAGGGAAAGTAAGTTGGACAAGAATTACAAGTCGCGATAAAAAGTAAAACCCCAGGTTATATATTCTATTTTAGATAGAGGTAAACGAGCAAAGGCTTGGTATTGGTACTAAGCGATGACGATGTGATGGCATTTAATAGTTCCCACAGAACTCACAACATAATTCAGGACTTACTTCTTTGCTTCGTAGCTGGCAGATTGCTTCAAGTCACTTGCGGTGAAGTGAATAGAATGTACTATACTTGGTCTCTATTTATCCTTAGATAAGCGACCAAGATGACTTTAATTGTTAGTAATCGTCAGTCGAGACCTACGAATAACTCGAATAGAAAACCCTTGGTTTACGGCTTATAGCAGAAAGAATAAGGGGTAAAGCGTAAAGTCTAACAGTAGGTAGCGTATCTACAAAACCCCTAATCCCACATCCGGAACATCACCCCGGAAAACGGCCAGCCGACCCCGGAAAACCAAAACTCCCCCACGCGGAAAAGTACAATACAGCACAGTACAACCTCCACACAAACTAGCTCCTGCTATATTTGTTGATTGGCATGTTCGGATTCCCAGTTACGGTATGCCAGATATTGAAGGAGCGATATCAACTGCGCAGTTCTTTCAGAACTCTTCTTCATGAGAGAGAGCTTGCAAAAATAGACAGAAGTACACTCGACATTAATGATTTAGCGTTTTCATTGTTGTAACTATTCAGTATATGATGCACAATTCAAGCGGAATACAGACGGGTGAGATAATCCTTGAGGTTCATCCCTATTTTACGTTATGCATGGAAGAAATGAAGCTTTTCTAGAGCGCCAGCTTTGATTTACTCTGAGCCTCCTTCCAGTCCTCGACACTCTTCTTCAGGCTCTCGGGGCTCACTTCACCAAAAATATCGACGCCCAAACGAGCGGGAAAGTTATAGCGATGATGGCGATCCAAGGCCGTTATCTTGTCAAATATATGTTGAGGGAGCTCGAAAACTAGGAAGGGCTTTTGTTAGGATTCATGATTTACCAAGAACATGTGGGAAAAATACTTACCCTGGAGATTGCTTTTGATACGTGACGCGGTGACGCTTTTCGGAAGTACAACTGTACCTCGTTGAATGGCCCAACTGATCAGGATTTGCGCTGGTTCTTTGTTTAGATCTTTTGCGAGGGCGATGATGGTTGGGTCATCGACTGCTCGTGGTAGATTGTAGATGTTGTTTCCCAGGGGACTGTATGCTTCAACGACGATGTTCTGTGTCTAGTCAGTACTGTAGATATAGGATGATTTTACATTACAGACCTTTTTTTTGCACCACTCCAATAGCTCCGGTTGCTGCAAGTAAGCATGTGCCTCTATTTGGTTTACGGCAGGCGGTATTTTTGCGCTATCAAACTTGATCAGAATGAAGTGTTCGGTCATCAAGTGCAAGTTCAATATTCAGCTGGTACTCACGTAGCAAGTAGAGACTCGATCTTTTCCCGAGTAAAATTGCTCACCCCGATACTTCGAACCTTCCCTTTCTCAACAAGTGCTTCCATAGCATGCCACGTCTCGGAAACCGGTACGTCGATGACAGCGATTTGGCCAGTACTTGGATCAACAGGAAAACGCTCAGGAGAACTAGGAAATGCAACCGGCCAGTGGATCTTCGAAGATTTATTAGTGACGAGGAAAAGATTTTATGTGCATCTCTTACTAGATATAAGTCAAGATACTCAGTTTGAAGATCTCTCAATGTAGTATCGAGAGCACGCTCGACATCTTCGGCCTTGTGATCTGTATTCCAGAGCTTTCCCGTGATCTAGCGACATATCAGCGACGTAGATTAACTGCCACGGTTGGAAGATACACTCACAAAGATATCTTTCCGGTCTACACCGGAAGCCTTGACACCCTCTCCAACTTCAGTCTCATTTCCATAGACGGCTGCTGCGTCGAGATGACGATATCCAGCCTTGAGCGCTGCTACAACTGCCTCTTTGACTTCGTTCGGTCCGGATTGCCATGTTCCGAGGCCAACAGCTGGGATGCTGTAACCTGAATTTAACTTGAAGGATTGAATCATTGCCATAAAGGTTTTTGCGACTTTTGCTGGGGGAATTTGGATATAATTGTGGTTATGGAAGTTCGTACTGAGGTGGAATTTTATATCAAGGAGATCGTTTTCCATCATCTGGCTTCCGAGGGGCACTCCCAACGGATCGTGATATCCCCACCCTCGTCCTCCCATTACCATAAGTAGTAAACTTAAGCCTCTTTTAGAGTTCCTAAGGTAGGGCTTCGAAATAACATATCCGTAAACACAAGTAGCAACTTGAATATCTAGGTATTCTCTCGCAATTAATTACCAATATTATCACTAGACGGAGGAAAGGTAAGCTAATAAGAACATAGGAAGAGGTAGTTGTTTCCACCCCTGCCTCTACTTCTCCTTGTACTATATGTCGTCAGCTGCTACTTTTTAAGTGAACTAATATGTCAGGTAACTTAAATACGTATTATCTAGCTGCAGAAACACTATGGCGTGTGGGAAACGTGCATCACAAACCCCTCAACTCGATCTTCTTCCCGGCTAGGTGCTCTACTTATCCGGGATACCCATAAATTCGGTGGAATCGTTTCCGTATACCCCACCACCTCTTTAGCAATCCCATGTTACGACCAAGTGAAGTAGATCTTTCAAAAGGGTTCAATCACAGGAAGATAGATCAAGAAATTCCAACAAGTACAAGCCAGCTAACCGTCCCAAACCATCAACAACATCCATTCCACAGCCATCAAACCAACCCCCAAAGCTCCAAATGACATCAAGCGCGACCAATATCCCCCCAGAAGGCGTCTTCGTCCCCGTCCCAACCTTCTTCAAATCCACCGATGCCATCCCCCCATCACACCAAAACGCCATCGACATCTTAACCCAAAGCAAACACAGCATCCACCTCGCCAAAAGCGGCATCCGAGGCCTCGTCCTCATGGGCAGCACAGGCGAAGCCATCCATCTCTCTCGCACCGAACGTTTCGATCTCATATCCGGAGTCCGTCAGGGACTTACTGAGGCTGGATTCCCAGATTATCCTATTATGGCCGGGATTTTGACGAATTCGGTGGATGAGGCTTTGGAATGGTTGGGCGATGCTGAGAAGGCTGGCGCGCAATGGGGTCTTGTTCTTGTGCCGGGGTATTTTGGTGGTGCGGCTAATCAGGTGAATATTAGGGAGTGGTATAAGCTTGTTGCGGATGAAAGTCCGATTCCTATATTGATGTATGTGAAGTTTTTTTCGTGACTTCTTTCTTGATTCTTTGACTGCTACCGAGGATGGATTGCTAATTGTGTGGTTCGATGGTGCAGGTATCATTACCCGGGCGTAACAAACAATATCGCCATAAGTCTCGAAACCTACACTGAACTCGCAGCGCACCCAAATATCGTCGGCTGTAAAATGTCACATGGGAATGTATCTCATCATCTACAAGTTTCTTTGGATCCGGCTATCGACCACACGAAGTTCCGTGTGTACAGTGGATTTGGACAGCAATTGGGTCCGATTGTTATGTTCGGTGCTGCTGGTGTAATTGATGGTCTTGCTGCCATATACCCACGTGCGGTAGCTCGACTATTTGAGCTAGCTGCTAAGCGTCCTATTACGCCCGAAGCACTCAAGGATATACAGTCGGCTCAATTTGTTGTCAGCCGTGCTGAAGAGATGGTTGCGAAATGGGGTATTGTGGGTATCAAGGAGGGGATTTATCATGTTTTGAAGATTGGTAATTTGCAGGGTGGAAGATTGCCACTTAAAGGTCGCATGCCGGAGGGTGAATGGGAGGCGTGGAGTGTGGCTATGGATGCAATGCAGAAGCTTGAGAAGGCGTGAGATAGATAGGCCGTTATAGTGAACCCAATGATAATCGAAGATCTAGTCAGAAGAAAAGCCAGGGACTCTATTCATGTTCTTTTGGGAGGTTGACAAGTCAGCCTGACCTGGTGAGAACTATCACATCCGAAGAAAAGAACGTACTTTTCATGCCTAAACAGAGATGTATCCAGCTTGGTTTCCCAATAAATTTAATTCCATATGTCAGGATTGCTCTGTTATACACCGCTTACTACATTCAAGATAACATTGCACCTACAGCTATTTATACAAATCACCAAAGATTTTGATTGCCCCCGAACGAGTGTTCTAAACCTCCGATTCCAACATTCACCTATCATAGTCAGGATACTTTCCAAGTCTTCAATCTGATATAAACTAACCAGTGATTCAAACTCTCCCCAGCCAGTCAAATCTGCCATCAGGCTAGATGGACTTTCTCCAGTCTGATAGTCACTAAATATTGCGCCGTCCGCACTCGAGAAAGCCCCATCCAGTGAACCAAGGCCTGTTTGGTTGTGACTTGTACCATTAGTGAGCTCATACGGGCTACGGGTCACAGCATCTTGTAGAACGGAAGATCTTTCATATACCACGGAATTCGACTCTGGAATCCTGTTCTGAGGATCTGATTGAGATTGTCGTTGTGGTTGCGTTTGTCTTACGGCTTCTAGACGCAATTCTTCCAAAACTATACTGTATCTCTGGACCAGGGATTCGTTCTCCGCCATGGACGAAATTTGTTCCTGACATTTTACTGCCGCTTCAAAATAGGACTTGTACTTTATTTCGGGCGAGCGACGTTCTTGAATCGTGTAGACGTATAGTACGACGACGGCACAAAATGCAAAGTAGTGAGTGAACTAGCAGTATTAGCCAGTCCATAGAGCTGCTAAATGAATCACTTCGACACTTACCCAAAAGCCACGAAAAATCTGCTGTTCCTCTGTGAGCTCATTTACGATTTTGGTAATATGCATGGCAGCCTCGAGGCAATGACCAACATTCTTTGTCATGTCTGCTGTACCAGGCGCTTCACGGGAACGTGTATTCCGGCTATTGAGGCTCGCAAAATTGCTTAGGAGGAACGGACGATATACCAGGATGAGTGCATGGTAGTAGGCTAAATTGAGCACGTTGCGCTGGCGTTGAAAGAGTGGGATGAGTAGTGACGTATGGACACTACCTGCATCTAAGAAGAGTGCTAGGTCGTTGCGCCACTTGTGGAGGTCGTCGTGGTGTTTGGCACTTAAAGTAAATCGGACAGGGAGTGAAGGAGGGCGAATGGAGTAAAGTTCGCGAAGGATCTGGCTGATTATCTTGGATAGCCTACACGTTCTATTAATCAGTGAACTTGAAAAAGAGAATGGAATGTTTACGTGTTGTGTGCCACTGATGCCATCATAATCGATTGAGCCTTCGAGTTTCTTGAATGGATGTTGTTGCGTGTGAGATCCGAGTCGTCTACGCAAGCTGGAAGCTCCTGTATGCTTGATATTAGTGAATAGAGACACTAGTTATGCAAGATTTTGCTGACCTGATCGATATCCTCGTCGTGAAATATGCGAGGTCTTCCTAGCGCCGCACTTAAGTAGTTATCGAGACCATACGCACACCAGAACACTCGTTTACGGCATTCCAGGTCGACAAAATCACATGTATTGGAAGTCTCCGCACGGCGCTTTCGATGAATACCAAGAGCAAGCATTAAGCGAGCTGTTGTGCCGAAGAGACTCCAGCAATGGTTTACACGAGCTTGAGACAGCAAGTAGAAACATTGGCACAGCCGAGCCTGAATACTGGTCAGACGAATCTCCCCCGTCTCAGAGCATAGCTGATGGTCTGCAGCTTGAAAGTAACGTGCACTTTCCCTGATTAGCTTCGTTTGTAAGTCACTGGCAGGAAGTAATCAGTACCTTGTGTCAAGACTTCTCGGCCCCCTTGAGTCAGGCATGTACTCCTTCGCTTGCGCAAAAACCATGAACAAAAGTGCCGTCCTCTCCCCAGAACCATCCTTTTGTTTCAAGAGCCCTGAATGATCGTAGAATTCTTCCAGCCATTCTTCTATGGTTGGGCGATGAAGAAAACGATGAGTTGCAACAGCAAAATCAAAATATCTTGCCACCATTTTCTGCGCTTCATCTTTTGGAGGCAGAAGAAAAAAGGCCGGATTGAATTTGGGCAACGGCGCATCTCCAAAAGTAAATACCGAGGCGCTCTGAGAGAAGGAAACCGTTTGATGTAACCTCTTTTGAACTCTCAGCAGAAATGAAACACCAGAAGAAGGTCCAACATAATGGCCCTGGAGATCAGTCTGTGGCGGCTCAGGTGAGTTACGTGAGGACTGTAATCTTGACTCCACTCGATCGGGAACGCGAAGCTGTAAAGACAGTCCAGTTGTGAGTTGATTCTGGGCATTAATTTCTTGCTGCTCGCTTGCTTGATATAGTAGCTCGGAGGGAGACCCGAGTTCAAGGTTCCCGGTAACTGGAGTAGGGACCGTAGCAGGAAGTTGCGTGCTGCTCAAGTCATTTACCACTTGGTATTCACTACTCTCTTCTGGCAATATAGAAGGGAGCCGGCCCCGGCTATAAGCGGCCGTGAATTCACAACTTTGCTTAACACTAGTACAGAGAGTGCATGGCAGTCTACCACTACAGCGGGTTTTCTTTCTGTTACAATGATTAGTCTAGAAATCTCTAGCACGGCTTCAAAAATTTGAAGGTGGTAAGTCAGAACTTTACCTTTTACAACGGTCGCAGGCGCGACTGACACGGGTACGATCTCGGGCCTCCTTTCTGCGTCGTTTCAAGGAGGGCTCTTGTGAACTAACGGTATCATAGCGATATTCACGGTTCACGAGCGGAGGAGACTGCTCGTCTATATCCTGATTGTTCGCCATTGTGCTACGAAAGGTGATGGATGCTGTTAAGAGACTGGCTGGACGTGGTTGGGGAACTGCGGGGTTCTCAAAAGTGTCTCGGGTAATCATGCCTGCTGATATGTACACACCTCTACATCGTCGGATCTATCACTGGTCCTCCACGAGAAGGCTTCAGGGAGTTGTTGGTCTAGAATAAATTTCAATCACTTAAAAACAAGTAAGCCTGAGCGGTATCGGGGAAGAGGCTAGGAAAAAACGTTTGTCGAAAATGACTACTTAGGCTAGCTGAAACAGCTAACTTTCGTTGCCGCCCAAGGGCCAAGCCAGCTTAACATAAATCAGCGTCAACGCGTCTCAATGCACAATTTTCAGACACAATAAACCAGTGCAATACTCGGATAAGATAAGGTCTGTAGCCCTGTTAAATTGACTGCGGGAAATCTCGAAGATGTTTCGTCAACTTCGAATTAGCTTAACCGAATCAGCTACATCCTCAAGTTCACCGAGATGCTAACAATTAAGGAATTCATTATTTCCAAAAAAAGAGTGGGGGGAAAATAGGGTGAAGAAGACCGGATAATAGTTTTCAAGGATTCAACTCACAGATATGACACGTTGAAGTGAATTGAATTAGTCTGTAGGAATTCAAAGCCAAGTTCTCGGATACTGAACCACGGTTGCTTTCAAGATATAGAGAGGAAAATTCCACTTTATCTTTATATCTAGCTAGAAAGATACACTACCGATATCACACAGCCCTTGAAAGGTGTAGAAACTCTGCAGGAATATGCATTATATTCCAGTTATTCCATTACGCCGAGAACGGAACTCGCTCTCTCGCTAAACGAAGCAACGCGATCTACCCATCTTACCAAAGTCCTGTCTCCCTCAACACCTTCCAACCTTCCACCCATCAACTCCACACACAACGCAGTAAAACTCATCCTCGCAATGGCGGGACCATCCCCTGGCTTCCACCCATCACCAACACTCAGCACCAACAACCTCGCAAGCCCTTATCCAACCATGATATCCAGCACGGCAACCTGCAACGCTCTCCTCTCGCGGATTCCGACCAAAGGTAAACATTGGGTGTCATCAGGGACAGAAGATCGAGGAAAAGCTGACATGGAACCACAGAGATGGAACAGGTCATGGCATTAGCCCTCCCGATCTACCTCTTGACCAAGCTGATGCTGCCTCGATTCCCAGCCGAAATTCGACTCCGCTCGCCAATCGGTCGCTTGCTCTTCGCCTTGCACATCTGGATGACATATCTGGTTCTTGCATCCTCGGTCTACGACATGAATCTAGAATGCTATTGGATCCACGTCAGTCTCATTGCCCTCCCTTCTGGTGTAACCAACCGGCTAGCTTGAAACTGACACCATCTCCATGCATAGATCCGAAAGCGCACCCTTGCCACTGGGGAGCTCAAGGGTCTTAAGTTCTTTGCTTCATGGCTTTGGCTTACGATTATCAAGCAAGATTGGGTCTTCTGTGATGCGCTTTGGCAATTGTTTAGGGTTTTCTTCTAAGTCTTTGCTGCTGAGCTGCTTTGAACTGGGCTGGTGAGAATGCGTGCGGATATACGTTATAACGGCGGGGAAATAACAGATCTGAAGACTGTAAGGTGGAACGGGTCAGAGATCAACTGAAATAGATGGAGGCGAGAAGGTAACTTCATAGCGTCTCTGTATAACGTGAAGCAACTGGAGATGTTTTCTGCCCCCTGCAAATATCATATGGTCTTGGGATTTGTTCCATCTGCGTGCTTGTGTCAGCAGTTTACAGTTACGTCTCGACAGCTTTCTCAATCAGAAATCAGAAGTAAGCATTAGATATCGGGGTGAGCACTTAAGCCCCAAAGCTACCTAGCCGGCATTTTCGAGGAACAATCTTCCACACCTCGCATAGGACTTGATGCTAGCCACCATAGAATGACTGAGATCCAGGCTGATGCGTACATCTCAAGTATTATCTCAGGAATGTATGCAACTGTGGTTGGTATCCTCATTGAAGTTTGAAAGCGATTGGATCCCATAATTCGTTTACAAGGTGACTATACTCGCCTTTGGTGTCTTAACCTGGATAGTAGGCTACCCATGGGTTGGGAAAACTGAAATTGCCTACCCATGGGATCTCAACCCGACGTCTAGAACTCACCACAGCGAGGTATTAGCTATTGGACTCACGAATATCTCGATCTGAGAGTTCATAAACTTTAATGACTCATGAGGAGGAAAAGGCATATTTCTATACATCCTCATAAGATCAACATTCACCAAAGAAGACCCAAACCCCAGCCTTCCCACAATCTTACAACAAATATCACTCGAACTCAAATACCCCGTCCACCATCAACCTCCAAACAAGTGCCCGTAATGAACTTAGCGTCATCACTTGCAAGAAACAGGCAGTAATTCGCCACGTCCGCCGGCGTGCAAAGACGACCAAGTGGGACGTTGAAGAGGAACTTGTTGCGAGTTTCAGGCGTGTCTGGCATTCCGGTAAACATTTCAAACCTATAATATACCATCAGTTAAGTATTTTCATGCGCGATGTATACGTGTTTCGTAGTGAAATGGTACTTACAGCCCTGTGCCGCTCAACAGCGGACAAATGGAATTGACCCTCACGTTCTGAGGGCCGTACTCGGCAGCCAGACCTTTCGTCGCCTAATGCAGAACCCCAACTCAGCACATGCTCAAGTTAGCAAAAGTAAAGAGTAAAGACAACATACATTCCACACAGCAGCTTTACTGGCATTATACCACACCAAGCCCGGTCTCGGTCTTGTAGCCCCAATTGAAGCGATATTAATAATGCTACCGCCCTGTTTCTGCTCAATAATTTGCGGAATGACATGTTGTGCGCTATGAAAGATACTCTTGACATTCACATCGAAGACCTTGTCAAATTCCTCTTCCGTGACTTCAAGCGTCGGCTATTTCCAGTTAGCATTGCCCTCTTTAAATCCTTCATCTGTCTCCATATCTCCCAAAACTTTCAAGTGAGAAGAAAACACACCTTGTTCTTGTAACTTGTCCCAGCATTGTTAACGAGCACATCAACCTTCCCATATTCCGAAACGGTCTTGTCAACAACAGCCTCCCAATCGCTCTTCTTCGTAACATCCATATGCACAAAGGTAATAGCGTCCGGGAACAAAGCAGCTACTCTCTGTCCACCCTCGAGACTCAGATCAGCAATGACCACCATCGCTCCTTCCTGTGCAAAGCGAAGGGCGATACCTTCCCCGAACCCCGAGCCCCCTCCTGCTGTTCGTCAGTCTGCCTTTCGTGTTTTTATTTTCGAGTGGAAGGAAGGAAAGGAAAGGAAAGGAAAGGAAAGGAAAGGAAGGGGGAGGAAGGGAGGGCCAAGAGGAGGATGAACACGTGCCAGTTACGATGGCCACTTTGCCCTGGAGGCGATCACCGGTGTGCTTTGGTGTCATTTTGGAGTTGTTAGCTCGCGAGTACTGAGTAGTGCTTCTTGTTATTTTGCTTAGGATGAGCAGTGGGAATGCGATGTTGTAGAGGAAGAGGCTCCGTAAGCTGGGTCATGCGGCGAGTTCATGGCATCGTCATTGAGGGGTAAGTGTGGGGTAACAACACTACACCAAAAGCAGAAATAGTTGCACAAACTGCAAAATGAAGCCGTCAACTTCGTATTACTTGAAGTCACGGAATCAGATCTGAAGGCCATCCTGTCCTTGTTTCCAAATTCCGAAGGGTCGGCACAGAGTCTCAAGCGACACCGCTGAAGCATCACCAACTCGCATAAGAGATTCGATGAAGACGGAACTGTCCAATCTTCCCTTATTATTATACTTTCGCAGCTGAACGAGGTTGCAGAGGTGGTACTCGTAAGGTTGTCGTTTAGACTTTTCGGGTACCTGGAACTCGGGAACTGACAGCTGGTTTACGACACCATTTGGCCGATCACCCCAATGTGTCGCATTTATTCTTCACATGAGCGCAAAAGAGGTAATAGCACCTCAGCATCCCCACACTGAATCTGAACCGTGCCTGACTATCAATCACATACGCATCGGTGTCGAAGCCCAGCCCACTGTCGTCTTCTGGAATCTGGACTGACTTTGGTAGTTGATACTATACAATCATAGATTCATAGGCTTGAATAAACAGTTTTTCCATTAAGACCTACTCACTGTCGCTCATGGCTGATTGCAATTGCATCCTTGACACGAGGAGCTCCTCCCGCCTCCTTGCGAACATTGAATAATACACACTGCAGACGTTCCGAGACCCCTAAACCTGTCCCCAAACCACTTCACCTCCCATCCCATAACAGACCACTTTTCAAAAAGCCAAAGCATCCCATCAACACAACCAATTCTGACGTTGTTCCAACATCAAACTATGAACGTCCTCCAATCCGAAGGCCCGACAAGTTAGGTGCCATCCATCAACAATTCTCTTTGCCTGGTCAGAGCTTATCGTGCCATTGTTCACCCAAGCCCAGATATAAATAGGATTGTCTGCCGGAACTAGACGGTATCCCATTCGAAAAAATCTTAAGGAGAATGATTGACCGGGAGCGAAGATGTTGAAATCCTGTTCGAGTTTCACGCGAAGACCCCTAATGAAGCGATCGTGAATTGGATGATTCGCTGGGACGATGGTGCTGCGAATTGTAATGTTAGAAGCTTTTCAATAGACGTGCGTTTCTGGACAAGGGCACCGAGTGTCTGCCGCTACGTCGTGGCAGGAACAAGTATGCAGTAGCAGGAGAAGAATCCGACTTACAGATAAAGGGTCCCATGTTCAGGCATTCTCTGCTCTGTCTTGCTGTCGGCCAGCACTTTCGGCATTGGTCTCACAGTACCTCGCCAAGAAATCTGGTGTATTGTTTGTGTCATGTTGATGGAGGTTATCCGATAATATGTGTAGAAAGAAGATGCTCTGTGTTTACTGCTGGGGCTTTTGTTCAAAAATACACGCGTTGAAATGTATGTTTTTTGTGTTCAGAGAATGGGAAGAACAGAAAGTTATAGTAGCTCCATCAAAGTTACTAAGAGGATTGCTCTTTCCAGATCAATTTCTGCGTGTCTCGTCGACCACGCACCGCAGGAAAGGGGTTCGCTTAACACCACGAGTATGATGTTGAGAAGTGGTAGCAGGTACGAGTATTGAAATCGGGGGTTTAAATTTTGAACGCAAGTTCCCCCCTCTCACCCTTCCTACTTTAGGTAGTCAAATAAGGCTACTTTTTTCAGTTACTAAGTAACCTATTCTGAGTAACTTGAACATATATCAAACATATAAGGGAAACCACCCTGTTGTACTGCTGCTGCACCTCTAAGAAGTGAAATCCTCTGACTTGGGTCTTTTATGTATAAAATCTCCCCATTGACAGTACATATCGGGAAAGTAGGTGAATAAGTCTACCTGAGATCTATGTCCTATTTTCCACGTAACCCAGCAAAAGCTGTGCACACTCTTCATGGGCCTCTAACTTCGACAACTGAAACGGCGTCGTCCGCTCCGAGTCCTTCTGCGTATCAAGCTTGGTCACCGATGTACGTAGTACATAATGTACGCACTGTGAATAACCACTTCTGCTACTCTGCACTTCATACTCGTAATCCTTCTCTTCAATCCCAGCATCTTGCGCGAGCTGCAGCATTACAACATGTGGCTCCTTGTGGTCTGAGGCTATTATCATTTATTAATGTCGTCTTGCCCGATTGATCGCGAATTTTTATATCTGTATGTGATGTCAGGAGTGCTTTTGCCATGTCGTATCAGTTGTAGAGTGAACAGACGTGTATTGGGGCACGCCCGAGGCGAATTTGATGATTCAAATGAATGTCAGCGCCTATGACCATGTTAGCGATCTCGATGGAGCCCCCACTGATCGTCGGAGCCAGAGCATTGTTTTTAAGTCCATCATCGGTTTTGTCCAAGTTGACGCTGGGGTCAATTTTGGCCTTGTCGATATATTCTTAGATTAGGTTGATTGCACTCAATCAATGGCTGTCAATAGCCGAAGGAAGAGTGTTTTGTCCTTTTGATTAGTTCTCTCTGTTGACTGAAGGAAGAAAGATGATGCTAGTGGACTTTGAGCGTTTCGAAATCTTGAAGCAGATGCCGCGCATCGTGATCGTCACAAAAGTTTCCGGGGATGGCTCTCAAAGAAGGTGGCAGTACAGAATTTGGGTCACATGCAAGCAATTACATAAGGGGCTACGAATCTGAAAATATTGTCAGCGCAATACTTCTGTTTTCCGAACTAGCCAGATAGTGGCTTGCCAAACCACTCCACACAGAATCCTTGATGCCCTCAGAGTGCCGCCATTCGTCAAGGACTGCGAGGAAGGATGAGTCTTGGAAAGTTCAACCAGCTACTCTCCAGGCAGCAGTGTGGCCCTCGTATTGGAAGCGAGCCCATCAAGAGATGCATCTGAAGGTAGAGCAATCCCTCCTAGATCCTTGCAGTTATTCAGGAGACTACAGAACGGCGTAAGAAATCGATCCGATAGGTACTGGCCATCGACGCCGCTGATACTATCGGCCTGCCATACCGCCAGCTCCTTGCAGATATTCACAACTGGGGGCACAAACAAAGCATTGCTTCATTGCCTCCTGCATATCCGGCCACGCCTCAACAAGAGTCTGGCCAGTCAATCTACTTGGGACGATCTCGTATCGGTCATCGTCGGAATGTACCTACAGTATGCTTCACCCCGCAGATTCCCTTTGGCGCCTTAGGCTAGCAAATAGACGAGGAACCTCCATCCCTTGTCCACAGCTTCCACGCCCACTGATCCTCCGCAAGCACAGGTACGAAAGGTACAGAATTTCAGAAATGGTCCAATTCCCACATATCACCAGTTGCGAACACTCACTTCCTCGGCTCGTCGCTTGCTATCCATCTCCATCACCGTCGCTGCTAGTCAAGATGACTATCGCTCAAACTGTCACCATCACGACCGGAAGGCTGACTCCACACAACAGCTCCTATTGCATTAGAAAGACGAGTACTATGAGACGAAAAGGGGAAATCGTTAGCCAGATCCCGACCCAAGTACTTTGAAGGACTTTGAGGTCTGCCATACGAAGAAGTACGGGTATCGGAGTCTGGATCGCGTCGCATCGGTGCCCAACACGGCCAATGCTCTCTCTCGAGTCTCGACGAGCCCGTCACAACCCTTCCAGAATCCAGACCACTGCTGTAAATGAGCAGCAGCGGGATTGCGGACGAAACTTACCTCGTTCAGCGTCAATTGGGTATCACGAGATGATGAGCCCCAATTGCTGCTGTCTGTATGTGGCACGGACAGTCGGCACCAGATGGTTAGATTGGAATTATTCATCTGCTCCACTTTAGATCTGAGAATGACCCTGGAGAAAAGAAATCGATATTTGAGAATTTCGACAGTGTACTTCGTACCAAGAAGCCGTTCACGAATTGTATCCCCCAAGGCAACTAGCTAAAGAGCACTACAGTACTGTAGTCGCATGACTGTCGACCGGAACCTTCGCAACGTACGATGTCTTACTATGGATCTTTACTTACTGTACCAGTGTACTGTACTGTGCCGCAACACAATCCGCTGCGAGCGGCGTGTTGAACAATGGCCTTCTTATAAAACATCAACCCGTCATTTTTTTGTAGCTCCTTTTTTTTTGAATCATGGGAAACCCTTCGACGACAATTCACCATGAAGATACCTACACTTCTTCCCCAAGTCGCCTTTGTGTTTACTGTTTTGATAGCGCATACTGTTGGTGATGGCATCACAATTGAAGCCGAGAAGCTAGTTGACTTCATTGGCTGCGATGCCAGTACAACTACGCCACAGGCTATCCGAGATGCGTGGGACTCTGCCATGGACCTTGCATATGTTTCTAGTGGCCACATTGATTGGGATTATCACTCGTCGGTAGACTTTCTTGCAGGCCCAACAAGAAACTCAGCTTATCAAAGTACCATCAAAGGTAAAGTAATAACCAGGTGGATAGATACAATCCGCCACTTGTGCACTCTTTCCACTACTTCCCTGAAATAAACAGCCTTTTGGGGAGAGTTAATTTCTGACAATCTGACAGCGGTTCTGAACAATGCATACACTTACCGACGAAGATATTGGTGGAACCCCCCAAGTTGGGGAGCGTGGGAAACATCGATCCGCTGTGATGACTTCGACGGAACTTGTGCAAAATATAAAGGCGCTGCTGCCTATACCGTCAATCCAGGAAAGAGGAATGGCAATAAAGATACAGTAACGAAAGATACGATTGTTATCTGCCCAAAGGTTTTCAACATCAAGCCGACGTGTGCTCAAGCGATGTCAGACTATATATCAAGAGTTACAGATCTGAATCTTCTTAATTTCCAATGCAGAGGTAAGCCATTTTCAATTCGTCGTTGATGCAGACAAGAGGAAAGTCATGGGATCAAATACTATGAGGATAACAGATGTTAGCTAAGCAAAGCTTACTTATAGGCTATGTTATATTACATGAACTGTTCCATTTGGACTCTCTATCAGACATATCAAATGGTGGTCACATTGAGGATCTTGGCGTCCGCTACGCATCTGGCTTCGATACTAAGGTTAGAAAATACCAGGCATATGGACCAGTTCGAACGCGAGTCCTAGCTCTTTGGCCAAACGATGATGTGGGACAATACATCGTTACAAATGGTAAAGCAATCACTGTCCAACAACGTTGGCAAGAAGCGTTTTCTAATTTGACTGTAGCTGATAACTTGGCTCAATACTCGCTTGCGTCGTGGGTGGTATACAATGCTAAAGTGTAAGAGTCTATAAATTATGCCTTTGTCCAAGGTAGAAGTACTGATCAAAATCTAGATTTCCCAGCTTACCCGCTGCCGACGGGATCCCTGATACTACTTACAACCCGAGCTTCTTTAATGAAACAGATGCTGCAGCCGATCCGACTTTCGATGGGTACATCGAGGATAATACAGACGATCCTGGTTTTGATGATAAAGCGGACGTTGGCCCGGATGTCCTCTTACAAGCGGATACTGAAGTGTATCTCGACTGTAACAACAACGGGAACATTGAGTGGGCCACGGCGCCTTCGGTGTCTCAAGCTTTCGCTGAAAGCTCCATGGAAACATTCTGTGCGAACATCAACAGCCAAAGTACCGAGATGTTTGCCGTGCCGGATTCAGATACAACGCTCTTCCTGGGAGCTATCCTTAAAATTGATGATCCGGCGTGTACTGCCCTGACGGTATCAACAAGTGCGTGCACGGAAGAGATTGGGAATCTCATCACTGGCTGTGATACGGCCTCGACCACAAGGAAGTATGGCGGAGTCTATGCCACCGAATGTATCTCCTGGGTCGCGGCTGTCAATGGCACACGCGGTGCTGTTGCCGATCCAGATGCAGAGTGGTCTTGCTCTCTGTTGGTTGCCGATGATTCCCTGAACTGCGCTTGCACGGACGGTGAAGTGTACCCTCTTGTCAACGAGACTTGTGCTTACACGTCGTCGCCTGGATCGACGACAACCGGGGCCTCAGGCCAGCAGATCGCAGTGGCAGCATACATTAGTCCAGCTGGAGACGCGGATGCCTGGTCTCGGATGATCTCATACCCAGTGGACAAGCTGAGCGTTCTGATCGCCAACGTCGTCAATGGCCCGGACACTACGGTGGATTCGAGTTGGGAATCAGTCATTAACGACGCTGCTGCAGCAGGGAAGACGGTCATTGGCTATGTGCGAACTGGATACCTGGGCGTCAGCGAGCAGGCCTTTACGACTCGGCTCGGATCAACCGATCTCGCCGACTGGACCTCTCAGATCGAGACGGACGTCGACTTGTGGTACTCGCTGTACCCGGGCAAGATCGGCGGCATCTTCTTCGACGAGGGGTGGAACGACTGCGGAACTGACAACATGTACTCCGAGCTATACCGGCTCATCACCGAGAACACCAAGCGCAAGTACCCGGGGGCTTTCACCGTGCTCAACCCGGGCGCGACTATGCCGCAATGCTTCGAGACCAGCGCTGACACGTTGCTGACATTCGAGTCCAGCTATGAGAATTACCAGAGCAGCTACGTCGCAAATGGCTGGACGCCCGCCAACAACAATGCCGACAAGATCTGGCATATTATCTACAACGTGCCACAGAGCGAGGTGAGTGCTGTAGCTGCGCTAGCGAAAGAACGTGGCGCTGGTCTGCTCCAAATTACCGACGACACGCTGCCCAACCCGTACGACACACTGCCAGACGATGCCTATATGCAAGAACTGATGGCCGCCATCAGCGGAGGCACCCCCCAGATTTCGGATCCCCTCGCATTTCCTGGAGGATCGGCAGCCTCAACGCCGAGTGGGCTCGCAGTGACCAGCTTCGATTATACCTCGGTCAGTCTCACCTGGTCCGCCGCTACTAATGCCGTCGCGTACAAGGTATATATGAACGACCAGTTCATTCTCAACCTCGCGGCCTCCATGACCCGAGTGACCGTGGGCAATCTCGCGCCGGGAACTTCGGGATTTACCTTCCAAGTGACCGCGCTGGGCGGAGATGGAAGCGAGTCGGGAATGTCAAATTCAGTGTCTTCTAGCACAGAGAGTCCGCCAGTTGCAGGCCAATACATCATCAATGCCGCAGCCACAGCATCGGCTACATCAACTACCTATCAAGCCGACGTTATCGTTCCGTACGCCTACGTCCGTGTCTATATCTGGTATAGCGATCAAGGATGTACAACGGACTATCCGGGATGGCCGATCAATTACAGTACCTTCAACTACGTTTGTACCCTTTACATGGTCGAGGGGACGACGATGTACCAGTACGCTGGGGCGACCTATGATGGTGTTGGGGCCTACCCGTGGTCATGGACAGCGGTGGCTACCGTTCCAGTCGTACAGACTGGCTATACTTACACCTGGACGCTTCCGATTGGCACCTCGAGCTTAGATACCACAGAATTCGTGATTCAAACCCAGGGCTACGCACCGCTCTTGAATTACTTTCACCCGTGTCCAACCTTCGGTGGGCCCAGCGGTGTGTACTGCTAATGAGCTCGTCCTTAACCCAAAGTTTGATGAAGGACACGAACATCTGACTGCATATGGCCTTTAAAGGACTTCGTTCGCACCCTAGATAGCTAAAGAATATAGTCGTACGTCTACCTCTGTTTAGTAATTGTGCGTTCCTCCAGATGTGAGTTTGCAGGGTTTTTCTTTTCCTTTTCCAAGGATTTTAGAGGTGGGCCGAGCAACAAGAGAACGATCGTCGCAAACAGCGATGCCATGCTCGTTGACGATGTAATGACGACTTGAGCTCACAGTCATCAAACCCAGCGATTTGTCCTTGAGCATCGTGTTTAGAGTGGTGGCCAACATACTCACCAAAGACTTGAGTAAGCTACTGACCAATGAGAGCAAAGGGACCTTCACAAACCATGAAAGGATGACCTCGTTGACCTCACGCTCACAAATGCTCTGAGCACTGGCATCCGTAGCAACAATTTGAGCTTTGACGTAGCCATGAATCGAGAGATAACCAAAAGGGCCTGTTGGAGGAAAGGTGATGCAGCATTGTAGACACCCATCTGCTCGCTTCATGTAAAGGGGAACTACGCGAAGTCTTGCCTTGAAGATGTGTAGTATTGCCTACAATGCCAATGAAATATTGTGCTCAAAAGAGGAGGACGTGAAAAGGAGTGACCATAAGCACTAGAGCTGCGCGATAGCTGTAAACAACTTTCTTCAGCCACCAGGCTGCCAAGCTGGGTGTCAAATTCAACTGCTTTTGTCGAGGAGACCTTGCAGATTGTTAGGCTAGCAGATCTGGTGATAGCGACTGCAAGGGGATCCTTGGGGCCAAGTTAAGTATATACCTATATGTATCAAGAGACAACGGTCGTCAAGTGATGAAGTTATGAAGTTTGATTTGAGTCTCAGTCTCAGTTCTGGTTCCGGGTCCAAAATGGGAATGGGAATGGGGTGAATGATAATGGGCACCCCCCCTAGCTACCAAGCTCACACCCCACACAAAGTCTCGACTTCAAACGACACACAGAGCCCGGCCACCAGCGCCATCCTACTTTGGTAAACAAAATCTTTTTGCGACTCGGTCTTTTGGTATATGTGCTTTAGGACCAGCTTCAATTCCTAGCTTTGGTGTATTGTTTCTGCCATGGCCACTGCATCTTGATGTCAAACACTGACAATTGTTCAGGCAACAGCGCCACAGTGACTCTCACGCCGCAGCCTCCTTGTCTGCCTAACATCACTCTGTGAGATAGCTACAATTCCAAAGACCCTCAATGTCCATTCTCCATCTTATTAGTACGCATCGAAATCAAGTTACAAAAACATTTTTCCGTGTTCATTCGTGTACTTCACACAATAGTACAAGGACTCCCAGCAATCACTCACCATGTCGAATCTTCTTCAAAAGGCACGGGCTGCTGCCTCTTCAGGTAAACAGCCCAAGAACGACCAGAACAGCACCAAAACAAAGCGTCCCAGGATGCCAGTGATTGTACCAACATCTTACATCTCCGTCCCCGTCACCATCCCCTCCTCTTTCCTCGCCCCTCTTCGCGACCCATCCTCGATTTCTGTCTGCCAGATCGACTTCGCAAGCTCACCAATACCCGAATATCGAGGCCTCTTTGCCATTGTACTCGACAATGTCGTGACGCAAAAAGAGTGCGACGCACTCATTCACTTTGCCGAGCTGAGTACTGGTGCTCACCAACAAGGGACGGAGTCTGAAGTCACGAACAATGGGTGGAAGCCAGCCATGGTCAATGCGGGTCCAGGCAAAGAATACACCATGTTGGAGTATCGAAACTCCGATCGTATTGTCTGGGACCACGACGAGTTGGCCGGCCGAATCTGGGCTCGGTGTCTGCAAGCTGAGGGAATCAAAGAGGTGCTGACCAGTCTGCAAGGCAAGGGTGCGCATGGAGGTCGTTACGACAAGGTTTTGGGCGGTAGAAGACGGCGGGATTGGGTTATTAGTAAGCAGGGACTCAATCAGCGATTGAGGTTCCTGAAGTATGGGAGTGGCCAATATTTCAGAGGTAAGTCAACTTTCACTGTCACTTGCCACGAGGACTAAACTAACTATCTGCAGAACATTGCGATGGACAATACACAACACCAGACGGATCTCAGACGTCCTTCTACACACTCCACCTCTACCTAAACGACTCGACTCAAGTTCTCGAGCGCTCAGGCTCCAACCAGAAGTCCGTGGAGGATTTCGAGAGAGAGGCTTGTTCTGGCGGAGCGACAGCTTTTCATTCTCCGGATTTGGAGAGGGGTATGGATATCGATCCGAAGGCTGGGAGAATCCTGATCTTTCAGCAGCAGGGCTTGCTTCATTCGGGGGCTGATGTCACAGCGGGGACTAAGTATACCATGCGGAGTGATTTGATGTACGATATGGTGAAGGAGTAGCGCGGATATGTTTTGGGCGTTGGGTTAAATATGAGACGCACATGCTTGCATGGCGTGCTTGGAGTATTGGGGAAATTATTGATCGTACTGCACACGAATAAAAGTTTGGATTTGTCAGCTGAATATTTCTTACATAGATGGCTTTTGGGTCGACACAGCGACAGAAATCTCTGTGGAAGTCATTGTAAAATATGTGGGAAGGGGAAGGTCTTCCAACCAATATCACAAATACCTAGCTAGACACGATATCATTAGCGAGAAACTTAGACAAGCAGCACTTCATCCGGGATACGTACGGGCTTGTGGTCACCGGCTTCCATTACACAGAGTACACAGTCCATGTAATTGTCCATTCCTAAAATAAGACCTCAAACCAACCAGCTACACGAATTGGTGGGCTCGGAGAAATGCTTGGTTGGTGAAGAAACTCCTCTTAAGACTTTCAAGGGATAGAGGACTAAAGCTAAGCGATTGATAATAGAGGTGGTATATTGTAGAAAGTTCGACGACAGCACATCTTATTGTCCAATTTGAAGCAGGGTGCAGGGTAGACCTAGTTGCCCGTTTGGAGGAAATCTCGCTAAAAGAAGGATATAGCTACCCTAAACTTAAGTCTACAAGTCCGTTCAGCAGCGACAGCGAGGGGCAAGTCCCAAAGGTTTCCCATCCAGCATTGGGTCGTCCAAATTACGAATTTACGCTCAAGATCCATCTCTCACTTTTGGCAGTCCTTGGCGCAAGGACGCGAGTCATACAGAACGAAAAAAAAAGACTTCGAAGCTACCAAACCTCAACTCAACGGTTTGAGCTGGCCTGGGACAGACATATCAACCGAGTTCAGCATGCCGAGTGTATTAGTACTTCGAGAAGAACTTCCTCTACAGACAGTCGAAGATGTTTTCACGGATGAAGATGGCACTGCTATACTTTCTTTTGAGCAGAGCCTGTTGCGATTGGATACTACAACCTCAAAAGGTGAAGTTTCCGCTATTGCCGAATCCTTAGGGGAACAAGTCGCCTCGGCGCTTTCATACCATGGGCAGGGGATTCAGTCATCTCATCCTTCGTGACTCCAGGTCTCTGGTTGTGGCTAGGGATTCTAGACAATGTGCAAGGACTAGGGTTTGGAATAATGCTCCTGCAAACACTTACTCGGCACCATAATACCTTTGTCCTGGTCTGCGCGCAGGCTATCGGCAGTATCTCCATGATCATGGTCAAGGCTATAGGTCCAGCCCCTACACTTGTCTTCCCAAAAATCTGGGGTCGAAGCTAGCAGTTATCTCGTTGGTTCTACGGGATCCCGGGTTGGTTGTATTTTTATCCTACAGACCTTTACCCATGAGGCTATGTGATGTTTATTTGGGGCTTCCGAAGGATGAAATTTTGGAGACCTTAAAGGTTATCAAAAGCGCTATCTTATATATACTTGACATAATTAAATAAGGGGTGCTAATTCTCCAAGTTTTTGCTCTGGGCCACTAAAGGGTCTTCTCTTGAACGCCCTTGAATCTGGAAAGGCCTCGCTTAATTTCATTACTGACTGTATTGCTTACTCTCGAAGCCTATCTCAACAAGTTTCCCGCGCCACCAGCATCTGCGTGCATTTCTATGTGAAAGCACAACAGATTGACGTCGGAAAAGGTAATAAATTGACCTCGACTGAGAACACGATGCCGAGGAACTCAGCTAATTAGTTGGCAAACAGGATGGAATTGTCTAGAGCACATTGCTTTCATGCTTCAGCCTATCAATTGTCATCCTAAGGCCTCATGGCGTGGTTTCGTGACTGAAACGGTCTACTGAGCCGATGCCGAACGCGACTAGACTTGCCGTATTGCATACCGGCATGGCTGTGCCTGTCTGGATGGAATGACTAAAAGCCAATACTTTCTCCTGGCTAATGTGTTACTTTACAGATAAGAGCCATGTGCAACCCCAATGGAAATGCTGTTGCAGATTTATCTACGAAGGTAGTGGAATTGAGACTTTGAGGCTTCAAGTAAGTATAGACCTGTCGAAGTATTTTCAGTTAATGATAGGTTCAATGATATTATCCCTGGGCTCCCTGTGAGCTTTGCTTCATCTATCTAAATATTTACCAGTAGAGAGAAAGCTAATTCTCCTCCTTAGCTTCCTGCAAATGAGATTCGGGTAAAGACTCAACAACAATCGGCGTTGAAGCTTTCGTCACGAACCACAGCGGCCACGCCATTAAATGTTGCCATTCCTTTGGAAGTAAGGAAGATATTCCGCGCACGTCGTATTCTGCAAGGTCACTCGTCCACCAGTAACGCTGCAGTCCCTTCGACAGAGACATATGATGTGCTAGAAGCACCAATGCTCGTGGCTCATGGTTTTCGAGCAGAGTCATAAACTCATCCGATATGAATACAGCAAACAGCGCGTATCGCCGAAGAAGTGTCGGCATGGCTGCTCCGTGTACGGCAAGGTCCATAAGATTATTAGTGAGTTGCAAAGCTCCACTGTATTTAGCACCGTCCTCCGACGACATATCGACTCCTGTCATGATACCTTGCAGATCCGGTCTCTCTTCTTCTGTCAGGAGCCGCGCCAAGGGCAAATTTTCCGCACCACGACATTCTTCCTTTGGTTCTATAAAGGGTCCAGCGTTGGTTTTAAGAAGCCACACTTGAATTTTGGCCAACAACGGTGCCAGATTCTTTAAAAGCTTCAACGTGAATAGCGGTAGTTGATATAGCCTCGGTGACGACGATTTAGGGGCAGTGGAGACTGCTCTGGCGAGCGACCCGAGGAAGACGCCAGTGATGTAGATTTGCTCTGCGGTGCCGGAATTGATGTCCTGGATTCCCTTCTGATAAGATGTGATGCAACGATCGAAAAAGACGCGAACTGACCTCGCAAGGTTGGCGTCCTCCGGAGCTTGAGTGAGATGTATGTGCAGGGCGGAAAGGGAATAGAGGCCATTTAACAGGTAGTCGCAGTCGAATGCCAATTGAGGTACGTCTGATGTCCACATTGCCTTCACAGATAGATTGTGGCTTTGGGGAAGTATATGCGCAACGACAGTGACATAATGGTAGAAGAGGCGGAGTTGAAACGTTGTTTTCATCGTGTCTCTTGGAGCGTGGCCGTTGGGCCTGAGGGAGTACGCCACTTGTTGGCGGCCTACGTTGGCTTGAACAATTGATCTGGACCTCCGTTCAGATTGAGGCGTGGAACTGGACCTGGATCCGATTGATTGGCTTAAACCCCAATGACACGTGGTGGGATTTACAAAGTGCTTTTTGCATCCTCCGCAAATGGGGTGGACTTCATCACACTGTTTTCACTCAGTACCAATGAAGTCATTTCGGCTCTATCGAAGACTGACCTTTACTTTTCTCAACTTACACTCCTGACACCCGTTCACGCTTTTCTTGTACGTGCGGCGTTGACCTCTTAGTTGGACGGCTTGCATGTTGGCACTCATTCAGACCGAGAGGATTGACGATTCCGTCATATATGGGGGTATCAGTCGGCAGTACACTATCTTTGCCCTAGTCATACAGCTGTTTGAGCATTACTTGGAGTAGATCTGGAGAGGTGTCAGGAGGTTAGTTGTGTTTGCCAACGTGAGATATCGTAGACAAGTCAGCGGATGCATTAGTTGTCTCGCCAAAATCTGATACTCGACGTCCATCACGTCATATACTGGTACGAAGTAGAGAATTTACCAGTAGCGACAGAGCTAATAGTCATGCCGTATGGGACTTACCCAATAACAATAGGACTTGTAGGTGACAATAACAGCCACCTATGTATGCCACGAAGTGTGATTTTGGGTAGAAATAATGAACTGGTCAATAAAGTTCACTACTAACATTGCTCAAAACCCCGCGCTACTCGCTCGTTAAAGGGGCTGGGGCCGACTTCGAAACCCCTTCGGAAAGAAATGAAGCAATTACTGTTGTTTAGGGATTGCTGTCTTTCTAATAGTGCCATTCTCAACGGTTGCTGGTTTACAGCACTTTTGTACTATCATTCAACACTCGGCACTCAATAATAGCGCCATGATTATCAACCACAATATCTGCACCCATCTCTCCCTTCGGCTTGTAAATATCCAAAACTTCAATTCAGCCCGCGCAAGCAGACTACGCCATTGCTTTTCATTTCGTTCTAAAGAACCAAAGCTGGAGAGTATGTTGAAGTCCATCTGTGCAGCATATGAGTTTGAGTCAACGTTATCCTCTGGCAGAACCATCTCGTTTATAATCAGGCGTGAATATCCAGGAATCATTGCGCGATGGGTATGCTTGAGTATCTGAGTGCAGCTGCATTAGGGTGGTCATGGAGGATCATGCGTAGATAGTAAGCACGCTCCTGGGATACCATTAGACATGAATGGGAAGTAAGGAGTCTCAAGAAGCTAGACTCGCCGATGAGAGGCTGTTCATGGTAGAAATATGCGCCATCATTTCGAAGCCAAATTGGCCTCCATACTCGACTCCGAGACTTTCAATGACACCGGGTAGTTCCTGCAGCACAAATCTGCCTGGAACATTTGGCAGTCGGCTTTTGATGTGTATTGTTTCCGTTCCAATAGAACCTCTAACATCAACGAGTATGACTTCGCTTTTGCTGGTGTCGAATCCTTCTGATAGGCGACTCTCTGTTGCTCAAAGGGGAAGAAATCTAGCCAGTCTGCATGATTTTCGTGGAAACTGCCGATGTAGGCCATGAAGGTCACCATTACCTCCGGCGTGAAATCCAATACCATCTGACCAGGGCGGAGCTTGTAGTGCGTGCTAGCAGCACAGTCTATGATGCTGTATCAACCTGAGTTTTTGATATTGCTTGCTTTTCAAGAACGCGAGAACTGTTTGCCATGGCGGAGACAGAGTATCGTGACTAAGAACTTGTTATCAGTTTGTGGCACCACAGATTTACCCGAGCAGATTTGTGGCGAGCCAGGGTGAAGAAATGCAGAAAGTTTTCGAGTCTACCAGAATTTCAAACCATTAGAGATGCCTTTCCTTACCAACGCCCTCGTCATATGGGTCATAAGATAGCCAGCGTCCAATCAAGGCCCTGGGCCGTGAAACATGTGTTGGTCTGCGAATGAGGGATATGTTATATCAATTAAGCAGAGTATCTCACTGCCAGAGCGCAAAGGGGAGCAGTTTAAAGGATCCTTTGATGATGGAGTGTGTGCTAGGCAGGCTTCTTTACTTTCAGATTACCCAAGTTCAGATATCGTGTTTATAATGTCAGAGTTGCGTTACCGCCCTAAAGATTAAATTCTAATCACATATTTTCAGCCCACAAATGAGTCAATCTTCGAGTGTAAAACACCTATGAAAACTATTCCCAAGCAGTATAATTTAGCCAAAGCCCAGTTGATAGGTATTTAAGATTGTTCTAGGAAACCAGACTCAGAAGTTTTGCTGTGTAGAATATAAAAGCATCATATAAATCACCACTTTCGAGAAGCTCGGTGGATCATTACTAAACCTTCTCCCCCACCATCTTCCAATAATCGTCGGAGGAGAACGCGCCATGTTTACCAGACTGTAGCGCACCATCGGCCATCAACACTACGTGACCCCTTCTAATCTTTGTGTGCCCTGTCAAGACACCGACTCGATGAGCAACAATGATAACAGTAAGACCCTGCTTCGGTGAACTTATCATTGATAATACGGTAGATAGTGGATTCCGTCTCAGAATCGGGTGAAGATGTGACTTCGTCTAAGACAACCACGGGTTTAGCCCTAGAAAGTCTTAAGGAGCTTACTTTCACAAGTGCTCGGGAGAGCGCAAGAAGTTGACACTGCCCTGCAGATACCTCCTTGAATTGCGAGATCTTCTGGTGTAGTATTTACTGTTCGCCGATCGCTGATATTCTGATAATAGTTGCTGCCTGTCCGCCAAACTCGGTGTCGCCCGCAGAAAAATGTGACCATAACCCTGCTTTTGATAACGAATCAATAAGAATCTCATCTGATGCAAAGGAATCTGGGTCAAGGTTGAAGCGTAAGGTCTCGTTAGACAAGACTAGAGAGTCTTGAGACACCGCGATAAAGCACCGTTGTCGTAGCAGATCTAACCTGTCATTTTTGATATCAATGCCATCTATCTCAATCGTTCCCGATTGCAACTCGAGAAGCCGAAGAAGCGAGGCAAGTAAGGTGCTTTTACCGCTTTGCAAATAATGAGCCTTCAGTTGCATGTGAATCGTATAGAGAGAGAGACTTACCTGCCTGTGCGCCCGCAGACGACAAGTCTCTGACCCGCAGGGATGTCCAGGCTCACATTCCGTAAAGCTACAGAATCCGATCTCTTTGTTAAGCTCGTTAGCTAAAGCTGGCTCATTTGACAGATTACATACTGGTAAGAGGCCGTAACATTTTTGAATTCGACATGTCCTCTGGAAGGCCAGCTGTCAGGGGGATCTAGATTCGAGGCCGTTTCCCCCTCATAGATGCGATAAGGTATAGCGAGCCTAGATCTAAAGGTTTAAGAGACCGTTGTTACATCAAGAGTAGAAGTAGACCAAGGCTAAGCGCAGCAAGTTGAGAAGTAAATAGTGAGACTAAAAAATTAACCTTCTGCTCAGGATCAAGGATTGTGACTTTCTTCCAATATGAAATTTATAAAATTGTCGGCGAAAGTAAGGGGTAACTTGCGATGAATTATCGAAGTCTGTGGCAAAACTTTGGCAGCTTATTTCCTCCCTTTCCACGGCTTCGTTCCTCCCTTCTCTCCCCCCCTTTGGTATCCCTTCTCTTCGCTCTTTCAGCCTATTCCACACCTAATTGTAGTCTCGTCGCGTCTTGATTCGGTGGTTTCGCGACGTAGTGTAGAAGTGTCGCGGAAAAGGGGATATTGTCGGTGTAATGCCACTAGGACAACTTAAGGTAATGCTACTAGGGTAACTTAAGCTTGAGGTAGTAGCTTAAAGGCAGTAGTGTTGTCGTAAGGTCGGCGGGATTGAGTAGACCCTGGCGTAGACTTGAATTGAAGTTCCTAGAGGTCGTAGAGGTCGATTTCAAGGGTGGTTTCGAGGTCTTTCGCGCTGACCAACGCTGTGGACTCCTTGTGGTGGCCCTAGGGGCGCTTGATTAACTTCTGCACAGCCCGAAGGTTTCTCGACTTCGTAGACTAGCAGTTTCTTGACTTTATAGACTGGCGGTTTCTTGACTTCTACCAGGGGTAACAACAGTATGTAGGCAGGCTTGAATTCGACTACCTGGACTTTTATAGGTCTTACAGATCTGTGAAATCGCTCTAAGGTAGGATGAGGTTGTATAAAGCGTCGAGAGGTTACGTTAAGGTAATCAATAAGGATAAGACACCTTAGACTTATAGTCCTTATAGGTGTCACTTTCTTACACACCTATATAGGCTCTTCGTCGGTCTATTTATACTAGTCCTCTTCCTTTAGAACTATAAGAAGTGTCTTTACTAGAGTAGCTCTCTTTCCTAGCTGTAGCACGTAGACCTTTCTTCTACGTAGAGTGTTCTAAATCCCCTAGAGTTACTCTATTTTAAGGTTGTTACTAAACGTGTCCTTTGCCTAATCATTGAAATCCTCGTAGAAGAGATACTAGAGGTCTATATCTATCTTGTTATCTTTTTTATACTCCTAGAACCTTGTTATAGTATATTCCTATATCTTCTCCTTTACAGCTACTTAAGTATAATACTATCTCTCTATTAGTATACTCTTTCCTTCTATCCGTCCTCTATTATTAGCTCTCTATAGAAATGTGTATATAGAACCTTAATAGTCGAGACTCTAGTAACTAATACTACTCCTATACATATAATAACCCTTATATAGCCTCTACTTAGACTTTATAGAGAGTAGTATATATAAGGGTGTTATTTTAGATAATTACTAATAGAAGAATAAATAAAAGAGTCTAAAGTTAAAGCTATATATAGGAGAGTAAGTTCTAGGGTATTAATAATGCTTTTATACTTTTACTTCTTTTACTACTATATTAAGTATACTATAATTTTAGAAGTACTTTCTATCTAAAATTAAGAATAGAATAGAATAGTTAAATATTAAATTATATTACCGTTATATATTACCTACCACGTGTCTACTAACTATAAGTGATAATAATCCTCGAGAACCAGTGAGTTACTAGTAGTTTAATAACCCTAGAGACGAATAAATAAACACCTCAGGATTATAGATTTATAATAACAAATGACATAAAATTGAAGGATAAGAGAAAGGATAGATTAGTACGTACATATTACTTTTTCTCGGCAAATTGTATGTACTGTATAACTGTTTGTAGAGGGTAAACCAAGACGTACTTGAATTCTTCCTATCAGATGAGTTATTATATCAGTGCCAGGTGGCTTTCATATTACGCGCCCTCCGCATTCTAGATAACCTATCTCGGTCCTCTTCTAACACCGATACTTAACTCCGAACCCTCCCTATTATGCTAATATCGATCGCAACTAAGCGAAGGCCCCAAAGAGCCTCGGCATCCATCTCATCTCAATACCACACCACGCTACCACGCAACCTCCGCAAAAACCCCAATCATACCCCCGTCACCCCGCACATCCAAACGCACCACCGCATTCCATCTAGCCAAGCATGCATCTCCCGCGATCATCTATCCATGTCGTCCTGTAGGTTTAAGAACTAGTGCGGCCCAACTATACAATTGGAGTTGGAAACCAATAGCAGGGTCAGGATGGGATGGTGTATTCGTCATTATGTGTGCGGCCCGTTTGGTGCGGAAGATAAAGCTTGGTTGTGAGTGGTTCAGGGTGATCAGTGCTTGTACTGCACTACGGACGGATGGGCCTGGACTCGGCGTGAATAGCACAGCAGTAGGGTGGCTTTCAGGCACTGTTGACGTACGAGATGTTAAGGAGAGTAGCATAGGTAAGCAGCACTATGGAGGTCCGTAGTACTGTAGTACTGCAATACTGGATTTCGCGTACTTGCGAAGGACTCTCTCCGCAAAGATTCCCCGTCTGGGTTTGTGTCGGAAGCAATTGCGGTGCCCGTTCTGCTGTTGATAACGTGGCACACGTGCATACCTCTTACCTCGCGCGGGCGCTGAAGTACATCTCGTGATATCAGCCACTTGCAGTTCGTTCTTGTGCGCTCTGGAGATTAAAGACAGACAATGGGAACGAATCTCCAGGCGAAATCTTCTCTTCTCGGATGGATGGCATTGTGGTGCTGGTCATGTAGAACTCCCGTCCTCATTCAGCAATGACAAAGAGGTTTCAAGATCAAAGATCTGACATGCTCTCTCTACCAACCAGCCAGCCAACCTCGCCACTTGTTGCACTAGCAGCTGGCTATCGGAGTTAGTTCATGCCCCGAAGCTTGTGCAGAAACAAGCACCTTCCCGAAGCATGCAAGCACTCATGGCAGCATGAACAGCTCCCACAGCTTCCTTCCCCAGATAAAACAGAATGGATGTATTCGACATCTCCCCTCTCTCCGCGGATGATCGTGTCCCGGAGAACAATTTAAGAGGCGTCTACATCCCCTCCCTTTGCATTTTCAGTAATCACAAAACGCACCCATACATCACTAATCCTTTCACCTGTTTCTAGTTCTCTCGTTTATTCCATTCCCGAGATCTTTAGCTCCCCCGTGTCGGATCTTGTTGGCACTGTTCACCTGTCACCAGTGTCGAACTGTCTGATTACTCTACTTCCTTTACTTTATTCTACCGTTCTTCCCTCCGTCGGCAATCCGCATTCGCCAAGATGACGAGCGCCCATGTGGAAGATACCATGGGCTATGACGCCCATAGACTTCATACCGGCGAGATGGAAATCGGTGTTACTGATGCCATTCGACGCCACGTCTCGCGTAACGTCGTGCCACCCAAGCCTGTCTCTCAGCGAAAACTTGACTTCGAGCATTCGAGGCCTCGATGGATGAGGGAGATGGCAGCGGAAGCCTTGGGCGTCTTTTTCTACGTGTAAGTGCTCTTCTATTACCACGGCCCTTACTTCGCGTTGAGGAGAATTCACCTGCTTACACCTTTGGGGCTTGAAGGTATCCAGGAATCGCATCCACAGCCGCCTTTTTCATCAACGAGATGAATCCAGCTTTCGGTTCGCTTTTTCAGGTTGGTTGGGCTTATGCCATTGGTATTGCCTTCGCCATTATCACCTGTGGGCCAACGTCAGGTGGACACTTCAATCCCGCCATAACGATCTGCTTCGCTCTGTGGCAAGGCTTCCCATGGTGGAAGGTACCTTACTACATCTTTGCGCAAATCTTTGGCGCTTTTATTGCGGGCTTGCTCATGGTTGGCCAATACTACCCTCAACTTACAGCACTCAGAATCGCCGTTGAAGCATCGGGGAGGAGTGCGAACTCGTTAGGTGGTCCTGGGAGTATTCTTTGCAGTTTTCCCGGTCCGACGCAGACGAACTATGGATATCTCTTCCTGATTGAATTCTTTGTCGACAGCTTCATCGTATGTGTTTGCCTCTTCCCAAACTTGTCGCTAAACCTGTTCTCGGCTAAATTAATAACAGGGCATCGTGATCTGGGCTGTCTTGGACCCAGCAAACCCCTTCGTTGCTCCAGCATCTGCGCCATTTATAATCGGCCTCGCATACGCGAACATGGTCTGGGGCTTCGCCAACATAACCATCTCAACCAACTTGGCCAGAGATCTGGGAACACGTATCGTGGCAGCGATCTTCTATGGTGGTGACGCTTTCAACACCTACTCCGCCATCTCGATTCTAGCCAACGTCCCGGCAACCATCTTCGCCACCTGCGTGTACGAGGCACTCCAGAGAGATAGTTTTGCCATTATAGCCAAGGGCCATAATCAGCATGAGCATGGCGAAGAAGGGCTTCTGCGCCATCTGACCAAGACGGGGACCATTGAGGAGGGTATAGCGTCGAACATTTCGAGACGCGAGGACCAGCAGAATGGTAGTTGGAGTAGCGAACATAAGAGGGAGACTTCTGCTGTATAGGCAAAGGAAGCTAGAAAACCTAGTGTTGAACAGTGGTTATAGGAATGGATGTATTAGTACTTGTAGAAGTAAAATTCTACCTAACTGCCTGCTATTTATATGCCTCAGCAATTAGAGAACAATTGTAAGTGAGCAAGTAGGGAAGGAAAATATAGACCCTAAAGCCACAGCGTTTTATGTTAAACACAACACTATAGGGATTTAGCTAACACTTAAAAATGGGCGAATATTTAACATGGCTATAGAATCTAGAGGTATATTCCATACTAGGATAGGCAAAGTATACAAGACCTGTAAGTATCTCTTAGTCTCACCTAAGTATCTATTATCTGTAGGCATCTCCAACTTTATACTTCAGGAGTACACACATCTGAACTAAGCTGTAAAATCTAGAAGTGTCTTAGACACTAGGTAAAGTATATAACATCTGTAAGCATCTCTCACTCCTCCCTTCCAAAGCAAAACTTATCTGTAGCCATGTCTACCTTCTCCCTTTAGAACTATACCCAAAGCACAGCATCAAATAGCCAATATCTCTCGCTCAAGCTTTAATGATACTCTTCTAGCGTACATCATTGACGTAGGTCTTCAACAGTAGAAGACATACTCACTGCTGTGCCGTGAAGGGCATCACTGAGACGCGGTGTTCTGTTAATGTCCACTTTACATAGAGATTCTAGGCTACAATCTCAAAAAAGTAGAGCATTCGACAGGACCCCTGTGATACTCATTGCGGTGCTATAAAGGGCATGCATCATCAAGGAGGGCTTTGCTATTCAGATGCCGATTTATAGCAGGCGCCTCTCCCTTCAAGTGAGAGGCCACCGATTTACAATTGCGTTAATTATACCTTAGTTTACCCTACTTATTCTTAAACTTCTCTGTAATAAGCGACCGCTCGACAACTAATTTAAAGTAAAAGACTTCTCTCCCCCATCTTCTCTTCCTTCCTCTACTACAAGTCGTGAGCCAAGATGCCTTTGAGTTACCATTTTAGCTTAAGTAACTTAAACATATATTATCTAACTACAGACGACCAATTTTAACACTTGGAAGGGACGGAGAGTGTATTTTGTAAGCTGTGATGGTATAGGTAGATCTGTAGGCCGACGGTCGGTGTTTAGCTAGACTAAAGAATCCCACAAATCGACTTTTCTACCATTCTTATCATGGCCACAACCTTCTATCAGAATTTACATCGCATAGCATCTTCGACATCTACACAAAAGTAGCAATTTTAACTTAATCGCAAAAAGGTTTTTGCCTTCCTATTCTTTGCAATCACACTCGCAACAACAATTGTAGCATGGAAACACTCCTCTCCTAACATGTGCAAGAGGCAAGCTCGGAACCTCTACCGCCGGCATATAGCGAACTGGAACCGTTAATAATATACTGCGCGGCTGCGCCAGCCCTGAAATATCAGAGAAATGGGATTGAATCAAGCCGTGACTTCGGGATCCGACTCGAGACTTGAAGAAGACTTCGAGAGAGAGAGTCAAATAAAGGTCGGAAGTTGAAGCGTGGGGTGTGCACCTGTGGTGGGAGGAGGAATTATAAGGATTGTGCGCTATGCAGTGGACTAACTGGACGAAATTTAAGAAATCCCCGAACACCAAGAAAAGTAAACCCAAGTGAGGAACACGAAAAGGCTGGCTTCATCAAGTCTAATGTAGTGCTAGACGCAAGGTTGAAGGATTTTATATTGGCGAGAAGGCAGGCCCTTGTTACCATCAGGAACGAGAAACAGCAACTTGCAGATATCAAGACCTAGTGTATACCTAGCTAGAGACAGCTTATAAGAACACTAAGAGTAGGAGCCGGGTCAGGGAGAGTAGCTTTTAAAAAAAGGTGTTGGGGAATCTAGTAGCTAGTAAATAGCGCAAAGAGCAAGAACAGTATTAGAGCTTTGATATTACAGTACGATTTTCAAAAACCACAAGGACATGTGTTGACATCACCCTCCCAAGCCTCCCAACCTCCCTTAGCCTCCAGAAATCATTAGTGGGTCGGGTACTTCGGCTAACCCACATAGTCCCGAGTAACGAATTCCACCTCAACAAACACACTCTGATTCTTCATCACCAAGTGTTTAACACTTCTCATCTTTGATGGTCTAACGGTCATGATTTCCGCTTGTCAAGCAATTGCGAGCGCGGGAGATCGGGGTTCGACTCCCCGTCAGAGAGAATTGATTTTTTTGCCTTTTCCATACATATATAGTAGATCTGTGGAAAAATAGGGTATCTATCTACTTTTTCCCCTCGTCGCTTAGCAAATCTGGGCAGTAACAACTCCTTCCTTTTTTTTAACCTTCTTTTCTGCTAATAGGTAGATCTCCGGGTGGCCGTGTGAGTGAGCTTTTATTCTTTTTCTGGCTACCGGCTGATCTGGGGTAACTAGGTGCTAGTCAAAAGAACTCGAAGCGAGCTTAGTGGACTAGCTCTGCTGGTTGGAATGTTGGTGGGGGACTAGAACGAAAGTTTGCAGTGGCATTGGCAATGGCAAAAGAAAAGTGATGTGATATAAGGGATTCGTATTTGACTTATAGAGTTAACTAGCTTGTACTCCGTAGACATTTACCAAGCACGATGGCTGGTAGCCGAGCTACTGCTAAAAGACAGACTATATCACGATAATAATCAATAGAAACGACTTTGGTCTCCGGATGTAGAGCATCGAGACTTTCATGTATACTTTTGTCTCTGTTTGCCTCTTGTGGTTTCCGGCTTTCCTAAAAATGTTGACAACACTGTTATATTTCCGAGGAAGAGAAGAATTCAGGCTACGGTAGTACTTTAGCAAACTCTAAGAGTGATTAAAGTATTGTATTCAAAATCATAAATAGCCCAGAGAATCAAGGTATCATACAACAGTACAGGACAGCAGTTTAATACATACATATCCTAAAACAAAAACAGAAAAACTTCATGACAACCGTTAGTCCTCAAATAGTGTCAGCCTCATCGCGTCCCAGAAACACCTTATAAACCCTCTTGCTAACAGCGGGTCCGACTCTTGTATCCGTAAGTGCGCCGTCTCTGGTTGTACTCTTTCTGCAATCCTCTAGGGCCAGCTGTCCATGCTCCCGTAGGCCTTTGACCAATTTCGGCACGGTTGGAAATTCGGCCGCAATACCGTATGCCACCCCAGGGGTAATCATTTTTATTTCTCCTAACATTTTCGAAAAAGTGTCCGCAGCGTCCTCACCAGTCTTGACTTGACCTGATTCCATACTGAAGGTTGTGTCCAGTACATCTTTCGCCCGTCTATGATGCTGTCAGTAGGAAATCGCGGAGAAGAAATGGAATATATACTTGTACGGAATCGTGCTCATGTGCTGCGTGAAGGCTGTAATCCACTGAGCTGATTCAATCGTCGCACTGGTGTGGTGGATGAGGGGTTTGTGTAGGATTTGTAATCGAAGCAATGCATCCTCCAATACGTCCTCGTCAATGTATTCCGGTTGTTTCTTCTTTTTGCGCTGAATTTGGCTGGGAGCCGATTCGTCTTCGCCTCGGAATGCTGCTTGGAAAGCCCGGTTCTTCACATTCTTGTTCTTTCGCATCCAAGGGATAAGACCCTCAATAAGATAGATGATCGTGCAGGACGAAAATTGTGCTTTTAGTCGAAGGATGTGAGCATCAAGATCTTTACCTTCTTCGCCAGTAGCCAGGCCCACAAACTCCTGTGCTAACATAACGTACATAATATGCTCTTCTTCCCTTATACAATGCGGACAGGGCACAAACTGTCCTGTCTCTTTGTTAAAGTTTGCTTCAACTTTCCGCCTCCATTTGATAATCGGCCCAATACTGCTTTCCAATTGCGTATGCTCGACTTTCAATGGACCCAGGTATGCCTTGACTTCTGTCAAAAGCTTGACCCCGAGACAGGAGGGAAGATCAACAATCATTTCCGCGGTTGAGTTCTTCTTATCTGTGCGAAGAGTGTTGACCCTGGCAGTTTCAGCAGCTATTTCCTTCTTTGCTGCCTTCTCCTCATTGTCGATTCGTTTTTGCTCTTTCTTGGCCTCCTTCGCGGCCCTCTTTTCCGCAGCCTCTACAGCCTTCGCGTCCTTATCAGCTTGGCTCAGTTTTGATTTTGATGTTTTTCCATTGCTCTTCTTTTTCTCCGCAGCCTTTTCGGCGTTATACCTCTTGATCGTAGCTTGCGAATTCCCCCTCGATACTTTTAGTGCAGGGACAGCAGATATAGAACCAAGATCAGGCAATTCGATATCTGACGAGGAGTCGTCGAAGTCGAAGGAGTCAATAGCCGAGCTTGTTTTGGGTTTTACAGCAGGAGCTTTTCCTTTCAAACTGTGATCAAATGAGACAGTAAATGGATCATCGTCGTCGTCGTCGTCAACCTCCAGGATTTCAACCTCCTTGGCTTTATCCTTCCTACGTTTTGCAGCTTCTGCAAATGGGTCAGGAGAACTCGTAAACAGAATAGGATCTGGTTCTAAGACCGCATTCATTGTCATTGATCTTTTCAGTCCTGAAGAGGCTCTCGGCCCAACTGGCTTCGAGGGGTGCTCTACATCGGAACGGGACCTCCTGTAACCAGATAATTTAGGAGCCTTTGTGGTTTCGGGTTCTGGAGATAATGATGGCGATAATCTCCGCTTCTTCGAAGCAGGGAGACTAAGCGCAAACGAATCGTCGAAGTTTACAGAGCTGTCGAAGTCGTCGTCGAGATAGAAAAAGTCTCTGCCACCTATCGCCGCAGTTGAGGCCGTAGCAGAGGCCGGAGCTTGGGGCTGAACAGTATCCCGTTCGTCCCATTCGCTTTGTAGCTTCCATGCAAGCTCCTCGTCTGCCGATGGAATTTTGCTCTGGCTAGGTTTTGACTTTGGTTTCGCAGGCGCAAGTAATGCGGGTTCCGCGGTCTTCGATGAAGGCTTTGCAGGAACGAGGATATTTGGGAGGTCGTCTGACGACAAATCATGCCATCCGTCTTTATCTGGTTCGGGAGCCTTGAACTCGAGTGCTTTCTTCGGAATCGCGTTCGCAGATGAGGTCTTGGGTTTGTTTATGGAGGCGCGTACGGGGAGGTCTGGACTCGAGAGAAGATCAATGACGACGGGTGACATCTCCGCGGTGTTTATAGAAGCGCTCAAGCTGCTGTATAAACGATGTCAATTCGAAGAACTCAACATCAGGGTTCATTAATGCCCAGTTGATCATATTCAAGTCTTGTTCGAGTGGAGAAGTCGTCAGGGGAACGCGAAAACGAAGCGACGGGAACTTCGATCGCGAAAACACGTGAACCAACAAGTCAAAACATTCTCGGCTAACGTAGAGTTAGCGTGCTGCCGCTTTCTCACGTTTATATCTTCACTCTCGAAGGCTTGTACCAGCGGCGACCATCATCAAACCATAATTGTTTTAGTCAATTTATTCACTGACATCATGGAGTGGACTTTTGATTGCGAAGCGTCCTTGCTGGAAGCAAAAGGCATTTTGTAGGTCTCCCCTCTCTTTTTCTATTTCGCTTTCCGTTCACTTTCTCTCATCCATCATCATAATACTTCTTTCACTTTCCAGTTCAAGTTCAAATCTACAATATTTTCATAAGAATCACCGTGTTATTCCCACTTTCAAACGGTACCGCCCAACTCCAAACTCCAAATGGACACCCATATCATCGACGAAGACTGCATTTACCTCGTCAAAACAACCAGCTACGACGATTTTCAAGACCGGCAGGTCATGTCAAAATCTTGAGTCGTCACTTGTCGGAAGACGAAGCCGTCCTCAATTACAACGAAGAACTCCAAAAATTGATACGCAACCGAGAACACCCTGATCTGCCAGTGGATGTGAATGATTCTCCTGCTTATAGTGCTGTGGTTTGGCTGCCATGGCGTGAAGATGGCGGGCCATCGTATCAACGAGTTCTTATCGAAATCGAAGAAAGAAGATTCGATACAGTTCAACCCGAGCAACTACTTCTCCGACGTCCTGACTATAATCCTTCTCGGCCTTCTGTTCCCACATAACAACAGTCGACAACCTCTGCTCCTCTCTATCGCTTCAAAGATCACTCAGGGACTCTATGACTACTTTTCCTTCACATATTTCCAGAACTTCGAATTCTCAACCTCCCTCTCTCTCCATGTCCGTCCTCACAATTTCATGACAGCAGCACCCAACTGTCTAGTGGGCTTCATATTCGAGATCATCGGCCCTCAGAAACCTTTCAGTAGAGATGATAGCACTTCTCTCATCACTGAATATGGTGGACAGGTAGTCTCTTGCACCAACGATGTACATCCTAACTATGTCATTCACGGACCAGACGTCGGAAATACTTCGATTCGTTACTTGACTAAGAAAGGGATCAGTCGGATGGGCCAGAGAGGATTTCTTGCTTTCTTGAAGTTCTCACATGGTGCAGAACACACGACTTCGAGTCGGAGGCGTGCGAGGGAGGATATAGGTACAGGAACGACCAAAGATGTGGAGAGGTCAATGGAGCAAAAAGAGTACTATGCATGTTATTGGAAAGGAGAAAGAACTCTAATGGGATAATCAAATACTGTAAATTTTAGCTGTTCAAGGATCTTGAGAATACTATTACTATTTCAACTTGAAGTCTGAGAACCACCTTGTCACCCGACCTTCTTTGAAAAACAGAGTTACGTGTGCACTCTCAAAACAGAAAAGGTGGCAGCGAACTCATTCTATTGCGACGGATAATTCGATGTTGGAGTCAAACCCAAATCCATTATAAGTAGTACCATTTATACAACCACTTGTGTTGCTGGATCTCAGACAGTAATAGCAACAAAAGACTTCGCTACATAACATGTCATTTTCTCGACACTGCAAGTTGCAAAATTCCACTGACATCGGGCAAGGTTTGTTTTAGCGGACACTTACTCTCTACACCCAGAAGACTTCTGGGTAGCACACCGAACTGCCTCTCAAAAATCTGCACCAAAGCACGTCTGTCTTCTGGCAACTTTGCTGCAATTCTCAGTTTGATTCTCTAAATGCACTTCTCTCACACCAAAAGCGCATACCTCATAAATTCAAAACCGGTGTGCATTGATGATTCGGCAAGACGGAACTTGCTTCTAAACGCCGTGCCCATTGATATAACCAGCAAACCTTGCGGTGGTCGTTTCTCCACCGAAAGCTCGAACTCCACGTCCAGTTCCACTCAACTATATGCTCTCCTCTCACAGCCCAAGCTTCAAGTGAGGTTTCCAATCCTCCATGGCCACTAGGATTGATTCATCCTTCCATTTTCGTATCGCCGTTTTGGCTCTGATTCGCACCTTGGATCCAAAGAACGTTGTTGCACCTACGAGAACGTCAGTACTCCTCTCCGCTGCATAGAATATCAGCAGTGGTTAATTTGAAGAGACTGGACTAGCCTTATCAAAACCTGTCCCAATGCACTTGTCATCTTCTGATCAATGTACTCCTCCGCGCCTGACAGTTGAATGTTCATGTAGCTGTCGATGCTAACAAGACGGCCCTTGTACTCAGTTTGGCCCCACTTTAGGCGCACAATGACTTCCTCGTTAACGCTACAATCGCATTTGTTAGCCTTTGCTTCTTTATCTTGCTATGTAGGGGTAGAGTCTGGCTGGAGAGGGGTGGGCGCGCGAAGACGTACAGTCCTTGTAGCATGGGCCGCGGGTTGAGGGGTACGAACTGTAAGGTAACATATTAGTATTTTCAGAGAGGAACTTAAATTAGGAATGGCTTACACTCATGATGGAGATCTGTTGTATGGACGCGAGGTGGTCTACGTTGCACGTTGGTGAGGGAGCTTTAATCTTGAAGGCTGGAGGTGTAGCGATCTCAAAATCTCGGACTAGCGCGAGATGCTGCGAGGCTGAGAGCGAGGCTACATATCAGGACATTATTTCGGACGAGAGCTTAGGTAGGTAAGGTAGATACTTGAAAACTTACAAAGTGATATATATCTTTTGGCTTTCTCATTTTTGATACCTCAGCGTTGTCCTTTCCGTTCATTCACCAAATCAAGGCTACAAAGTGAAGGAATGAAGATTGTTTTCACTCATCGAATCAAGCGAATAATGTATGCAGCACACGCATGAGTTTCATTTATAGATTCATACTTCATACTTCATAACTTATATCAATTCCTTCTGATCTCCCATTTCAAATCCTTGATGCTAACCTCTTCGCCGGCCTTCTCATCGTAGTCAAACCATTCTCCTTCAGTGAGATCAATAGCAGTAAACTTACTGCCTGATTCTATGCCTGTAGCCAGCCAATCTCCCTATCCACACCGTCAGCCCTTGAAGGGGTTCATGATACAGATGGAGCTTACCTCTGGCTTAAATTCCGTGAACTCTAGGCCTCTACAGTCAAATTCGATGATCTTCTGACGAGTAGGTGGAGAACCCTGGTTATATGACGTGGGCGCAGCCTTGATACTTGCTGATGCCTCTCGCTGTGAAGAGATTAGTAACAGCTGGATCACGCTGGGTCAGTGAAACGTACCTTGCAAGACTTGCACTTCCACACAAAGTTGGCCTCTCCTCTACTTCCACTCATCTCGTTCGTTTCCTGGCCCAAAGATCAGTCCCATTACTACCTCTCCCAAGTTTTGCTCTACCCCCACCCTCTAACATACAAATCGGTTGACATTCACCCAGTTTGGATGGATCTCGCGGCACGATGTGCACTGGACCTTGAAGGTGTACCAGAAGTTCTTTTCCTCCGAGTCATCTGGTCGAAGATCAGTCACTCTTGGTTGGATATTAGCATCGCTCCTTATAATAACCACCTTATCACTTACCCTTCGAGATCCGCTGTGAGATTTAAAACCAGCATAGTGATGTTTTTGAATTTGTGGTGGCTTTGTTTTGAGAAGTGCTCCGTAGAGGGGTGCTTTGGAGGGGCGTTCAGCAACCCTGTCGCCACGTGACTTCCAAGCTCCGAATTTCATCAGAAAGTCGAACGACCTCCTAGAGCTCATCATAACAACTCGAGCTTCGAAGCTGCCCAGTCTCCATTGATCTCCCGGACCACAAATCACAAACAACCCTTCATATATACAGCATGCTGCGATAATGCAAGTTGTTTGGTCTCGCGCTGCTGCGCAGACCAAGTCCTGTCGATGCCGATCCTGTCTCAATGCTGCGACCAGTCTCTCTCGCCGCACCACAACAGCTGCCAGTAAACGACGATTGAAGGTTGGGGATCTCTTCACAGCATGCTACTCTACCATATTAGGGACTGCGGTATTTGCAGATGCGAAGGTCAAAGAGGAAAGACGGAAAGAATGGGACAGGGTTATAGCAGAGGCAAAGGCCGTGACACCTATAGGACGGGAGGATGAGGCTTCCACCAAAGAAGCCGGAAATACGAAGTTGGGGATGGAGTTTATGCCATCCAATTCGAGCATGATTCCTGCTAGGGAGCTCTTCGTGCCGACAATTCGAAACGATGCCATTTGGACAGCACCCGGACCAAGCCCTGCAATTCTGGAGGCAACATTGAAGACCCTCGACTCACACATTAAGCACTCTCTCAGCTCTTCTCCGTACGAAGTGGCCCCCAAGCTGAGGGCTGAACCATCTGAGATAGATGGGTGGGATGCCGGTAATATGTGGGAAGAGGATCCGCTTCGGTCGAGAGAACCGTTGTCTAAATTACATGTGGAAAAGATGCAGGAGATGATTGCAAAACTAGTTGCCAGAATCCTATCACAAACAAAGTTGCTTGGTTCGCATGATGGAGTTCCTGATGCATCAACAATGATAGATAGGCTTCAGGTCGTACACAACAGTCGAACGAAACTACCATCTTTTTCGACAAGAGGTTGGAAGGCAGTCATAGGCGAAAGAAATGATCTGAACAGGTCACTTTTCGTGATATTCCACCAAGCAATTGCCGAGGGATCTATCACCGACCGCATGGTCGCCAAAATATGCTACAATTTGTTGGTTACTAGCGCACCACCATCTATCAACACATACAACATCTTGATACACCATCTTACAAAATTGAGACGACCTGAGATTGCTCAAGTTGTTGTGGACTCCCTGTTTTGCGATAGCCGTTATAGACCAAACCAGAAAACCATTCGTTATATTCTGGACTTCTACATCGCAACGAAAGACAAACTTGGATTTAGGGCAATGGTCCAACGTATGCGAGCCAATGATCCAACAATGGGCCTGAAAATACGCGGACTTTGTCAACTACAGCGCCAAGATGTACAAAACTGGGCGCTTACACATAAAGTCATACATAGGAATGGCTTCATGTGCGAGAAAGTCCCAAGAAATACCATGATATTTGATGCGCTTATCTCTGGTTCTTTGGAATTATTTGGCATCAAATCAGCTCTTCGTTATGTTCGGGCAGCGGTTCGTGAGGGCTATCAAATCACGTCGGCAACTCTGAGTAAAGTCCTGAGAGCATGTCTGGCAACAGTGGACGCTGAGGTGGCAAGCACTCTCCTTCACGCCTTACTATCACGCTGGCATGGAAGCTTGACATTCTCTTCTGTAATAGAGTACAATGCCGAAGCTAGACATTCTGTCTACCGGCTTCTTCACCTTTGCGGTGTCCAATCACCTTTAAGTCCTGGAACATCTATACCTTTTCGATTACCACGAGAACCTTTGGAAAGGATGTTAAATTATACAAGCATCGAATCTATTAGCGCGGCGATTGACCGAGTTGCTGCGATGATTTCCGAGCTGAACAATCATCTCGCTTCTCATTCGACACAGTCACATACGCTTCCTGTGGATTCTAATTTTGATGGCGTTGTATCAGACAGCAGTATCCTCAAGCTCGATCTTGCCTTGAGCATATTGAGGAAGGCTTCGAGGGTCGAATATCGAAGACTGAAGGATAAAACACGAACAGTTGTCCGCAAACACTCGATGCCGCTGAGACTGATCGAGTTAGAGTTGCGAACCGTGACGAAGCACATCTCTTCTATGAACAACTATCTTATCGATTCCCAATACAACAGTCTTCCAGGGCGTATGAAGAAGACGTTCAATGACGAGCTAGCGCGCTCTCAAGAGCCTCTAGCATCCAAGAAGCTCGACCTACCGTTGTCGCTCAACAAGACACAACGGTCAATACAAAGAAGCCAACGATATGCACTATCCCAGCAAAGGATCGTGTCAAAACTTAAGCGCCACATGAGGCTGATCAAGGCAATTGAGATGGAAATAACCACAATTGCTGCATCCAAGACAGCAAATGACATGGGCAGGAAATCAGCACCGGAAGTAGTCATTCCCAAAGACAATGGTTTACCTCCGAAGCCGGCCGTCAGCAACGAGACCGAGGATGGACAGACTGGGCAATTGCTCGTACGACATGTGGATACATACACGGCAAAGTCAATATGGAGTGGGTCAAGATCGAGCGGAAGCTCCCCACGAGGAATTCTCGGCGGCTCTAATAGAGATCCAGGCCGTGGTCAAGATATGCCCAGCTTGTTGAGGAACGTGGGCCCACACAAATGCACGGATAACCCCAAAGGCATGGAACGGACAGAGATTGTGGGACTTCCTGGTAACGAAAAGGCTTTCGAAGAACGAGGTGTCAACGCTCTTTGTACGATGGAAAGGATGCAAGTCCTTAACCTAGGTGCAAAGAAGCCAGAGCCAAAAGAGGACCGGGCCGTCGTATCTGCGATGCCCTCGCAGCGTCCAGCGTGCCAGGGTAAAACGGTATGGATTTCCCCGCCAACAGCTCGAGAGACGCAAGTGGAGCAGCTCAGCGCGGCTACGGGGTAGAGCTTGAGAGGTTTTAAGCGGTCAGCAGATGGCTTGGGTGTTTATATTTCTTGGCGATGCCATGGCCATGTATATTAACGCGGCATGCATAGATGATCTAGAAGGGCGCAAGGATGGGAAGCATTGTGCATTATTGGACGGAGTACCGGTTGGAATTCATTACCGTACCACATTGACAGAGCCGTGGCTTCTTTAGATAACAAATCAAGCTTTTGTCTAGAGGCGGGGCATCGATTGTTGGACACCTAAGTACAGTACTCAGGTTATCTATGCTGTGGGGTAGCACGAACCGTGGTGCCGTTTGGAGGGTCTCTTAATGAATGCTTCTGTAGACGAGACCAAAATGCGCCACATTTTGGGATACTCGGCCCGGAGACTAAATATCTTGATTAAGTTCCATGTCAACAACCACACCCAACACAGCACCGAGTAAACTGGAGTATCAAGCGAAGAGAGAAGTGAGAAAAGACAAATGAGAAGAGAGGCAGGTTTTGGCCGTGACTTCACTTGCTAAGTTGCACTCTACGGAGCTGCAACGGGAATATGTGATTGTGGCTTACGCGACAAGAGCGCGGAGGTGTGCAAGTGAGCAACGGCAAGACGGGCGGGCAATTGACGGCACCAATGCAGGATCCAGGGCTCTGTGTACAGTAGTACTATAGACCCAGCTTCTACTTGCAGTGTGCAAGGAAGGAGTCTGGAAGATGAAGCTTTCTTGATCCTTGACCGCTCCAATGTACGGTAGTACCTCGTAAACTCGTCACCGTTCAATGTTTCGACGGTCACACATTATCACATATGCCCTCCAAACTGCGAGTCCGTGACCGCGTGTGCCGCTCGACTCATCAGGAGTCCCTTCGTACTCTGGTGCTCGTCCGCGGAAGCGTTTGTCAGACTCCGCCCAGCCCAGAAATCTTCTAAGTTTAGATGCTCCAATAATCGGTCATTTTCGACTCGCACTCTTTGGGTTCTCCTGTCTCCTTTTCAAGTTGCCGAAGCGACGAGAAACGAGTCAACACTCAACAGCCAGCCAAGTGTCTCCTACGTACCAAAGATTATACGGACTACAGGCATGTGACATGACCGCGGCCTGAGACCCCCGACCCATGTAGCCTCCGCAGCTTTCAGGATTGACCGGCTCGACAAGGAGGATTCATGGTTAAGAAGGCTTTACGCCGTGTCGTTTCATTGTCCTCGTCCTCGTGTCTTCTGTGATCCTTTCAACTTCGTTGCTTGACTCTTGTCTCTGTCCGACAATCGTCTGATTTGCGTGACCTGTCGATCCAGATGTTAGTGGTCCGTGTTGTGCTGTAGGCGGTGAAGACAATCCACTGGTACTGCCGTCCGTAAGCTAGACGGTTTCCTGTTCCTGGACCAGAGAGTGAGTCCCAATTCACCAATCGCACTCTTCAGCTCCCTCCACGTTCACCTTCGAATCGACCTCCAGAGCCTTCAACCACCACACTATCTTGTATAAGCATTGCCCCAGAAACGAAGATCAGCTCTGTCCGCCAACTTGCCTATCATAACAGCACCATCAACCCGAAACTGCCCTGCACTTTCCCTGCACAATTCCAAGCAAGAACCCTTTATCCGCATCTCGAAGCGTCTGAATGGCGAGTTCACTTCATCAACAAAACAGCATATCTTTTTTCCTACAGTTATCTCTACCTCCCGACTCAACCTCGAAATTCTTCCATTGTCCGCGCGGGCTTCTTTGATACAACGCAACGCAACACAACGCAACGCAACAAATTGGTAATACTTGGCAGGACCAAAACAACCACGAAAGATAGATCGGAAGTCGGTGAGAGGTTCATCAGTCCCTCAAGATGAAGTTTGGACGCAAGTAGGTCTTCTAGCTGCCCTGTTCCCCAGCGCTCCCCATCGCCTTCGAATCTGCGGATTAACGTGTCCTTGTAGTCTTCCTCGAAATCAGGTCCCAGAGTGGTCATCCTCGTACATTAACTACAAAGGCTTGAAGAAGTTGATCAAGGCTGCGGCAGAGACGGTCAAGGAGGGGAATGATGTTGATCTAGCAGGTGTGAATTTCGTGCCACAATGGCACACGCTTTGCAAAATCTAATCTTATATGCAGAGTTCTTTTTCTCCCTCGACCGGAATCTGGAAGATGTTGATGCCTTCTACAACAAGAAGTTCGCAGATGCCACGAGACGTCTCAAACTCCTCCAAGACCGATATGGTGCGTCTTCGGATGCGCTATCGGCCCTTGATCAGGATGAGATTGAGGAAGTCATGGGCGCACTGCTAGAGCTCAGAGGTCAGTTGAGGAAGCTACAATGGTTCGGAGACGTCAATCGCAAAGGATTCGTCAAGATTACCAAGAAACTCGACAAGAAGGTTCCCAACACCTCGAATAAAACACAGCAGCGCTACGTCGCTTCCAAGGTTGACACGAAGCCATTTGCTACCAACAATGCTCTCTCGCAAGCTACCAATGCCATTAATGATCGGCTTGCAATCCTTGGAGAACACAACAATGCCGATGCACGCTCCATTCATTCCATGCACACAGTCAGGAGAGTATCTTCGCGAACGATATTCAACCTACCCCCCGGTCTCCAGGAAACAGTCGATCAAGCAGTGAGAAATGATGATGAACCTATTTTGAAGGAGGCTCTCACAGAAGCAAACCTGGAACCCAACGAGCCTTCGATGCAGAAACTGTTGGTTAATCTTCTACAACGATCAATTTCCTCCAAATCAAAGAAGTGCATTGGCTATCTTCTGAAGTCGATCGATTCTCTAGACGAGCCGGATGACATCAATCTCCGGAATTGTATACACCGTTTGGTAATTTCGATTGGACGTTCGAAGACACAAGAAGTTCAAGGCAAGGTAGTGAAGTCTGTTAAGCTCGCAGACCCCCACTATATCACACCAGCAGCTTCTCCTCCACAAGGTCCACGCCCCAGCTCGCTTAAGGAGTCAAAACTCTTGAGTAGAAATGATGAACACGTCAAACTTCTTATTTACGTCCTCGATCTCCTTGAGCCACGTCACCAGTCGGCACTGAAGGCCAAGGACACATACGGCCGGTTGCCTTTGCATTATGCAGCTCAATATGGATTCGTTGTCATCTGCCAGGAGGTTATGGCACACATGCAAAGATGGGGTCAATTCAACGTCGAAGATGGCATTGATGCTCAAGAATGGCAAGATAATGACGGGATGGCACCCTTGCATTTAAGTGTCATTGGAGGACATGAAGTCACGACGCAGGCTTTATTGGATGGAGAGAATTGGCAAGGCCTAGTTGATCACAAAGTCAGAAGAGATGTTTCAAAATCCAGTGCCGTCCTTGCTCTCGCCACCAAGGCAAACTTCACTACGATTGTCAAACTTTTGGTCCATGCCGGCGTGAACATCAACTGGCAGGATGAAACTGGCGAAACTGCACTGCATATCGCAGCACGCTTCGGCAATGTGGAATGTGCAAAGATCTTGATCGATGGGACGACCGATCAGAAAGCAAACCTCGAACTCACTGAGAAGTCATTTGCGTGGACACCTCTACATGTTGCCTCTGTTGATGGACATCCTAAGATCGTGGAGCTTCTGATAGCAGCTGGTGCTGAAGTGAACAAGCTCGATGCGTCAGGATGGACCGGCCGTGAACATGCAGCTCTGCGAGGTCATATGGCCACTGCCGCCATGTTAGCCGAGGCTGGTCTTGAGAGTGCTAGCTCTGGATCAGAGAAGTCTGAGAGTACCATCCCCAGCGTCAATAGCACATCGCCTCCTGAGCCGTCAGCCATGTCATCGGTGGAAGCACTGCACACCCGTAAAGCTCCTGCCAAGGCCCCTGAGCCAGTCAAGACTTTTGGTCATCGATATCTCACCAATGAAACCATGATACTCGTGAGCTTGGGCTCCATGGATATGCGGAAGGACGCTCCGGCAGTCAAGTTGGATCAAATTCCGTTGGCAGAGGCCCATTCAACTCAACTTGATACAGCTCTATCCGTCGTACTCTCGGCCACTGGAGCTCAAGGAGAATCGACCATCATTGATCTGCCGGTTCACCACAATATTTCTACAGAACCAATTGTCTTCACAACCACCGATGCTTCCAAGGTCAAGCTCCTCTTTGACATTGTACCAACCTATGCTCCCGCAGGTAGTCGAGAACATAAGGTCGCTCGTGGAGTTGCCATCCTATCTAGCATCCAGCCTGCTTTCCCCACTTCTACTAAACGTATGAGTCTTCAAGGGGATCTTAGTGTACCAATAGTTGCGGCAGCAACCCTAGAAGTCATTGGCTGTGTGAACTTCAACTTCCTCATTATAACCCCCTTCTCGCATCCGAATATGGAGGTCACTGCAAAGCAGACTTACTGGAAGGAATTGTCTTCTGAGCCCATGGTGATTGGTCACCGAGGTCTTGGAAAGAATATCACTTCGAACAAGTCCCTCCAACTCGGCGAGAACACGTTGCAGTCGTTCATTGCAGCCTCAAATCTTGGTGCGAACTACGTCGAGTTTGATGTTCAATTGACTAAAGATCATGTTCCTGTCATTTACCATGACTTCCTCGTCAGCGAAACTGGTATCGACGCTCCAGTCCACACACTCACACTCGAGCAATTTCTTCACATAAACGATGATCGATCTCGAGCGTCGCGTCCGCCCTCTCCTCCGAATGAAAGTCGCGAGACTGAAGTCCTACGGGGAATGGATCGCCAACGTTCACTTTCTATGGGTCACGTAATGCCCGAAACAAATATGGCAGAGCGGATGAAGCATACGCGTGATTTTAAAGCAAAGGGATACAAAGCCAACACTCGTGGTAATTTCATTCAGGCACCTTTCACAACTCTGGAAGAGATGTTCAAGAAGTTGCCGGAGAACGTGGGCTTCAACATTGAGATGAAGTACCCCATGTTGCACGAGTCTCAGGAACATGATATGGATAGTTATGCAGTTGAACTCAACAGCTTCGTCGACACCGTTCTTCAGATGGTCTATGATCTCGGCATGAAGAGAAACATCATCTTCAGCAGTTTCCACCCTGATATCTGCCTCCTGCTCAGTTTCAAGCAACCCAACATTCCAATCTTGTTCTTGACAGATGCCGGTACCGCGCCAGTTGGTGATATCAGAGCCAGCAGTCTGCAAGAGGCTATCCGGTTTGCCAGTCGATGGAACCTTCTTGGTGTGGTGAGTGCTGCGGAGCCCTTGGTGAACAGTCCTCGCCTCGTCAAGGTTGTCAAGGACAGCGGATTGGTTTGCGTTAGTTATGGAGTGTTGAACAATGATCCGAAATATGTGCAGGTTAGTTTCATTCTGCTTTGGCGAACGGTGGAAAGATACTGACTAGTAAATAGCAACAAGTGAAAGAAGGAATTGATGCCGTTATCGTGGATAGTGTACTTGCAATTCGCAAGGGTCTTACCAGTAGCAAGGCGAAGAATGCTATGCCACCTTGGAACGGACCAGTCGACATCTGAGGTCGCTTTGCATTTCCTCCAGTTTGAAATTTGGTGTATGGGAGTTCTAGGAGATAAAAAGGGAAGATGAAGGTCAGCAGACCAGATATTGAGCAATCAATTTGCCGAGCGTTGCGTTTTTCTTTTGCTTTACGATGCATAGCATCGCGTTGCATGATATTAGGAGTACTCTTTCTCCTAGGGTAGAAAGATGCAAAGGCATACACATGGCTTTGAGACGCGCTTTGGGAGAATGCTTTTGGTAACGATCATTCGTGGTTCTTATTTCGAAATGCGAGGTTTTTCGGTGGCACAACTATTGAGATAGAGAGAGTCTTAGAGACTCAAGACTAAGATTCCACTCCCTACTTCGAAGACTGCCATGCATGAAGTGATCGCCCTTTCGTATGAATTACAGCTGGCTTGGTTCCAATGTTTTGTGCGTGTTGAGGTTTAAAGTGCAGATTATATTTGCATACAAGTAGGAAGCATTGGGTGGTCATGGAGTAAAAGGAGTGGAAGTTTCAACCTTTTGTTACGCGAGGTGATTTATCTACACGGGTGCCAGGGCTAATGTTTTACAGACTTCCTCCCCGTCCCTAGTGTTTCAGAGGGCAGGTAGTCGTTAGCTAGAGAATGTATGTCAAAGTTACTATACGTTTTGAAGTACTGATATTAGTAGAATGTTCTACTAAACGGCGCTTTATAGAACATTAGCGCTGGCACCTCTGTACGCATAGTGATTCATTGAAAGAGAGTAGAGGAAAGGTGTTTATTTGATGGTGTATAGTAAGTCTACCCTATCTATATAGCCTTCTACCTAGCCTTTCCTCTCCCTTACTTATTCCCATTTCTCGTATCATCTTTTCATTTTCCTTTTCTTTTTCTTCTTTTTTGGCATTTATTTTCCTTTCCTTCCTTCCTTCTAAGCGTCTACTTATAACGGTTCCACTAGAGGGCTCTGAGGGGTGGACCCCATAGATTCTATACCGGTGGTGGATTGGGTGTGTTTCTTGAGCTGGTCTCGATGAAAGAGTTGTGAGAAGGGTTTGCTTGTGCTTAATGAAGTGGTGTCATTGAAGTTGGTGTTGGTGTTGGTGTTGGTGGTGGTGTTGGTGTTGGGCCAAAATTGGTCGTTGTGCTTGTTGTAGCTGTAGCCGTCGTCGCGGGGATGATGATGGTATTGAACCCCGTAACCCGCACCAGCTCTGGAGGAATATACATAACCTCCTTACAAGCACCCTGCACATCACCTCCCACCTCCACCTCGTTCCTCTTCCTCTGACCAGCCCGCTCCGTCTCAGGCGGCGGCGCGATCCGGCTCGGTCTCTCGGTGGGAATGGGAGGAGGATTGTCTATGATCGACTGAGCCAATTTCCCATCGACCACGATATCGGGATAGTTTGGATCGGCGTAGTCGGCGTGGATGGCGCAGGTTGTGGGATCTCGTGGGAGGCCGTCGTCGGGACAGGCTGGGGGTGCGACGGGTTTGCCTGTGTTTTGGCCTGGGTGGAGGGCATTGTCGAGGTTGTTGAAGGCGTCTATTATGGAGCCGCGACGGCGGAGCCGGCCGTTGTTTCTATGTGGCATGCCGTCCACGGGGCTAACCTTCTCACCAGTTGGTGTGATGGTTGGGTCGTTGTTTTTGGGTGGCTTGTTGTTGATGGGATTGGTGGTTGTATTGCCGTTCTTATGAATCATGCCGTCAACTGGGCTTTCTGGATGAGGAATCGCTGATGGGTTAAGATGGGGCATGTCGTCGACTGGGCTGACCTTATCAGCAGTAGATGAAATGGTAGGATCCTCATACTGGCTCTCGCCGCTATTAACGCCGTGCTCGTAAGCTGGGTTCTTGACAGACTCAGACCCATAGTGTGATCCATGCACTTTGGGGTATTCCGTAGCCATAACTGAGGCTGTAACGGAACTCATGATTGGGGCTGTGGCATTGGCGACGGAAATATTTGTTGCTAGGCTTGGCAATGGGGTTTCGAGGACGAGGGTAGAGCTGACGAGGGCAGCGGCCTGGATACTGTAAGGCGGCATTTTGCTTGTACTTAACGAGAGGACTAAGTGTGGTCTTGTCGAAATTGAAGTCGGAACTTGGAAAGATGGGTTGGTTGTGAGTGTGTGGTTGTGAGATCCGAATGTGAGATTGTGGGAAAGTTTCCTGTTTGATGGAAATTCGATGTGGAAAATGGATGAAGAGTTTTTTGCTTGTGTGGGATGCGGAAGCGTATTTATATGAGTTGAGGTAGTTAGCAATTAGCATGCAAATCGGGCTAGGGTTTAGTTCGATGTGTGGTGGTGGTGGGCTATTTTATGGTGGTCTGGGGGTTGATGGAAGCTATGTGGATCGGATTACTAGTAGTGATGGTCTGGTCTAGGTCGTATGTATTAGAATAGGTTTTCTGGAGCTTGTGGTGCTGGTTGGGTTATAGTGCTTTTGAATTGGACTAGGAATTTTATCGTTCTGGTGGTTCTAATAACTTCGTCCATTTGACAGTAGCTCTGGGGCTCGCAAGCATTCTGAGAAGAAGTTACTAAGACTCAGGTACTTCCTTGCTTGAAGTAAGGAATCGGATTGCAGAAGACTACCAAAATAGCACCATCAACTCTGCTCTTCATGCTACAATGTAAAATGGCGCTCTGTACAACTCGCTTCACCACTGCGCTTCTAAAGGCGACTACTGGCTAGCTAGCCGAGCTGGTTTCTTCGCAAGTCACGCTACCACACATAGTGTAATGTATAAGAACCAATTTCGAACTCTTAATTGCGGGGTGATACCGGGAGCTAGGGAAATTCTTAATTTTGTTGTAGAGAAGGATGGTATAGAGACTTCTAGAAGGTGGCGGTAAGAGGTAAAGGCCAGATGCGATTTATGAAGGCTAAGGAGAGGGTGGAAATGGTTGAACTGGACGAAATTATCTCCAGTCACTGGACCAAGTTTCCCTTAATCCCACATTCATGTATGACAACGCAGAGTTTGTTGTTGTGCTTACTTGAAGACCGGGAGACTTCCCAGCGATTGTTCCACGTTTCGAAGTAAATAAGAACTTAGCCCCAGCATCGTGCAAGACAAGGGAAAGAAAGGCTTTGGCCATTTCACCGTTTTAATGCACGTGAAAGATGGTATACCTACCTACAATAATTAAACTCGTTTGGCGCAATATGCATACCGAGGCCCCTTCAATACCCAGTGACCTATGTCCGGGCACTGGTCATAGAATAAAAGTATATTCTTTTGTCGACTCAAGAACCAAACTCCAGCCAGGTGCACCTCCCAAACTCCAAAGCCATCCAAAATCACTCTATCCGGGTATTCAGCTCTTCAGAGCCTCCAAGCGTCCACGCATCTGATCGAGCATGGCCTCGGCATCTTCATCTTCCTCCTCCTCGGCCACAGGCGCAGCTTGCACAGGTGTTGTATTGACCGGCGTAGGAGCGACCTTGCCCATTCTATCCTGTAAGATCTCCCCGAGCACTTTATCGACTTCCTCCTCGGCCTCCTCATCTTCCTCCTCCATGCCATCCGGCAGACTATCCCCCACCATCTCCTCAATTATCCCCGCCTTCACTAGCTCCTGACTCAATTCACGCATGGTGCCTGTTAATTCTGGAAGTCGTACGAGGCTGTTAACGTCCTTCATAATGCCCACGCTCGCTCTAATACTACCCTCAATCTTACGAACAGCAAACGCTTCTGTGACCTGCATGGCAACACTATTGAGCTGTGCCTTCGATGTGACAAGCCTGTTTGATGTCTTCCGTGTCCGTATCAGCTCCCTGGCAAATATGCGCATTTCTTGTTGTGCTTGCTTGGTCTGTGAGGGATTGCGTTGCGCGCGTCGAGAGGCTTGGGTGATGAGGGTCTTGGTCTTGTTCTCCACAACCTTGAGCTGCGCAATGTCGCGATCGAGCTTACGCGTGTTTTGTCGTATTAACTGGTTGCACTTCCTCACCTGTGCCATGTCAGATCGCTCTTCGCGCTGCTGGATGGAAGAAGGGGGATCTACTGACTTGCGCCTGGGGGTCGGGCTTCCAGAAGACAGCCTTGAGGGTCTCCATGTCTGTGATCGATAGCTGGCAGAGGCCTCCTTTGCCGTCGGGCGTAGTATCTGCGTCGACGTCTCGTCAACCAAGGGATCGTGGGTCGTCGACGGTCGTCTTGTCATGAAACCTGGACTTCTTCGCTGGGAGTCGTCGTGGTGGTGGTGGTGGTCGTCGTCTGGCACTGGCTGGCTGGCGCTTGGCTTCTCGCTTGGACCAAAGTGACGTTGAGGAGGCCAAAGGAACGTGGGGCTGAGAAAATACTGTGAGGGCGCTCTGCTGCCAGCGTGAATGGCATTGCGAGATCCATTGCGGCTGATGCAAGAACAGGAGGCGCATAGAAACAATTAGAAGCTCCCGTCGTCGTCGCATACAAACTCCCACATTGCCCGTATTTCCTGTGTTTGCAGTCGTGCTTTGCCTAGTCTGGTGCTGCAGATGCTCATCATCCTTCTCTAGAAATCGACCAGGTTCCATTTGCAGCCTCGTGGACTTCAGCTCGCTCCGCACAGAAACAAACATTCAACCATCTTCTCACAAACAATACCTGCCACCGAACATCACCACTTGCACATCCAGAAATTCTCCTCTTCCCTGCCGCTTCAACTCATACAATCCCAAGGTCTCGTATCCAGCCATGTCTGAAGCCATTTCAACCCCCGAAGGTAAGCTGCTTCTTTCCATCAACTCGCAGTTCCCAACCAGCGAGCTCCAGGCGGCAGCCTGTCTATACGCAGAACCGCCAGAGTGCAGCCACCATGGCGAGAAACTCCATGAGCCTCTGCGTATGCATTGGATCAAGCTAACAGCTACAAGTCCTCTGGGCTCAGCGATCATCCAAGACCGAACCTGAGAAGAACTTCATCTACCTGACCATCACCGTTCCCGACTGTCCGCCATCCAACCTCAAGCTTGATATCAAGTCACAGGGACTCTCCTTTAAAGGTCACTCCGATTCGCTCAAGCGCACCTACGCCGTCGACCTCGACTTCTACGCTGAGATCGACGAGAAGGCGACCAAAATCAACCACACGGCCAAGAATGTCCAGATGGTCCTGAGAAAGAAGGAGCTGAAGGAGGAGTTCTGGCCAAGACTGCTGAAGGACGCAAAGAAAGTCCACTTCCTCAAGACAGATTTTGACAAATGGGTTGATGAGGATGAGCAAGACGAGGCTCCTGAGGAAGACATGGCAAACATGGGCGGAATGGGTAAGTTCTTACAGCCTCGGGAAAATAATCACATGAAGCTAACAGTATTGCAGGTGGTATGCCAGGAATGGGAGGTTAGTAACATTATCTTTGTCCCCCCTCCCCCCTCTTTCTTTCTGACTTTCCTCCAAAATCGTAGACATGAGCTCAATGATGGGTGGAGCAGGTGGAGACTTTGGTGGCATCGATTTCTCAAAGCTCGGCGGCGCTGGCATGGAGGGTATGGAGGGTATGGGCGACATGCCCGAGGAGGGAGACGACGATGATGATGACGATGATGAGATGCCAGCTCTTGAGGGTGAGGAGGAAGAGACTGTTGAGGCTACCCCAGCCAAGGCCAAGATCGAGGAGGTCAAGTAAAGATTCTGTCGCGATTCTTCGTTTAGATGAAGGCGGCACGAGGGCGCCAGGCGTTTGCTTGGTTCCTGACTTGGCTACAGAATCAGATATGCTAGGCTTGCTTGCTATCTGGGTAATGAATCATTGGTGGGATTAGGTAACGGCACTACAGAAGGGGCATATTGGCACGTCAATTGATCCTTTTCGTGGGGGCGACAATCTTTTTCCGCAGATTGGAATCTTGTGAATAGTCGAGAGAAGAAAAAGGCATCCGAATTCTTTCAAATCACATTCAAGGTCTCTGTGCGATTGAATGTCTATTCTTTTGTTGGCTACCGATGAGCTGGGTGCTTCCAGATTGTGATGAGTCCTCACTGCGAACCTGCAGGTATGCATACACACTTTTGTTTTCTGTACTTGGTTCATCATCAGGTGGGTTTTCGATCTCTGAGATATGTACTTACAAGCAGGGCCCTTTCTCCTTGTCGAAACTTACAAGGACGCAAGAGAATATGACGGTTCAGCACTACCTCCAATCAGATTCGATAGATCCTTCATAAGCTCAACCTATCGCACAATCGATCATTGTTCCCAAAACCTCCCTCGTAATCCCTCAAACCGGACTTCCCGATACTCTCCAGTGGCCCCCTGTCACCACCTATTTTTTCCATCTTATTTCTCAGTGGTGATAAATAACACAGTACTGAAACCAAGATAACTTATAACAAAGACCACAGCATTCCTTCCTATCTAAGCGGCTAACATCTACCTTTTCTTGACCTAGAGAACCGAGAGTAGCAGAGAGGATAGTATAGTGTCTAAGCTTCACTTAGAACCTAACCATTACATATAGTATTACAGTACTTATTCATAAGCAGCTAGTGCAAGCTCTGGATTATTAAGTTATCTTGAGTTACTCAAGACTGCTAGTATACATCCTTTCTAGAGAAACTTGGAAACAAAAAGATTTTAGTTGTGTAAAATACAGAAATCATATGAGTCTTAAGTTTGCTCGGTCCATAAAAACGGCTGGTCTCCATTTATAAAAACATCGTTACCAATCACAAGCCCGCCCACATCAAGGCTGTAAAGCGGATGCTTCATATCTGAAAGGAACCATCTTGGTTGGAACATCTCTGGAAAACCCACGCAAACCACAAATTGTACGGCTCACAGGTTCGAACTGCGGTGGTCGCCACAAACCCCCCATATGGTATCGTGGCTGCGTCTCTTAGTCAAGTGTCTCCATTATAACAGGGACGATGCCTATTGTATCCAGACAACTGATGACAAACAATCGGCCTTGGCCCTCGCAGAGAACCCTGGATTCCATCAACACGCCAAGTATAGCTTGATTCGATATCACTTTGTTCAGGAGCAGGTTGACAACGGCAAAGTCATCAGCCTTAGATTCATTAAAGGTTTCAAAACAGATCACTCTCAATGCACAACGCAGTGTTGCCTACAGAATTGCTAATGCAGATACCTATTCAATGGATCAATAGGTTATGAGCCCAAAGCTCTTCAGCTATACTACATCCCAATCGACATTAATTTGTCCATCTAACTGTACGAAAACTAGCTACCTCGTCCTCGATCTCCCCAAGGACAGAGTCTGAAGCTACACCAGAAGCAAGAACAAGACCACTAGAGAACAAGAGTGAACACACAGATGGAAACAACGAAAACATATCTTGACCATTCCAATCGCCCTTCAATGTACTTCATCCACCATCTGCAGTAACCATTTAGCTCTCAAAAAGGCTTTGTCACAGTGCAGTTTGACATCCGGAGTAGCAATTTGGCATCCATGCCCATCACCTGCGTTACGTCCCTTCATGTATCGCACACCGGCGTAGTTAGAGACTGCGCCCACCCCCTCCGAAGTAGCCCGCATTCAAAAGGCAGCTAACAGACTACACCTATGTCATTACAGACACGTATTATTTCAATACTAAGCTAAGTTATAGTCACATATTAAGTTGCGCAGAGCTGTAACTACATCATCAAAGAGTTCGGAGCCTTCTCGTCGGGTCCCTGAACGCAATTCTTCTCCCTACCTGCTCAAATCGAAAGTGAAAATATAAGAGAGATTGCAAATAAAGAATACACAATTTCAGCCTCTAAATTTGTCTTTCGGCGGTGTTTGACCTCGGGGGTGTAACATCTTAAGGATGCTAAAAGGGATAGAAACACATACATTTACAAACTGTTTATCAACATCAATCTACAGAGACAGAGGCCATCGAAATGTTCTCTTTTACACCTTGCAGATTGGCGACCGTATCAAGCACTCATGAAGGTTTTTCAGGCCTTCTAGACTTACATAGTATTCCCTTTCGATCTGCAGTCCCTCAGTTTGTCGAGTTAGGACCCTCTCGATATAGCAGTCGGCGTCGACTCCCTAGCCCGATGATCATGAAAAGGTTAGACCGCTCTCAACGAGACCGCAAATCCAACAAATTAAAACCCGTATAGATGTTTGCACTTTTCAAAGCTGTGTAAATTGTGTTAGCAGGTAGTGAGTACCTGAGCTTCGTGGCCTACCATGTTAAGTCCCAGCTTCCGTATTATATTCTCTGCCTTCTTTGCCACCTAAAAATGCTTTTCTGAGTGTGACGAGTCGCAGCCATGATTTGCAAACTGAACTAGAAGCTTCTCCCAAAACGCATCTGGATTGTGATCATACCACTAGTTGAACTTGGAACCAATCTATGGAATCACCTATGGCGGGACATCTGCTTTCGTATTTGAAAACAGGCCAGCATCTGAACGCCGCCACGTGCTATATGTGAAGGAACCAAGGATTGGGTAAGGTCTGACAGTTTTTAGGTGTTAACTCAAGTACCATGGAAGCTTTAAATAAATACCGCTGTATAAAGTTATGGGGTATGGGATATTTCTTCTAGTAATCAATGGAGCTTTTTAGGGTGTAGCCAATATAGATAGACATTATCGTGTCTTCGCTAAACTTGAAGTGTATTACAGCGTAGGGACGTCAGAAAGCTTTTACATAAAACTAGAGGCTAACGAGAGCAGGGCATCTCATCTGCTCTGCTATACCTATGCCTCGTATATCGTTTAGCAAATAAGCTTAGTTTCTGTTTCTAAAAGACCTAAATCCCTGCATTTATAGCTTCATAATGCAGCTAAAGGTAAGTGGGGTGAGTATAAGAACCAATAGATACAAGCTTTACTTGAGGAGACGATATTCTTTCTAATGATACCCAAGAACAAAATATAAAAGCAACCCCTTCCTAGAATTGTGTGCTAATCATTGTTGTACGAAAGTACATTGCTCTTTCCTTTGATTAGGTTAGTAAAAACACATACAAAGGCAAGGTCTTAGACCCCTTAACAGATTTTAGTCACTCGTGGAGTAAAGTAGTAAAGACTTACTATGGTAATGAAGAGCTGTATCAGCTATAGTAATATCTGCCTTGTATATTGTTTTGTATAACACGTCTTAAATGGCCCCACTGGGTGATATCTGCCTGAAAATGATATAACACAGTATATAGCTAAAGAGATATAAGATAAGGAGTTCTACCTCTGTCCTCTAGGATAAGTACATATATAGCTTAATTTAATACCTTTACTTATGAATAAAATACAGCGCGTACTCTAGCTGTTAGCCTATTAGAATCGTGATTTTATATTGTGTTAAGAAATAACTAGTGAAAATTAGGATGTAGCAGCGTAGAAAAGTCAAGGATATTTTAACTTTAGTCGGCTTTCCCTAATCGATCTACACGCTTCTAGAATTTACAAATTCTTCCGGTAGACAGGATATTTCTTAAACTCATATAAATGAATTTTAGCTATCACAGAACAGATTCTCTCTAGCCTCAACTGCTCTATGCTCACAGCCAGTCAACGCCAAGGCTCTAGTACTCGCCCCCCTTTATTTAAGCGAGAGAGCGTACTCTAATGTAACACGCTGATTTAGAAAAGAGACAAGAAAGTAGTGAGGACTTCTCCGTCAATGCCGCGCAGGTAGTAATAGAGGTTAGCAATTTGAATAGCATCAAGGGGGCCTTAGGAGTAGTTAGGGCGGTTTTATAGATACGGTACAGGTTGCTAAGTAGCTCTGCACTATGGCTTTCAAGGCTTTTCGCGATTTTAGGGTAGGGATTGGAACATGTAGTACACCTAAAACCACAGTAACACTTCCCACTTAAACGCTCTCTCTTTTCTTTGCTCGCTTGGCTTTATAACCTTATCGACGCTACTATCTCACTCTTATAAACTGAAACCGTTCTAGACGCCTACAACTACAAGTGAGTATAGCAGAATGATTAAGGAGGTTGCTTGACGTCTTGAGCTGCTCCTCCGCATGTAGTTCTCCAGGGGTCGTAATAGGGGCAGGCAATTGTAGATACCTCGGATGTGATGATAGTCGGCAGCAAAGAACAATATATTCAAGATCTGGAGGATATTTTTACTTTATAAATTTACATCACAATTAAAGGGTTCCCGACTTTCATTTTCTTAATATAAGGAACTAAGATAATAGGTCGATAAGCATACAAAACCAGTCTTCCACCACTTGCGAGAAGGTTCCTCCAAAAGCCTTGATCTACTCATATCACTTTATGTAATTTTAATCAAATCCGCAGCCTATTATCAATTGTCAGCCGGTGACACGTTCCTTTGTTAAAACGAAGAACAGAAATATCTATGCCAACGAGTTTATAGATTGTTTAAACTCATGGATCCCTTGCTGAACTGTGCTAAATTACTTAGATTAAGTGAGTTATTCAGCCCTCTGTGAGAGACATGAATATAAAAAAGGATTCATGAATTAAGCAATTCCATCAACTCATTGGCACAGATCTAACTCTTACCTTTTCTGCAACGGCATATACAGTTGACTGAATGTGGCAAGCAGGAAGCATGGGAATCACACTCGCATCAACAACCCTCAACCCACGAACACCATACACTTTCAAACACGAGTCGACCACGCCCCCTAGATGTCTCGGTAACATAGAGGCAGTTCCGACATGGTGATTTATCGTCCGCACAGCACCTCTAACAAATTCTTCAAGCTCGCTTTGCGACTGAACCATTACACCAGGATATACTTCCTGTATACTTATCTCCCGCAACGCACGAGTTTCGCGCAAGACCCGAGAAAACTCGACGCCCAGGACCAATGTCGATATATCTAAGGGATTGGAAAGATATCGCGCGTTGATTTGAGGCGCGGCGAATGGAGAGGTACTGTTTATGCGAATGGTACCTCGGCTGAAGGGTTGTTGGAGAACTGGCATCACTATTGCATCGCTTAGGACGAACTCCAGATGGGCTGGTGCGTCCGATGATAGCTCGCGGTTTAGAATGTCATGCTGGACTTTGTAGCCTTCTACGACACTGGGATCGAGTCCGGCTGGCAGGTATGATGTTGGGGATTGTACGCTCGCTTGAGACTGTAATTCAGCTGCGCTTTCGTTTGTAGCAAAGGATTCTAGGGGAAGAAATGCGACGATGTTACCGCTCGCTGTTGTATATGGTCCTGCAAGACTTTAATGGTAAAGATATTGAAATGCGGAATTTGGGCATACCTTCTCTTTTTGTATCATAGAGGGCTCGCTGCTCAGCATTCCAGGTTGCATTGCTCAAGTTTGCTGTATTGACTGAGATATCAACTGTGGAATCAAGTGTTTGTTAGTATCAGCCTTGAAGATTTACACATGGCTTCTGCAATATACACTTGCTTACCCGTGTGAGCTGTAGCGAGTAAAAGATGATCCTGGTAGTTTGCACCGACTCCAGGTAAATCCACCAAAGGTTCAATCCCCGCCGCTTCCAGATGGAAAGCATCACCAATGCCAGAAAGTTGCAGAATCTGCGGTGTGTGCAACGTTCCCGCTGCCAGGATTACCTCTCTAGCCGCGCTAACAGTTTCTCTTGTCGTATTGCCACTCATTACATATTCGACACCAGTGACACTACTTGACTTTTCGGTACTAATAAGTATTTTTGTAACTTGTGCATGGGTCAAGAGGTGTAGATTTGGTCTCTTTGGAGTGTAGAACTCCCGTGCTGTGGAGCGAGATTCATCGTCGGCATTCAGAGATAGTGTGTACCAGTAAGCACCAGTAGCAGTTCCACCCATGGAGTCCTTTAATATGTTGATTCCCAGTTCTCGCAAAGAAGCAATGAAATTCCCTGCAACAAGTTAATGATAACTTCTATCTTCAGTACACAAAATCTGTGTGTGTGCATTTACTAGCTGAAGGCCAAACGAAACTTGAAAAGCTCGATTGCACAAAGCCGGAATATCCATGAAACGCAGGCTCATACTCGATATCCCACTCCTCGGCTAGTTGGGTACTTGGCGGAGTGAACTTTTCAGCTTTCTTGAAGTATGGGAGTAAAGCATCGAAGTTCCATCCTGGATTGCCTAATTCCTCCCATCGATCATAGTCCGCTCTAGATCCTCGATTATAAACCATGCCATTTATGACACTTCCGCCGCCGACGACTTTCCCAGCTGGAGTCTGGATAGAACGTCCTTGCAGTTCGGATTGAGGTGTTCCTGTCAAGTTCCAATCATATTTTGTTCCTATTGGCCCGTTACTCAGCGTTGGCACATTTCCAGAGGTGAGCAATGGAATGGTGATGAAGTCTTCACCATCGTCGCTACGATTATTTCAGCCAACGACACATAACAAGCAGAGTAGAAAGCAGTGGGGTTCCTCGGATCACATAATCTCTTTTAGACTTACAAGCCACCGGCCTCTATCACAAGTACACTTGTTCCTACATCATAAGTAAGCCAAATAAGCAAAAGAACACAAGAACCACATACCGGAATTTTCCGTCAACCTATTAGCAACCACCAATCCACTCGTACCACCACCAACAATCACATAATCGTAGGTTTTGGAGACAAGAAAAGGATCCCGGATAACCTTGTCGGCAAAAGGTACACGTGCATGTACAACTAGAGAATACAAGACCGCCAAGATAGAAAACAGGAAACAGAGCATGTTGACACTTATAAATAATCTCAGTAAGAACTGTAAGATACAAAAGTAGAAGGTGTACGAGAGAAACAGTTACGATAAATTTGAATAGATGCGGCGAGTCGAAGTATTAGTACCCCGCAGTCAAGCATGTCACCTTGTCTTGCAGCCACATAGTGTGCTACTATCGATGCAAGAAATGCTTGGGTTACTCAGCAATTCACGTATACTGTGATCAGCATTTGTAGGACCTCACATGTTACTCACTCGGTAATGCAAGGGTTCTGAATAAGTAGCCAGAGAAAGCTTTAACATTTTGGTTACAAATTTACAATTGCCTTTAGAGCAACTGCCAGGGCTTGTCCTTCAGTACTTGGATTACCTTGTGTAGTTTATGTTAGAAAAACTAAGGCCTGACTCAGGCAATGATTAGGCGCATAGGACTATATGTAGCCGAGTAGGTCGTAGACGTATAGTCACGCTAGCACACCTCTGTACGTACAGGCAATAAGTTATTGCCGGCCACTTTATAGCTGAGCATTCTGCTCAATTGAATGAGGGTGAATCGTCTGGAATACCCTGACCTGATTTCAAGCACTGTCACAAATACGGTCTGTAATACCCAAAACACTACTAGTACCTCTGTATGAACGTAGCGGGCGATACGTCGAATTCTGGAAGCTGGGAGAGCACTGATAGGCGTTGAAGGGAGTTCACACTGCAGTAGTTACTTATCCCTTGCATCGGCTGGTACCCAAAGAAACTTTTTGCGACTGTACTTGTAAGCATATGAACGATTTATTCCATCAACCACATGCATAGTTTGGCATCAATAGGCTATAAAAACACTAGACATGCACTAGGTATCCATATCAAACAGGCCCTCGCCTAATATCGTACAAGATAGAATGATTTGCCAAATTTCAGTCGCTAGAACATATAACTCTAGAATGTAGCCACTAGATATCGAGGCTAATTGAGGGCTGCGAGGCTGCTGTCAACATACGGCCACTAAATCATAGGACGTTAACATGAGGCCCCTCGTTATTAAGGCCACGAGGATGCTGTTAATATATGGCTTCCCTTTAAGCTTTTTCTAGAAGACAATCAAAGTGTAAGCCTTAATCGATCATCATGTCGCAGCCCAATACATCAATTTCACCATCAACCAGTCTACCGTCAACTGAGGGGCCACCGATCCAGGGAGTTCCTAAGGGTAGCCACCAATGACACTCTTCTGATCTTGAAGTGGACATAGGAAAGCCACTCTCTGAATACGCTGGCCTTGAGATCGACGGTTGGAAACACGATAGCGATCCTCAAGTTGTCAGCCTTGCTCATTCGAACTCGGAACTTGCCCCTGCTTGCAGAACGGTGGAGGGCTTGGACTACAACAATTTTCAGGTATATTACCCAGCAGTGTCTGGAAACAATGATGCGTCAGATCCTATTCCGTTTCCTCGTAAAGATAGAGACCATGAAGGCGACACAACAGATCAGCCAAAGCAGAGAATCTGCGGGATCGAGCGGAAAACCTTTGGGATATGTCTCTTCAATAACACCGTACGGATTATCCCTCAGGACATCAATCTGTACTACTTCAACGCAGAACAGGACATCGCAGTAATTTCAGCTTCGCTTGGCAACTGGAGCTCGACTCACAAGAGCAGCACCCTTCGACCATCAAATAAAGACCTCAAGCGGAGCTGAGTGCATAATACCATGAGTGTAGTCTCTGCTCAAACATGACCCTGTTGGCCTACGCATCAGATTGCTTTCTGTTTATCTATAACGGCTCGGCGGAAGCCTGGGACGGTCAAGTTCACATCGTCGAGACTAATGCCCTCGAGGGCTCAGAAGTCAGCTTTCAGCATATAGAACCACAACGTATGCAGACCAGGTGAATTTGTATCATCAGCGGAGCGGAAAACCCGCTTGTTCTCTCGTCCTGGTTTCCCTGGCAATATCCTACTCTTGCTCGCTAGATACAATACTTACACTTCCGCCCAGATAGTTCTCATTTGAATCTCAACACATACGGATAGCAGACTTTCGGAAGGATGAAAACGTTCAATTCCCACTGTTCACCAGTCATTCAACTAGCTGCTAATGTATGTACATCCAGATAACGGCGTCGTAGGCAGTTTGGCAACCAACGCCTCGTTTGCAACCTTGTATTTCGGCAATAGCGAAGGCCCTCCGGCATAGTAGAGGTGCTGACTTCAGGGAATGATTTGGATGGTCTTCAACTCGACGAGTGGGCACCTAATGCTTTACAGACCGCATTGTAGCCACGCTACAAAAGCAGTTCGTAATACACGCCCCTTCCCCGTTTCTAGTATTTCAGTAGGTAATCTTTAGCTATGTTAAAGTTACTATACGCATTCAATTTACTAAAAATAACCTCATAACTTAATCAGAGCTCCAGTAGAGCTTCAGAAGACTACCTCCTTGAACACTAGGGGGGGATAGTAATGAAACGTTCTGCCGCAAGGCGGTCTCCAAGTATGATTCGGTTCGCTCGTTTTAGCAGTATAACTGTATGTTAAGGAGGGTAATATCTCCTCCCTCCCTATATTCATTCCTCAGAGCCTTCCATGTCTTCCTCGATCTCCTCAGTCGGAGCCTCAGCGCCATTAGCAGAACGCTGATCAAATTCCTCGGAGATTCTAGCCATGATATGCTTCTTCCACACAGCGTACTCTCTCCTCCTAGTCTCGCTCAGATAGTCAACTTTATCCTGCATCATAGTGCCAAGTCCGCTTCTCATCACCTGTCTCTCTTCTCTGACTGGATTCTCCTCCGCGTTTGCAGCATCACGACCATTACCCGTTATGCATCCTCCTTCAACGATGTTCTCGAACCAATCTAGCCTTAACCAGCCATTATTGCTGATTTCCATTACCCAGGCATCAATATCTTCCGTGTCAATTTCCTCCCATTCCCTCCATGCTTGCGCATCTTCACCGACCTTCCCAGTAACCTCCTTGTCGCTCCTCACTTTCTCTAAAATCTCAAATACCTTAAGCCGCTGCTCCGCATATGCTTTACCCGTCGTCTTCTTAGTCACCTCCAACCGGGCTTTCACAAAGAAGAAAATGGCTCCAATTAAAGCAGGCAACTTCCCCTTCATCTTCTTCTTCTCCTCCTCAACTCCATCATCTCCCTTACTCTTCCGCTTTCCCTTCCTCTTCTTACTTACGGGTTCGTCCGTCTCTTCGGGTCCCGGACACGGTAAAGTGAGCACACTCTCTACCCCAGCAAGAACGTGTGGAACCGCAGCCGGAGCCTCAAACTCCGTACATAAGAACCGAATAGCAGGCAGCACCCACAACGGAATCCGCTCATTTCTCTCATTATTACTCTGAAATCTCAATCCCTTTCTCGGCGTCCGACTGCTTCTGAACTTATCTATACTCTTTTGGTTTCCAGGTCGGATGGTACCTGGTATTCGTTCTTCTGCGGGGAGAGCTTTTGTTCTGGTTGGTATTGGCGTTGCTAGGGATTTTGAGGGTGTGGTCAAGGGTGTTGCTTGAGGCTTTGATGGTGTATTTGGTTGTGAATGAGAGGGGTCGGGTCGGCTTCTTTTGCGGGTTGTTATGAGGGCGCTGTCGAGGTAGGTGTATAGCTTCTTGTAGATGCGTGGAGGACATGGTGGGCGTGGTTCGATCTTGGGGAGATTGAGGGTTGTTTTGAGCCTGATGGGTTCCAATCAGCTATCTTCTTACTTGCGCCATTGACAGGCCACAAAGTGAAGTGAGAAATGGAGTAAGAACCGTTCACAAGCTATGTTGGCGCAAGCATAAGTCCTTCCGATCTCCTCCTCAGCCTTCAGGTTACTAGCCTTGTTCCGCGACTGCGCAAGCAGAGCGCTAGCAAGATCGATGAGCTCCGGTGGTAACGTGCCATTATGCCGTGGAATGATATTGGCTAGAGCCTGCTCGATTGCTCTATTCATCGTGTGCTGCGATGTCAAAGTTGTTTGAGTGATAGTGATAATGATGTTGTTGATTCGCGCCATCTCGACAAGGCTGAAGGAAATGTGCACTGGCCCCTGAACTTCGCATTCTTAGCACAGCCGCGTGTACAAACAACAACACAGGTTGTAATCTGACGCCGGTTTCCACAATCCCAAGTTATTCAAAGAAGCAGACATGGCAATTGGCAAGATCTTGGGTGTTTGCGCTGCCTCTATGGCTTTTGCCAGTGTCGCATTGGCACATGGAGGAAATTCCCACCAGAAGCCCCTCGAAGTGGCTCCAGACGCCGACTGGGCAACAAGACACATGGCTGGTATGATGTTCTCCTCCGCTGACACGAGTACAAAAGCCGCTTAACACCCAAGTAGAAGAGCATCACATCGGCAACTTCGACCCGGGAGCCTTCTTCTCGCTCCACGACTACGACGCCTCGGGAGACTGGGACGCTGACGAGATTCTCACAACCTACGGACTGAAAGACGAGTCGTCTAAGGACGTATCGCAAGAGAAGAAGGATGATGTCGTTAGAGTCGTTATGGGCTTGTTGGATAAGGATAGAAGTGGACATGTTACGAAAGAGGAGTGGATGAACTTTTGTAATGCGAAGGGCACGCTGCCGGATTTTGGGTTGGGACCCGGTCATCATGGGGATAGTGAGTATGAGTATGAGATTCATCATTGGGAAAAGTAAGTTTTGCCTGGCTGTTTTCAAGGTCTGAACTAATGTGTGTAGATATCATGATGAGAATACAAAGGAGGAGGATCTGATCCATCCAGAGGACATTGAGCACTTCCGGAAACACGACGAGATGGAAGATGAGGCCGATAAGATTGCGGTAATGGATAAGATGTCAATCGTGGAAGAAAACATCCCTTTGAAATTCAGGAGAGACTAGGTAAATAACGATGGAAATAGGATTGGAATAGAGGAGGGCTCGGGCAATAGAATGTACAGTAACTCAGTACCTTATACGAATACACTAATGACCAGGTCAGACTTGGATGGCGGCATAATGAAAGCGTTGATTGTCAACCATCAGTACTTTCTCCACAGATCCGGACGTCGAAAACACAATGCCATACTCCCGGAGCAAAAGTCTTGACCAATTCAACATGGTCGACAATAGCATCCCGCTCCCGAGCACCATCCCGTCTTCTCAACCACCCCCTAAACAATTCGCTAATCTCAGCCCTCCTCTGCTCAATATCCGCAACCCCTATGTTCTGATGTAAATGTAACCAACCACTCCCCTCAACCATCCGCAACCCCATCTCCCAGCTCGGCTCACTCGTCGGTAAAAGTCCACAATTAACATGCACGACCTTCCATTTCCCTTTCCAGTTGCCTTTTCCCTCCCAACCTCTCAAGGTCTCCTCAGCACTCCTATTATCCGCCAGAAAAATCACAATCTCCTCATCACCATCCAAACCTCCCTCTTCCCCAGCCTTCACAACCCTAACACGCCATCCATTGCCCACAGCACCCCTCCTCAACCCCTCCACAGACCAAGGATTCAACTCCCAACCTACCACCCTCCCCATCCCCATCCTCACATAACTAAAGACAAAATACCCAATCCCCGCATACAAATCCACCGCCATCTCCCTCCCCAATTCCTCCCTGCTCCTGCTCCTCCCCTCTCCCTTCTCCACTCCACTCAATCCAGAGCAAGAAGAAGAACCAGAAGAAGCATGAAAATCCAACAACCTCGCCTTCTCCTTCACATTCCCCCGACTAAACATCGTATACCTCGGAGCCCAAACCTGCAAAATCCCATTTTGCCTCGTACAAACCCAAAAGGCGTCCTCGAAATCCCTCTCACTCGGTTCCTGCGCCGATTGCAACGCCGGTCCAAAATCCCCATACAGCATAACGAGTCCGCTCGGCGTCCTAAGAATATTTTCTTCTCCATGATCTCTGGCTTGGTTCAGAGGAATCCCGGCATTGATCGCTAGATGCGTCAAGATTCCTTTTCGTTTGCCTTCTTTTTGACTGATGGCTGCTAGGATGGAGCTCCATAATGCTTCTTTCTGCTCATCCGATTCCGAGCTCTTGTTTAGTAGGTCTAATGTCCGCTCCCATTGCTGGGACCCGAAACTGCCGGAAGGCAATAATACCATTGGGTGGTAGGCAACCCATCTCTTCGGCGCACTCGCTACTAGGCCTTCAGTCTGAATGGTGTTCTTTAATTCTTCAATGAGAGTGGCTGGTAAGTTGTGTAGCCATGATGTTACAGCTGCCTCGATTGGATTTTGAGGTTTTGGTTTCGGTGGACGTTTTGTGAAATTTTGGCGTGGGTTGCTGTGATTGTGGTGTGCAGAGGTCGCGTGGGAATTAAGGGTTTCCATATTAATCGTAGCACAGAAAGTAAGGAGATTTCCGTGCTTCTAGCTGCGATTTCGTAGCGTATATTGAAGTTGTAAGTTTTTGACCTTGGATGAGGTACTTTTAGAGGTGGATGTAGGTTAGAGAGGTCACGTGCATCAACAAGTTTCCTGCCCACCTCTTCACAAGGCTTATTATTCTCCAGATAACTTGGAAGCCTGTCTCTACCCAGGTAAGGAACCCTTCTCTAAGTTCCTCACAACTCTCAATTAATCTAACAAAGTTCCTTTTCATTCCCTCCCTTCTCTTAAAGCAACCAACCAACCAATCAGCACACCAATCTACCACCACCACCCAAACAGCCCACAACTTCTGTTGCACATCGACCGGGTAGGGCTCCGCGAAAAAGCAAAAAAGTTTACTTTCCGTGTTCCAGCCCCAAGAATCAAACGTCTTCGGAAAAGCCCCCTTCGAACCATGCCTTAACCAACGCGAACTCCAACATCACCACTGGCACGTGACCATCTCGTCTCCATACCTTTATACTCGTCCGTACTAATCTGTCTCACAGTCGGGTGCACTGGCGCATTCTAACAAGCTTGTTTACCTCAACACCCCATGACCATCATCGCTCCTAAGCTAGGTTCTCACAAATATCAAGAGTTACCTTAGCTTACCAAGCTTACCTACGGATTATAATCATAATCCCAACATCTATAGCACACCGACACCAAACAATCCGTCCGTCCCACCCTACCCTACCTAGTACCTAACCATCCCAATCTCATCTACCTTAGCCTGGGTACCTAGACATGTATCTCCCTCGTCATGTGAAAACCAACCCTCTTCAATGGAACCCCGACAATCCAAACATACACATGACCACCAACCATTCATCTCTCAATCATCAACCTGAAAACCTTCTTTTTGTTGCACATCTACAAAACCGACTCGAAATCTTTTGTTGCACATCGCGCTGCGAGATCTTGCACAAAGGTTACACGCGGAAAGAGGGGTAAGCATGGAGCGGCCCAATCAGCGCGGATGCTGACTTGTGTCTGAAGCCGAGCCGATAACGCTAGACCGCTATGGGTAAGTGAGGTCCGATTCGACGTGACACGACGTGACGTGACGCGACGCGACTGGACGGAAAGCTGCATCAGGCCAAACTCACTTCACATTAACAATGAAAGGTGTATAGTTACACCCGTACACTACGTACAGCAGGTACGAAGTGTGTAATTTCGTACAAAGTAGGTGGCGGTACAAGCAACTGCGAGAACAAGTAATTGAAGAAGATATCGTTGATTGTCTACAGCTGTCTCTGCAATCCCCCAAACTCTGCTCTAGCCTAGCCAACCTCTGCTCTAGCCAACCCCATGCAATGCCAGTCGCCCAAAGAGACAACAAGAAGCAAAGCTCAGACGTATTGCATGTAATGATCATTCCAAAGTATGTCCATCCCGCCCCAATCCCATCCTCATCATCTCCCACCATCATCACATTCCCTCTTCTCGCCATTAACCTCCTTTCCACCTCCCGTCTACCCCACCACAGCATCACAAATTATGTCTTTCATGCCTTAGATTAAACCCAGCAAGAAAGTGCCCACCAACACCAGCAAGAAACATGTGGTATCTCATGAAAATGAAAAAAAGATGGCCCAATCGCTCTCAAGTGCGTGCATGCGTGTAGACGTGAAGTCAATAAACGTGCAAGAACAAAGAGAAAATGGTCCAGTTCAGCATAGAGTCCCATCTTCCACCATTGCTCAGATTCATCATGAAAACTTTGGGTAGAAACAAAAAAGGGAATTATGTGCTGAGAAGAAAAAAGATTGTACAAGAAAAGCCGTAGAAAGGGGTGAAACGAAATAATAAAAGAAGGTCGTAAAGGCCGTAAATTAGGTACATCTGCTGCCATGGTCGAGAAATGGTCCAAGAAATTGGGGAAAAGGGGACATCTAGAAGCAGTTGAGGCTTCCCTTCTTCTTCTTCTTGCTGATGGCGTTCATTCTCTCTTCTAGGTGCGCTCTGGCCATCTCGGCATCACGTCTCTTTTTGCGCTCTTCTTCGACCTGGAGTAAACTCCAACGATTTTCTTTCTCAGCGCTGCCATTCTTGGCTTCCTCCTTGGCCTGCTTTAACTCTGCATCAAGCTCAGTGGCACGGCGTCGCCATGCGTCACAGTCAGCCTTAACCTTGTTGCTCTGTCTCTCCAAATCCGTGAGTGCTTCTTCGAGGGTAGACGTGAGTTGTTTCTCAGCAAACAAGTGCTTCTCGATTGTACGAATTCTTGCCTCTTGGTCTTCGTGGATTTGAGCGAGCGCAAGGTCTTTGCTGCCTGGTCGGTTCCCGGTTGGGGTAGGGGGCACTGGGACCGAAGCAGCATTCCCGACTGGCGATATCGAGGCTGCAATGCTTCCTGGAAGAGGAGGCAAAGGAATGGCAGGTGGTGGTGATGGCAATGAGGCAACGGATGCTGATTTGCGAAGGTGGGTTTTCGAATCAGTGCGTCTAGGACCGCCTTGAGCTCCTTCTGGGAGGATCTCTTCGAATTTGGCCTGAATCATTAGCATGTTTTAGTCTTGACAGGATTCTGTGAAGCTTACCTGAAGAACGGCGTATTCTTCCTTGATCGCTTCTAGTTCTGTCTGAGCACGAGCTTGGGCTGCATTTGCCTCTTCGATTTGGGCATTGCGCTCAGTCTGAAGCGTGGATAGACGATTGTTGGCGATTTGATGCTGGTCAAAGTTTGAGGCCAGCTGATCCTCGAGCTCCTCAACAAGTCTGGAGTTCTTCTTGTTCTTAGTCTCTAGATTCTTCATCTCCTGCTTCAGGGCCGCAAGTTGATCAGAGATGGAAGCGTGATCGTTCTTGAGCTTAGCACCTTCAGATGTTTGAAGGACAAGACCAGCCAACTCTGCCTTGACAGTCTCAAGCTCCTGCATGACCGAGTCGTTCATGCTTGAAAGCTCGGCAACGTGCTTGTCCATCTCGACATTCTTCTTCTGCTCCTCACCCAAAGCCTTCTGATCAGCAATGAGATCATCAATGCGCTCTTGAAGCTTCTCTGTGCTGACATCAACACCCAAAGCGAACGCAACTTGCGTGGCAATCTTCGTGAGCTCATCGCGTGCTTCAGCTAATTCTGTTACAAGTGTATCTACGCTCTCTTGATGTTTAGAAACAAGCTCGGCAACTTGCGCCTCGTGTTCAGCCTGGCTTGTGCTCTTGATTTCCTCAAGCTCCTTCGCATGGCTTGTATGTAAAAGACTAAGACCATCCTGGTGAGCCTTGACAATGTCTTGGTGCTCGGCAATCTGCTGTTCAAGTCTCTCAACAAGAGCTTTGTGGCCTTCCATTTCGGCAGTGGTGATGTCCTTAGATTTGGTAACCTCATCCAGTTGTTCACGAGTAGCTGCATGAGAATGCTCAAGTTCCGCCACGCGTGCGGCGCTAGCAGCCACAGCAGCCTTGTGTTCCTCGATCTCCTTCTGCAAATCTCCAACGAAGTCGCCTTGACCCTTGTCAGGGTGGATCTCACGAACTTCTCCTTGAGATGCGACATGATTTTCTAGCTCAGAGATAGTCTTCAATAGCTGCTTCTCAGACTGCTCCATGGAAGCTATAGCGGCCTGGTGTCTGCTTTCCCAGGATGCCAACTCCGCCTCCAGCTCAGCAATCTTCTCTGCCTGCACAGCCTTTTGTATATCGTGAGCAGCCTTTTGTTCATCAAGCTCAGCTCTGTCTCCATCCGCAGATGCAGTGGTTGGTCGAGAGTTGACAGAAGCCCGAAGAGCCTCAAGCTCAGCCTGCAACTCCTTCTCTCGTGCGCTATGTGTTTCTTGAAGGAACCTCATTTGGTTCTCGCTTTGGAGCAGCTGATCACGCATTGTGGACACAACTGACATGTCCATGGGCGAAGACTTCATACTCGATCGCTCACGAGTTAGACCGGAGATAATTGTCATCTTCGTTTCCATTTCCTTCTTGACGGCGGTGATGTCAGCTTCAAGTTCCTGAACACGTTCGGATCGTGCATGCAATTCGTGCATTGCGGAGTTCAAATTGAGCTCAAAGTTGGCCATAACATCTGGCTGCGTCTCAAAATTCTCAGTAGCTATATTTCGCAATGAAGCGAACGATCGGTGGGCGCGGTCAATGATCATGACATTCTGGCTCGACTTGCGACGGATTACTGGGGTTACTGACGACCGTGGTGACGCTGGAGAATCCATCTTTGCCTTCGCAACCTCGGTCTTCAGCTCCTCGACCAAGTCAAGTGCAATCATGTGCTCTTCTTCCAGCTGAGCATACTTTTCAGCCAGCAAACGCTGTGTCTGTTCCCTCTCCTCAGCCAGCTTCTTTAAACTCTCAACCTCCACCGCTATCGTCTCGTCATGGGCTACAACCTTGGCCCCAACCTCCCCTGACTCCGACTTCTCAATCGCGGCTTCAGCATCAGTTTGTTCCATAGAGCCGGGCAGCTCCCCAGCTGAGGACAATTCCGATGAGAGCGACCGCGAGGATGAATAATGTCCTCCTTCTCGTCCTTCGTTCACCCTCGCGTCTGATAAAAAAGATTGAGGTCTCGTCGTTGCTAAAGAAGAACCAGACAATACTGAGTCACGTGGATTAGGACGTGTATCGTTATGACGTGCTTCGTCAACAGCGTCTTGGAGTTCAGCGAGCGTACGAAGAGCCTCCTCATATTTGGCCGACAAAAGATCAAACTCGGTGACAGTACTTTCGTGTTCAACCTTGAGATCAAAGAGTTCCTGGGTCACATTCTCCAATTTATCTTCTATAAATTTTGATTGAGCAGGGTTTTGAGGAGAATAATCAAACTCTGCTGGAGATCCACCTGGCTTCTGGACAGCCAAGTCGCCATCAATGGACTCGCCATTGTCGACAGGTCCTTCAAGAGCACTCCTGTGGCCACTGCCATTGTTTGTGGGGCTGATAAGATCTTCACGATCAGAGCTCTCATCGTCAGTCTCAAGGATAATGTCCTTGCTAGCAGAGGTCTTGTGGCTTCGTCTACTCGCGAAGCTCTGCTGTCGAGCATGGTTTTTCGAGGCACGTTTGCCATTGAGGGTTGGGGTTTCCACTTCAACGTTCTTACCATCTTGTTGGATGTGGTCCAGTTCGTACAGTAGGTTATCTAACTTGCCTAGGCTGCGTTGACGTTCAACAACGTGCTCCAGGCGTTCAATCTCACGTTGCATGAGCTCGGCGTCCTGGTCAGCCTCGGCAAGTCGCTCCTCAAGGGTAGAGATGTAATCTTCGCAGCTTGCCTCGTTTTCACGGACCCGGGCAATCTCCTTTCGTAGCTCCATTACTATAGCAGAATTCTTTTCCTCCCCAGATGTATGCCCGTCAAGCTTTGCTTCCAGATCATGGAGGTAATGTTCAGTACTGGACTCTCGATCCATCAGCTTTTGTAGACGGGCTTGCAGTTGCTGATTGACGGTCTCCACATAAGCACACTTAGTCTCTTTCTCCAGGAGCACGGTCTCGGTGTTAGATAGAGATGATCGAGTGCTAGACAGGGATTGTTCTAAAGTCTGAATCGTCTTCTCGTACTCGAGGACTACTTGCTCCACGGCCTCGGCAAAGGAATTGGAGCGCTTCAACCGTTCTGTGGCACTATCGCCCAAAGTGTCCTCAAAGGCTTGATTATCAGCAAGTTCGCCGTCCCTTGCCTTCGCCATCTCAGAAATAAGCTTCGCATGCCGATGGCTGAGAGCTGTGTAGTTTTCTTGGGTATCAAGCAGTTGATTCTGCAATTCTTGCTCACGTTCGTTTTGTCGCTCGGGCCTCTCGATGGTGGCATGACCGCGTTGACGTTCCCCGCCGCGCTCGGTGCTTCGGATCTGCTCTCGAAGAAAAGCAACTTCTGCCTTCAGTCGATCAATTAGGGCTTGTTTGTCGCTCTCATCCGACGTCTGCTGGATCCTAGGCTTGCTTTGAATGGCACGAGCACGCTGTGCGTACTGTACTGTGTTCAGTGTTTCGCTCAAATGAAATTCGGCCGGTGTGACGCATGCAATCATGTATGTAATGGCGTTTCCACCCAAAGAATCTTGCAGGAGTCGAGTAAGCTTACTATCTCGATATGAGACATGGGATCCGGCCTGGCGCGAAGAGAGCTGAGAAATAACCTTGCCCAGACTTGCTAGACCAGCATTGATTGAGATACCCTCTTTGGCACGTTCGCCTTGCGCACCAGTATTTTTTAATCTTTCACTACCAGCCAAATCAACGAAGTGGAATTTACTGTCGATGGTGACTGAGCTCTCCGCGCCCGTCATCGCTTCCAACGGAACTGATAACCTCTTTTCGGCGTTTGATGTAGGTTGTATCGAGCTCTTGCGTTGGATCAAGTTCAGACTGAAAACGGCATGGGAACGCGAGGATTTGGCGTTGACAGCAGTGGAGTCGGTTTGTCTGATCATGGATCCGAAATTCAGCGCTTTAAGCAGATCCTCCACAGAGTTGATCTCAACTTGGTACAACCCGGTCAAAAGAATATGGCCCTTCGTGTCCTCGCGGATGGTGACAGTATTCCTCTCGTGCATTGGCGTGGTCTCGGGGACTAGCAAATCTCGCAGTTGCTCGTTGTAAATCTCGACATAGGAGGCCTTGAGTGTCCAATTCTTCTCTCCAGTCTTTGAAATAGAATTCATTGAGAATCTCGTCGGGGCCCGCAATCCAGACATAGAATTTCGATTGCTGCGTGGCGGTCCATCAAGTTTCTCAAAGAGTGCTGCCGCTGCACGGGGAATGACACCTAGGTATCAATATTAGTATGGATTGCATCCGGCAAATTCGTGAAACCAAGCACAACAGCGGCCATTTCTGAGTAGTACGGCATAATCGACTTACCCATTACTTCCATGTCACCTTGTTCGGCGGGGCCAGACGTGCCCATTGTGTAGGACTTTCCAGCACCAGACTGGCCGTAGGCCAGCATAGACACATTGTATCCTTGAACAAAAGCAGTTGTGCTCTCAACCAAGTAGTCCCAAATACCTTCCTGAGTGATGTCTTCTGAAAATACCTTGTCGAACACAAACAGCTTCTTCCCTTGCGGAGAATCGATCGTCAGACTTGTAGGTGAATTTACTTGTACCATAGATCGTTGGAACCGTTGTGGGATGAGCTCGAAACCTGGATCTGTGGATTTGAGTGGTGGGCGTACACGAACAGCTGTAGAAATGAAGTCAATATCTAATCATGAACAAAATGAGTGTTGGATGGTCCGTACCAACTTTGACAGCAGTCTTGCCGTCCTCGTCCGAAGCTCTACTTCCTCCGCCTGCTTTGCTTGTCGTGCTCATACGACTGTTCGTTCTAGGAGGGCGCATCATCGCGCTCGCCGGCCTGGAGGGGATCCCCAAAGGCGACCCTGGCGGAGAGCTGGCCATGGCTCTGTATAATCCTTCGTTGCGCTCAAAATGTGGTGATGTTGACGGGCGTCGTGTTGCTGCTGCAAGTAAGGGAAGCTGGGCTTCCGGACGCCAATCGCTGATGAAAGCTGGGCTCGATAGGCAGAGCGGCAGTCGTCTGTCATGAGAAGGAGAAGACGGGGTGGAGGAGGTTGCAACAACAAGTCGCAGGATGTTTGCTCTCCCTAGAGGAGGCCTAGGAAGGATTGCCCGGGATTTCTGGCGAAGCGAGTTGGTCCCACGCGGTGGGCGCGTTCGCCTGGTGATCCGTGTCGCGGGCTTTGAGGGCTTGCAATTTAAAAAAAAGTAATATGGAGAAGCACCAGAGTCTGTTGGTGCGATGGGTGATGAATACTGCTACGGCGTTGCCAGATACACGAACGCGCAGAGATGGTGTGTGTTTGCGATGGTCTTTCACTCAGGAGGCGTTCAAGGGGTGGTGGTGGTGGTGGTGATTCTGGTTGTGTTTTGTGTACACGGTATCCAAGCAAGCACGTCCAGCCTACCACGGGCGACTGGACCCAAACAACCGTACTTGCAGACCTTCGTACTCCGTACCCAAGGAATAGGGGAGCCCCGATAACAAACAACCTTCTTCGTGCCAGCACTATTCCGTGCCTCAACCCTGGTAGCCTGCACGTCGACACTGGCTTGTCTTCATGAGGGCTAGGCGCTTAGCTGACACCAGTCGGCGCTGTTGCGCGCTGGAACTGGAGAGAGAGAGAGAGAGCGACTCTGCACGGTATGGACTGGACTGCAGGGGCGACAAGGACCCTGGTCGATTGCAGATTGCAACATTGCCTCGGACCTGATATTATGGGTCTTTGGTCTTTGGTGTTCTGTCGTATAACGCAATTTCGTCCTTTGGCCTCTTGCGATGCTCGACTCGATCGCAACAGGGTTCGACCTACGAAGCACCTATATGTAGCTATGTGACCTCTGCGACAACCCACGACGGCTTCGTGGTTTCCATGGGAATCTCAACAGCTGTCAATAATAATATCGCCGTAACCCAGCAACCCAGGGCCGGTTTCGTTGTGGGCCGGCAAGCAGAATGGGATCATCCCAGATTGCCACCGGACCCGAGTACGCTCTGTACAAGGCTGTGACATGCCTCGATTGATGATGTTTTCCTCCGAACTGCCTACATATGCTACTGTTCTGTGCATCTTTCCCCCAGAGATGAGAACGGCCAGTGCAAGCAACGGACTTGAAACTTTGTTAGCAGTAATGATTTTCGCAGTGGTAATTGAGCTAAATACGCAACGTCGACTCTGAACTTAGAACAAGCAATGGTCAGGGCAACGACTCAGTCGGCATATACAACACGCATATTGGTCCTGCTAGGTATGAGCCAGCCAGTCTATGATGGCACAGAGGATTAAACTTTGGCGTTGATGTCACATTGTCGAGTTGTCAAGATGAGAGCAAGAAGACAGCTGATATCATTAGGCTTCAGTGCTACGAAACGCTCAATTTCATTCATCTCGTTGTACTGTCCGACCACACTCTCTCAACCTCTTTCAACCTCGGCTTTTCATATGCAACAGGTTTTCTCGATGGTATTGCCATGTCACTTTTCGCTATGAAGCGATAATCCGCAATCATAGTAATCAAGGCGCAACAGCTCGAGTTCGACTACTTTGGATAGGCTTTCCCCAGCGTTCAGTCCGAAATGCTAAAGACGCCCACTGCGTCTGAGCCGTTGCAGAGGTAAATTCTAGATCGGACATTCCATATTTAGAATGGTCAAAAACTGAAACGCATCCATCTTTGCTACCCCAATTGAGCCCTGGTGGCTGGCCGTCGCTGGAATGAGTCAGAATCAAAATTCATATCCGGTTGCAATAGAAGCTGAGATGAAGCGATGAAGCACCTTCATCCGTTATGCAGCATCGGTACCAAGTCAAGATGTGATGCAATAGGTAGGCCTTGCAGATCATATTGCACTGCTTTGGGACATATAACCTACCTTATGGTTCACCAAGGTCGAAAAACACTATCACATAACCAATCTGCATTACTACTCTTCAACGAACTCAGACGGATGGTACGCTATCTCATGCATCATGATCTCTCGTCGGCAACAACTTCCTCGCTTCAGGGCTCTCTGTGCTTGCGATATGTACGCTCTGACATAAGGAGTCGGGGAATTCTAGAGAATACTTTTTGCATAAAGAGCCAACATCAAACATGCTGCAGAAACACGATTATTTTCGCCTCTACCAACCGCGTTCCTCTACGGTCCTCGTCCAAGCGAAGCTGAACCAATTGCTTTGTGACGTCCTCCTCCAAGGGATTCGCAGGTACTGTACAAGTGGAGCCGAGCATCATGAAGCTTCCTGTCGAGAGTGCGACAAGAACCACAGCCTTAAATGTCTGACCACGGAATGGCAACGCCACAACATGACCAATTCAACAGATTGTTCACAGCAGAGCCAAAGCGAGCTCACCAATGCCAACCACTACGTACGTGTTGCAAGGCGCAAGTGTGCCGTCTCCGGCTTCCGCGGAAACGCTGAGGTTCATCTGATCTTTCCGTTCTCACAACACGGCCAGCATCGAGCAGTATCACGACTTGAATTTGTGTAATCTCTTTGGGCTTTTCAAACTGTTCGTCCAGGACGAGAAGCTCCAGTGGATCTCAACTACCGAAAGCAGAATTGATCAACCGGACGGAGATTTTGAGCTGCAGCATTCAAGCACTCTTAAGGCAACGGTTCATCTAATGCAATGCACGACCTGCAGCAACGGCAACGAAGGCTCGCAGAGTTGTGTGGATTCACTGATTACCTTGCCTCACTTCTTATTTGGCACGGGCCTCGATTCGTCTGTTTAACCGACACTCGACCTCCCACTTCCACTCCTCTTCTGCGTAACCGTCACCATCTACAGTCGCTGGTCTTTATCGTCAATACCAAGCAATGACTGAGAGCAAGGCTTAGCTCTCAGCTGAGGCTACCAATGTCCACTACAACTGACCATGCTACACCCATAGCATATCTTTGCAAAACTTGAGAGCTTGGCTGAGAGACGTAGCACAGGATCAATGCCCAATCATCTTGCCAATGATTGTTGTATTTCTGCCCACGGAGCTTTCCTACGGCCTCTTTTTCTGCTGAGAACAGTCCCCTCGCCAATCTGAAAGCCGTCAAAGTTCGAAAGGCGCAGTCTCTTAGGCTTGGAGGAAGGAAACCCTCTTGGCACGCCCACTTTCCACGACATTGCTTTGCTTCGCTTTGCTTTGCTCTGCTCGGCCTGACTCATTCCAAAATTGAGCGAAATGATTATGATAGCAGAAGCCATCTCGCATCATCAAGGTACTAAGTCCAAACGTTCGGGTTTTCCTATTTTCCAGGCACAGCCGATCGCACCTCTAAAGACATGTCGCACAGGTGCGTCCGTCCGTGAATTCCAGCCTCTTTCTGCACTGCTGCAGTATCTGCGAGACCAGCAAGCACGAGAGGCATCGGGGGCATGCCGATCAATCCGCTCTAAGCAGAGATGGCTTCTCTGAAATTCCCTCCTCTAGATCCTACGAGATACCAGTGGAAGCGACAAAGCGCAACACCTTCAACATGGCACCGGGCAGCTCTAGCAGGAGAGAACATGTGGATTCATAGGACAAGAGAATACCAGGAGTTATTTTTGGGCTGCGAGCTGACATTCCCATCGTCGTGCACGCTCTTTGACACTGCCACTGCCGCCAAAGACGCATGGCGGCAACTAAGATGCGCAGTACCTGAGCTCGTCCTGAGTCCCCGGTTGGACAGTGCTGGCAATGCGTCTGTGCAATATCATGCGCCTACCGAGGACAAGCAGGTAACAGAGTGGTTAGGAAGTACACTGCTCTTCTCACACCAAGAGCAACCTAGTTTTGAGGCATTAAAGAAAGAGGTTCTCTCGAGGAAAGGGAACCATATTGCATTCCAGGCTTTTTTGGCTTTACATATTGGCCACGAGCCGGACAATAACGCTAGTAAAAACATCACGTTGCTCCTTAACTGTCACCACCAGGTCACTGATGGTATTGGTATCCGCATCCTCCTGGATAAATACATATCCATACTCGCCACCAACATCAAGACCACTGGGGTCATAGACTGGGAAGAAAGCGCCAAGAGCCTATCAGCACCATGGATATCCATGATGAACAAAGAACAGGTCATCTCAGGAAGTGCTTACGAGGTACAAGTAGCTTCAAACCAGAAGGTTTTACTTGAAAAAATGGTACCACAACTTTTATCCCCCTCCTCGATTCTCCCAACTAACTATGTATAAGGGAGAAAATTGGGGTCTCCCAGTCTTGCCATTAGCATCGCCAGAGGATCAGGAGTCTTATTCCATTACACTGACGGGAGAAAAGACTAGTACCCTTCTGGATACCATAAAAAAGACCATCGGTCAAGAAACAAATATCACACACCTGGGACATGCCGCCATGGTCCTTGCAATGCTTAAGGCAAACCCTCTCCCTCCAGCCTCAAAATCAGACCTTTATTCTCCATGCTGGCTCAATGGACGTCGGTATCTCAAACCCACAAATCCACCAGCAACTATCTCCTACATACCAATATGCCAGTCCTTTGCCCCAATCATCTTCCCTAATCTCCAGTCCCTTGCATTACGGGCAGATTCGTCTAGTAGTGATACTAGGGATATACTAATAAAAGCTACGAAAATTGCGGCAGCAGAGTATGGGAAGATCAAAGCGAGGACTAGTGTTTTGCCGGAGAGTGTGGCGTTGATGGAGTTTTTCGCGCAGCAAATGTTCAGGTACGTAGTAATGAAGAAGACTGCGATTTAGAAATCGCTTGAGAAATTTATGCTAAAATGAAGAAGCAAGAAAAAAGCCGCTACACCCAATTCTAAAAAGCAAATCGCCGATCCTGTCAGTCATATATGCCCTCACAAATATCTATCTACATAGCTAATCTCAACAGTTCTTCCTCAGTGACGGCCTGACCGAAACCTACATCTCACACACATACCCCAAATCTACAGCACACAATTCTCAGCCTACTCAGGCTGTTCAGGAAACCCTCATCACAGTCAACAACGTGACGTTCACTGCGAACGCCGAAGGGCCAAACTTGCACGTCTCTCCTATCCCTCTTCCATGTGATTTACTCGATTGTTATCATCGACTAATCTGATATGATGTAGGATTGTGCGAATGAGCAGTTGGAGAGGACGGACTACGATTTCTGGGGAGTGGAGATCTTGCGATTATGAGAGTGGGTTTGTGAAGGGATTTTTAGAGGATCTGGTTGGTTTTATGCTCTGTTTGATTTAATGGAGTAAAAGAGATTGTGAGGTGATGTCTAGTATTGATACTCCAGTTCAAAAAAGTGTAGTTCTTCGTAACATCTACAGAAGAGTTAACCACAGTACTAGTCAATTGCCACATGTTACTGATATTCATTGTGGATCCCCATCCGAGTTACCCCAGGTTTCACCTTCTTTCCTACTATATCTTCTATATACTATAACAATCTTCTGTGATTTCTGAGACGTTGGATGTGAGTAAGTGCTGCTCACATGCACGCTAACTGTCAGGCAACTCAGTAAAACACACAGCACAATATACAGCCTTGAGAATACCTACCTACTTTGCTTGGTTACACATTATGTGTGTTCAAATTTAGGTCTTGTTAGGATTTCTCTCCATGAAATTCCTTCGAAAAGTTCTCGTCCCGTCCGTCCAACACGCAAGATGAATTACCGCCCTTTCTTTCCAACAACATAAAGATCAAATATGGAAAAGCGAAACTAATTCGTGTTAAGACCTCTGGTCAATCAGGCCGACATAACTCAGACAGGAAGCTCCAAGCTGACACGGAGAGAAAGAAAATGGCAAAACCATGCCCTCGTATCGATTTCAAAAGTGCCCAGTGGACTTTGTGGCAGCACATCTAATAAGACTCGAATTTCAATAAACGAATTACTGATAGGAAGCTTTAGGGGGGCTTCGAAACATCTAAAGGATATTGTGAAGCGAGGGATATGTTCTTTGGCACACTGCTATAATGGCACTTTGAAAGCAATTTCTTGTCTCGAGGCATTGCTCATGACCTCTTCAATTTTCTAGCGATCCTCGAAATGTCTAGAGGATCTCAGGAAGCGAGGAGTGTGTTCTCTGGCAAAATGCCACAGTGACACATCGAAAGCAGCCTCTTGTTTCGAGACATTGCTCATGAACTCTACAGCTTTCTACCGACTCGAGAGAGAGCTATATCAGTAAGACCTCCAGGCCTCGAAATTGGAGCTTTCTGTCATCACTTCCCAAGATCGAGAAGCGAGAAGGAACGAAGTACGCAATATCGTCACACAACAGACCCGAACCAAGCCAAAAAAAAAAAGAGGGAAAGACTAGTATTTGTTCCCACCATCATGGCTCGTACGAGAAGTCAGTTAGCGCGGCGGCAAGAAAAAAAGAAGGAGAAGCCTGTGAAGAAGAATGTCTCTGTAAGGAAGAAGAACATGAAGAGCAGCCAGACCAACAAGAGCTGGCATGAAGACGAGAAGAGTCAGGATGGAGACGATGAATCGAACGCATTCGAGTTCCGATTCCCGGGGTTGAAGGCGAGATTTGACGAAAGGATTAGGATGAAAGAGGAGGAGGAGAGCAAGCAGAAGGAATGGGAAGGGACTCGAACGGAGCTTGTTCGAGATGAGGGCGTGGGTGAGAAGGAGGAGATGGAGGAGGAGGATGATGAGTGGGTGCATGTGAATGAGGTGGATGGCAATGAGGCGGATGAGAATGCAGTGCATGGCAACGGGGGTGTGGATGAGAAGAGCGAGGAAAAGAGCGAGGACCTGGTGGAGGAGACTGAGGGTGAGGTCCAGGAAATGTTTGAGGAAACGGATGGTTGGGTTGAGATCAAGCTCTGCATGTGGAAGAGGTGATTGGATGAAGCCCCTTTCTCCGGCGAGCATCCTCTACTCGTACCGAACGAACGTATACAGCTGTACCTAGGTATCTACAGTATGAGGAATCTTTGTACCAATTGCATTGCTCTCTTTGCGAATACGAGATCGCTTAATATCAACCACCTTGCTTCTCTCCAACATAAATCTCCCATCCATCATCCTTCATCACCAAACACCAGATACCAACATTCATTCTCATCTCACAACTCAACCCCCCCTCCTTTCATACCGACTGCACCGAGGTAATACCCTCCTCGTGGTCTCCTGCGTGTTCCTGCATGTTCCTGCGTGTTCCTGCAGTCACGGGCCGTCACTCCCCGTCAGACATCACGCGCCAGTGCGATGCTCAAGAAGAGGGGGACGCCTGCAAGTTCGCCTTCGCATTCGCAATGCGAGCAGCGCAATGCCAGACTTTGCAACTTTTAAGCTTTTCAATATCTCGGTGGAAGTCCACCAAGTCCACCACCTGATCGATGCGCAGTCGGCATCAAATCAAGATTGCTTCCCCCGCCCTGCACGACATCTCTCTACGCGCGCCAATGACTCCAGTGGCCCCAATGCCTCTGGTCCCCTTCTGGCAATGCGCTGTGATGGCTTTCGGTGCAGACCGTGCTTCTGTTTATACCTGCTGTATTGGGCCATTATGGGAATCAATCTTTGGGCTCTGTGAGGCTGTCGGGGAAACGGTCGTGCTTCTGTGATCACGCAGGAACCAGGGCCTCCTTCACTTGGTTGCGGCCTTCCATGATTCGTGCTGTGCTTTCACGAGGAAGTACCTGCTTCTACTGTCATTCCTGGAAGAATTATGGGCGCACGAGAGTGTGGGGAACGCCGTGTTATTCCTGGCGCAGCTCGAGCGTGTATAAGATCGTGGGCGTTGGCACCGTGATTGGTTTCCTTTTCCTTCGATGAGGTATCCCGAGTCTTTAGTAGAATATATATCTTCTCCGAGATGTTGAACGCAAAGACTCTGGTCCACAGCCTGGTGGTGGCTTCCATCTCCCTCTTCAGCCTCACCAGAGGTGCAACTCTGACAGTCTCAACGACAGGCGGAAATGCATCGAGTCCACTTCTCTACGGTCTCATGATCGAAGTAGGATATAAAAGCCCGTCCCCAAGAAGCTCTCAAACCTTGCTAAGTCTCCATCCAGGACATTAACAACTCGATCGATGGTGGAATCCATGGGCAACTCCTCAAGAACAACGGCTTCCAGGTGAGTTTCTCGGAGCGTAATTCCCTCTTTATTTGAGAGTTAAAACATATACTACGCCCAACATATGTCTCTGAACTCCCAGTTTACTCTTGTTTCTTTCTATGACAAGTAAACTGACGCCGAGTTTCTTACCTCCAGGGAACCGATCCTGGTTTGACGGCCTACGCAGCTGTTGGCGGTGTGACTCTCACCGTCGACACAGCAAACCCACTGTCAAGTGCCATCACGAATTCTCTGAAGGTTTCCGTCCCTTCTGGAACCACCGGCCAAGTTGGCTTCTCCAATGCTGGGTACAACGGCGTGCCTGTCAATGCTGATACGTACGCCAATTACTTCTGGATGAAAGGAGCCTACTCCGGAGATGTCACATTATCGCTCGTAGGAACCACATCTGGAATCGTTTATGCCACCCAAACTCTCACAGTCGCTAGCACGGCCAATTCCTTCACTTACTATGCAACGAACTATACTTCGAAGCAATCCCCAGATGGCGATAATGTTTGGCAGTTGACTTTTGATGCTAGTAAAGTAGCCGGCAGTGCACTTTACTTTGATCTGGTGCAGTTGTTCCCCGTTACCTATCATGCAAGATACAATGGCATACGTAATGATGTTGGAAACTTTCTCGAGGCCATTGGAGGTTCCTTCCTGCGCTTCCCAGGAGGGAATAATCTGTAAGTACCTATGAGCAAATCTCGGTCAATATTGAAGGGTAGAACTAAGAGTGACAATAGAGAAGGTGCAACTGTTGCAGATAGATGGATTTGGAACAACACCATCCAACTCGTTGAAGACAGGCCTGGTCGACAAGGTGATTGGGGCTACCCAAACACCGACGCCATGGGTCTTATGGAATACCTTCAATGGTGCGAAGACATGTCCTTGACACCAGTCCTTGCAATCTGGTCGGGCCTCACGCTTGGCGGCGGAGTCTTATCTGGTTCAGCACTCACTCCATACGTCGAAGATGCTCTCAACGAACTCGAATTCCTGCTCGGTGATACATCAACAACATGGGGAGCTCTACGCTCAAAATATGGCCACCCTGATCCCTACGTTATCGAATACCTTGAGATCGGAAACGAGGATCATCTCAGTGGCGGTTGTGGTACCTATGCTTCGCGCTTTACTGCCTTCTACGATGCAATCCATGCTGAATATCCATCCATCACTATCATTGCCTCAACCAGCCAAGCCAGCTGCCTGCCCTCTCCTCTACCCTCTGGAGTCTGGACCGATACCCACCACTACCTATCGCCCTCCAGCTTCGTCTCCCTCTTCAACGAATGGGACAATGTGCCCCGTACCAACGGTCTCGGCGTTTTCGTAGGCGAGTATGCCAACACCGCAGACGACAGTGGTGCTACTACATATTGGAGCACCGTCCAAGGAGCCGTTTCCGAAGCAGTCTACATGATCGGCATGGAACGCAACAGCGACCTGGTCAAAATGGCCAGCTACGCCCCCCTCTTCGAACACTTCGACCTAGCTGAATGGTCCCCCGACCTCGTAGGTCTCGACGCGCGACCAGGCTCTCTCACCGGCTCCATCTCCTACTACGTACAACTCTTATTCTCCAAAGCCCGCGGCTCAACCATCCTCCCTGTCACCTCAGACACAAACTTCAACCCGCTATTCTGGGTCGCTAGTTCTACAACGTCCGGAACCTACTATGTTAAGTTGGCTAACTATGGCACGTCTGCTCAATCAGTTACAGTCAAGATTCCCAATTTGTCGGGTGCTAGTTCCGGGGCTGCGTTGAGTACGCTCACCGGGGCGGCGACGGCTAGTAATTATCCGCTTGATGTTACGGTTTTGCCTGTTAGTAGTACAGTTACCGGGAGTGCTTCTGGGGGTTGGACGTTTAGTGTGCCCGGGTATGGTGTTGCGGTTTTGACTGTGACGAGTTAGAGGTGATGTGCTTTGTTCATGGTAGAAGAGATTACTAGTGTGGTAGTCTTTCTTGTTACTATAAGAGGTTAGAATAGGTTACGCTTCTACTAAGTACTCTGTCTACCTTAGACCTAGAACACCCTTAAATAATTCTACTAAGCTAATACTATATATATCTTATATCTAAGACAATCCTAGTCTTCTCTATAGAAAATCTTAGGTTAGAAGTAGAGGTAAACTCTCTAATCTAATATCTTTACTACTAGATTAAAAAGTTCTTCTAAGTAAGTACCTCTATTACTCTAACCTTATAATGATTTAACTCTTTAAAATATCTATCTATACTAAATATCTTACTATCTTTAAGTCTTCACTTATCTATAAAGAAAGATTACTTTTAATCTTAGACTAGTTATAGACTACTTTTCTTTAACTCTTGGATAACTTCTATTCTTCTTTAATAAGAGAATATAAAAGTAGAAAAGAAAGTTAGTTAGATATCTAGGCATCTATAAGAGTAGTATTAAGAGAGGTTAAATTTATATATAAGAGATAGAGTCTATAGAGTAGATAGGTAAATAAAAAATTCTACTTCTTCCATTATAACTTACTTATTATATATATATATCTCTCTCTCTTCTCTTCTCTTCTTTTTATTAATTTCTTAAGCTAGTATAGTAAGAGAGAGATATTTTATCTCTATCTATCTTCCTATCTACTTATCTAGAATAAAGTAAAGATAATAGTACTATACTATCTATTATTTATCTATTACTATAAGATATAGATAGATTTATTAATAAGTAGCTTACTTACCTAGATAAGCTACTTAAGGTCTTATAGGATAGTACTATACAGTTCTAGGCTTCTAGCTACTATATAGTATATACTATAATATAAGGTAGTACACACGTAGCCTCTATCTACGTAATCTCTATACTATAGAGGAGGTAGTTAGTACTAGTATCCGAATAGTCCGAGCACACGTGGAATCTTCGCCACTAGATAGAGTACTACTGTAAGCCCTCGTGGCGCCCCTTTCCTCACCGTGGAGACAGACCTCGCTCGCTCGACCTCTAGCTTAGCAGCTTAGCAGGTGCAGGCGCAGTAGGCCACGTGGAACAGAAACACAAAATCAAAATCAAAAGTAAAATCAAAATCGCCACCACGAGTAAGATATGAATACTCTGTAATTACTTGCTAGAATCCGCTTTTTTTCTTCTTCTTTTTTCTTTTCTTTTTTTGAGAAGAATTCTCTCTGCTGATTTTGATTTGATTCACTTGAGGGAGGTTGGGAGCTATATACAGTAAGTCGTACTCCACTTCTTCGGTTTCCTGTACCATACTTGGATCCCAAGCGGCAGCTCTAAGACTCTGCTGACATGCACATGCACATGCCCACCCACCTAACGCGCAGAATCTAGTCTGTGTCCACAATGCGCAAGAGATGGATGGAAAGAAAGGAAGAGATTGAACCGACGGCAACTAGTTAGTTCTAAGAGAGACAGAACAGAAACCATGGAGATTTTATGATGATTTCATCTGACTTGGATGAAGAGTACGAAAGAATGATGGACACCTACGAGTATCATCCGATCTTCTGATCTGTAAGTACAATAAGTGGTAGTCAAATCCTCCGATCCGATCTCCAAGTTTTTCGTCTTGCCGGCTCCAACGTTCCACAAGTCTCCTTCCAGGCTTCCAGGTTGTCTGCCGAATGGAGAGTTAATCGAGATGCTAGCTGGTGGTGTAATTCATGCTTTGAGTGTCAAGTACATTAGCTCCACGTGATGGAAGAGACTTGATTGGGAGACGAGAGAAAGAAATGGATTGTTTGTCATCTTAGCACAGGCCCAACCCTTGAAATATAGAACTTGCGCAAGGTGGTTTACCGTTTCCTCTCTATTTCCCGGCACCAGTGCTCGCCTCCAAGGCTGGGTTTGCTCACCGGTATGCAATCAATCGGGACTGTACCGTCGAGGCCGCACGATCTCTACTGCAACTCTGGTGTATATCTGGCCAGTGGTGCCTCTCACTCGCTCGCTCGCGCTGGGTGATGGGTTGGTTGGCAGTGAGGTGATTGATTGGTGCTCTCGTTTCGGTTGTGTCGTTGTAAGTACGCAACGGTAGGGGTTCAGTTGGAATGTAAAAGTCCGAGCTGTACCTGGCTGATCCATGGTGAGCCGGCTCGCTCCAGGGATGAGTACTAGCTTCAGGGCGGCGTGGGACACTGGGACAACGCGACACTGGGACTACTGTACCTTTCGTACTTCCTGCGAGCACTTGGACCAGAATAGCGAATTGGCAGCCGAAGTCGAAGTGGATGCCACATTGCCACGATACCACAATCTCCCGGGCCAAAGCCATAAGAAAGCCATCTTCCCTTCCCTTCGAACTTGCTGGGACCGAGACAGTATATCGTGTTGGCGTATGCTGATTCGCCTTCGTGTGGATGCTACCACAGAGTTGTTTTGGACGGAAAGGAAACGACCAGAGGAGCGAGATCTGCAGGATTGTTTATTGGTCTTGGTGTTGGTGACTTCGTGTTCACCAGAAGTTGCGTCTGCTTCTGCTTCTCCGGCTGCTCCTGTCCCTGACAGAGAGAACACTGCTCTGCACGTTGATGCTTCCTTGCCGGCCCCAGTATGATTAATTAATCTCACAGGTCACCTACCTACATGTGCATCTGAGGGCTGTTCCACCCCTTCCCCTCCCTTTGGAGAAATTGAGGGACATCATCACCATCACGTACCTGATCACACATATCGCCCGTGATGGGACTTGCAGGAGGCTAATTAACTTCAAATCCAACCATGTTACCATCCTCGAAGGGCCAAGCAAGGGACCATGGATGTTGCGCGTGGCCGGCGAAAATCATCTTCTCTTGCCGGAATACCGTTTGATGCAGCAGGAAGATCATGAACGCAAGGCGTATATAAATATCAAAGCCGCATCCTAGAGCAGATGCCTGTCCCAACATGGCAGCAATTGAAGTGCCTCGGTCGCAGACACATCATCGTCGGACGGGCTGGAGAGTGGGGGGGGGGCATACAGTACTGTACGGATGGATGTGCACCGGAAGTATGTCGTCGTACTGGAGCAGCAATTTAAGGCCACAGATACGGGTGCAGATAGAGATGCAGTAGCAGCACACACTCGCAGAGTACAAGCTGCTGGAAGAGAGGGGGAGGGGTGGTGGTGCCTTTTGGTGATCAATCAGTCGCCGAAGTCGAGAGCACCACGACCACAACACACGAGACGATTCGTCCAGGTGCACACAGGGCGTTCCGCTAAGAGTGGTGCACACTTGCGCTCTGTCCCCAAGAAGGCCCAAGAAGGCCCAAGAAGGCCGTCGTGGCAGTGGACAACCAGGATGAAGTCTGCGCATGTCGAGTGTTTCTGTGAGGCGGCGACGAGGCCTGAGCAGTCGTGCCACACTAGCAATCTTAACGAGCGACGGGGGGGGCCCTGGACGGCTGGACGACGACCTTGAAGACCTGGCCCTGCTACGGCGGTAGCGGTAGGGGGCTCCAGGGGGCTCCAGGGGGCTCCAGGGGGCTCCAGGGGGCTTCAGGCTGCTGCACCAGCACCTGCAGACCCTAAAGCACCGGCCTTCCAGCGCCTCTTTCCAGGGCAGCTTCGGTAACTCGCCGACTGTAGGACGGACTGGCTGCCTGAGTGCGGACTGGCTGCCTGAGTCCGGACTGGCTGCCTGACTGGCTGCTGCTGCTCGTTCTCATCGGTGGAGACTTCGCTACGAGTCCCTCCCTAAGGTATCCAATCTCTCTCTCCCACCAGCTACCCATGATCTTTCCCATTTCAATACTTTGCATACCCCTGATCATATGGGCCAAAGCCATCGCTTCATGTCTGATGTCTGATGTCTGAGCTCGCCGCCTTTCAATCTCCTCCTCCTCCTCCTCCTCCTCCTCCTCCTCCTCTGCCTCCTCCTTTGCCTCTGCTGCTCTCCTCCTTTCCTTCCACCTTCTCTTCCGCCTCGCCCGCACCCGCCTAGGCTTGACCGCACTGCCCAATACGCAGGTCGACGACAATCAAATACGACGACGCCCAAACGTTGTCGTGTTTCTTGTCTCCCAGCGCGACCCCCCCCCCCCCCCCCGAGGAAGAAGCTTTTGCAATTGACTCTGCAGCTTGCTGGTGTCGAGCCGCAACGACGTGATTCCCCCATCCCGACCAACTCACCATTATCATTTAATCCTACGTTCATTATCCCTCGACTGCTCGTCACAACATTCTTTTCACGCCCCTACTCACAGTCTCCGCCCGACATCCATCGCCGTTCTCGCGATACCTGGAATATTCTCCGCCATTGTAGACACCGGTCTGGCTTGGATCGGATCCCATAGCGAGTATCTCGAGATCAAAAGGAGTTGGACAGCATGGGTCCATCATTGAACGCCCACTCGGCCAGGCCTAGGACCAGCGACCGCCGTCCGGGAACCAGCAACCAAGAGACAGATACGAACCTGATCATCCCCAGCAGAACATCCTCTCTGCACTCTCGCATCACACAACCCATCCCCTCGACGCTGAACCTCAAGCCGCAGCAACGAACACCCAAGACTCTCACTCATGCCTACATGGTATGTGGTGTTGGGCGAGAGCCAGCGCAATGGGTAAAGGCGCCTGCGCCAGCCCAGGGAAAGATTGGACACATGAAGGGTGCAGTTGGACAATTCTGGTTGCCAGAGATTCTTGGAAGCAGTCCAAGGTTGGAACAGGATAATGAAATTGCTAGAGCTCTGCATGCAGCGATGAGGGTATGTCATTTTGGTTGACTCGGTAACAGGGACGAATATTAATTTTAGTACAGGCTTGTTTCCCCCACGATGTAGAAATCTGCACGGGGCGCAGCCAGCCACACTGTGTTCACCACTCTTTTGTTCTCCAGCAAGACTCGTCACACACTTTGTACGGGATTGCGCTGCGTGTTTGGTCGAGGGCGGATGAGAAGCGTGCGGAGACCATCCGCGACCTTCGACGCCGAACTGAGGAGGGCTACTACGATTCTCCCGACGAGACTTACTGGATTCCATACTGCTTGTCGTTTCTTTCAAGATACCCTCTTTACAACCTTCTCGGTGATTACCTTCGCGGAATGTGGATCCACTGGAACAAGGCCACCAACCTGTTCCACGCCGAGGAGGTCTCTCGCATTCTCAGTTTCCCGGCACCAAGACTTAATGATTTAGTTCGAATCGACATGAAGGACTATGCACTTTGTTACCAGTTCCCTTCTTCTCCCACAGGATTCCAGAACTTCGCCATGTGGCCGTTGTTCTCCTGCTTATCCATTCCAAATATTGTTGGTGTTATCGAAGCAGCGCTCTCACCAACCCGCCGTATCATCTTCGTCAGCCACTATCCGGCAATGCTCACTGTGGCGTCCGAGACCATCCGATACTGCGTTCGCGTTTACGAATGGAGCGGTCTCTACGTTCCCGTTGTACACGCCAGACATGCCAACGAGCTCGTCCAAGAGCCTGGACCCTACATTCTTGGTATCACATCCGAGTGCCGCTCGCTCTTTACGCCACCAACAGATGCACTCGTGGTTGATTTAGACCGCAACTTTGTCTTGACATCGAGCCCACCAACCGCTCTTTCTGCAGGTCAACGCTCGAAGATGGTCAACCGTATGACACAGGCTCTTAACGGCGATGTGACGCCCTCGGGAGTACCACAACATCTACGGTCGGCATATGGCGGTGGCAAGCTAGTTCCCGCTGGTCAAATTATCGTTATGCGTGGGGAAGTCGAATCAATTCAGGACCCTGAGTGGTGGAACCAGGATTCGATCATGTCGGTCATGGATCACGTCTGTGAAAAAATGGTGAGTTGTCTGAGCTCATATTCCTCGAGGGTTTTGTTACAGCCCTATAGTTTCAAAATGCTAACTGTTGTTTCAAAACTAGGGACGGAACACTGGAATGAAGGCCGTGTTCGGCGGGGCTGTCAAGAAGCCTCTCATGACCAAGGTCTCTATGCGGCACCTGAACGAGATTGTTCGCGAGCGCAACCAGTACTCTAGAGATGCACTCGAGGCATGGCAAGATTTCATCAACCTCAAGGGTCGTATGGATACCGAGCTTAGCAAGGTATCGAAGCGCAACAATTTCCTCGTCGAAGAGCTTGAGAGCTGGAAACAGCAGGTATGTTTGATCAACGTGCAGATCCGCCTAAAATCACTAACGCCGTGCAGTTCCTCAAATTCCAGGCCTTTGCCGAGCAACTCACCAAGGAGACTCAAGATCTCAAGATTAAGATTGAGAACCACAAGCGTGAGAACAGACGTCTGTCTGGTCTTATTGATCAACAGAAAGATGATGCCGCACGTCTCACCACGCGCCTTTCTGGAACCGAGAAGCAACGTGACGATGCTCTCGAAGCCCTTGTTCTTCAGCAAGAGATTGCCGAGGAACTCGAGCGTGAGCGCAAGCGTAACAAGAAGGAGCTCTCGGCTCTCCAGCACACCAATGTCACGATTCTCCGCCAACGTGATGAGGCTCAACGTGTGGTCATCCACCTCCGTAGCTTGATCAGCGGTCAGACCCATCACATGGAGCACATCGTGCGCCAGATTGGCAAGAATGATCTAAACGAGTACCTTGGGGATGGATTCGAAGATGCTGAAGATCTCGAAGATATCGCCGAAGAAGGCACCAAGTCAGAAGACAAGGCCGAGGCTGCCAACGACGCTCGCTCTGCAGCTCGCGCCAACAGAGTCAGCAAGACTGGCGATGACATGTCTCCTGACATGGAGAATCGTCTGATCAACGCTACTAGAAATAGCAAGCGTTTCAGTCAACTTAGCATTATCGATGTTGCTGACCGTCACCTGAGGGATAAGACCGATGCCATTGCCCACATCATTCGCAACATCAGTGAGCAATGCGCTGCAGCTGTTGAAGGTCTCCAGCTTGCACACGACGCAGAGGTTGAGGCTGAAGAACTTGCTCTGCACAACACCCGGACCGCTAATCGCCAGAGCAACCTATCAACCGTCGCTTCTGATGATGGATCGCATACCCAAGGATCCGAGAACGGCGACGATTCCTTCCTCCACCCATCTGGCCGTGCCTCTTCCATCCCACCAACCCCAGACCTGATTCACAACCGCTCCAGCACCAGCATGTCGATCAGCTCTGCAACAACCACACCCGAGCGGAGCAGCCAACAGTACAACATTGGCACTGACATCCCCACCAAGATCGTAGAGGACAGCGAAGAGGAGATGGAAGGTCGCAGTGAGACCGAGGGTCATGCGATAGGGGTTGTTGGCAATGGCAAGGCGAGTCTGATGCATAGACCAGCCGGTGCGAGAATCAGTGCTCTTGGTGGACATTGACTAGCTCGCTCTCCCTCGCTCGAGTATGAGCATCGATTGAAAAGAATAAGCAGTAATAAGGGGTTTCGCAATTTCAGTAGTCGAAACTCGAATTCAAACTCAAGCGGAAGCGAGGGAGAGGGGAGAATGAGAAGACGACCAGCTCCACCAAAGGTCATCTTTTATTAGCCAGTAGGAGCTAAGAGAAGGGCATGCACAGCCAGCCCAACACAACACACCACAACCACACCACATCATACCACATCACATCAACACCATCTACCTTTTCATTGTCATCATCTGTTGTTACTTCTACGAAACTGGCGTTTTATGGCGGAGGGACACACCTGTACTTTTTGTTTGTTTTCTTGAAATGTCAGGTGGCCATGTTGGAAGGAAATATTGTTTTATTTTAGTCTTTGTTACCCACAGATCTAGTCTCGTTTCTGTTTCTTTTTTCTTTTCTGGTTTTCTGTCGATATTACCCTTCCTATCTTGGTTGAGGAGGATGGATGGGTGGACGATGGAAAGCAATGGAGGAAGGGAGCGATGTTATAGATAGGTAGTTAGAGATGAGAGGGGATGAGAGATGAAAAGAAAAGAATTGAATTAAGGATTTTTTGGTTTGTTATACCTATTTGTGCTGGCTAATGTTTATAATTTAGTGAGTATTCTGTCTGTAATTAGATAGTTAGGTAACTTGAGTGATTCTACTTGGATATTAACTTGTGCTACTTCTAGAGTTATTTCTCTCTACTCACTTACTTGGATATAGATTGTATACTAGTGTATAGGTAATAAGTAAGGTAATTAGCAAGGAGAGGATATACAAGGTAAGGATAGAAGATACCTAGTCTATACATTTAGCTAGCCCAGGCTGACTCGAGTGTTATAGATAGAAAACATATTAATTAATTATAAACTAATAGTCTAGTCTAGATAGGTAAGGTAGGTACCTAGTTACTTACTAACTATTAAACTTAAACAGGTAGACTATAAGGTCTAAGTACTAGTATCTCTAGAGTATGGTAGGTTAGATAATAAGTATAAAGGACTTGCAAGGCAAGATCTTAGATACCTAGATACCTAGATGGATATATATATACTATATACTAACTATTCTCTACATCATCATTATCACCATCACAACAAATAATCTCAAAAACCAGTTAGTTAGTTAAAAATCTATATTGTAATTAATACAACAGACATAAACATCCCTGATTCCCTCCCTCCTGGTAAAAACTTGGAACCAACCTCCTCTAACCTCCTCCAACCTCCTACCATCTCTCGTGTCGTGAAATCATCGCGCGATACCATACCATCTATGCATACAAGACAGGAACTAGTAATTCTAGTGAGCGAGCTTAGCTAAATCTCCATCGGAAGCTACCGAGATTCTGGCTCTTGGTATATATAGTTGGGGAGTGGATTGATTGGAACTGTGTGGACTGTATGTATACGTTCGTTCTTAGTAGTCCGGGGGCCATGTATGTATGTGTAAGCTGGTTGGTTAGCGGAGAAGTTCGGTGGTTCTGTTCTGGAGAGAGGTTTGTCCTTTGAGGATCCCTGGGAGCTTAAATAATATCAGCAGTGTCAAGAATGATAAACACTAGGAACTGCGCCCTCACAGTAAATCCGTGGAAGATCTAGGCATAAATTCGACGTCTAGATTAGCTTTGATGGCGGCTTGTATGCGTTCTAAGATGGCTTAGTTGATTGAGCTCTGCTTTGGCCGAGCTTCCTTTCGAGATCTCTGATCAAATTCAGAGGTAAATGTGATTAAAATTCCTCTCGTGCTTTTAAAGAAGACATCAACAAACTACCATAAACGCACTCAAGGCAATCTGTTTACCGCGCCCTCCAAACCTTCCACTCCGTTCATCCTTTCCGTACAATCAAGCAGGAGAATTGATCAAAAGGACAACTAAAAAAAAAGACTAAAAACGCCGACGACCATACCCATCTCCATTCTTCTTGTCGTTCCATTTCCTATTTCTTTCTGTAGAAATTTGCGCGCAAACAGGTTCATAAACTTATGTACAAGAAGGGCTCAGCTCACACTGATCCTCAAAGAGACAAAACTTACACACGCCGGACGTCAATTCAATTGGCATTCCTCTATGCAGAGGGGAATGAGGGCAATGAGAAAAGAAAACGTTTCCCTAAAGCAAAGCAAACCCACCCAGGTGAAAATGCAGCAAAACAAGTGTTGATCAATGCCCAAAGCCAGCCAACCGTTTATGATGAGAAGTTTCCAAGGAAACAGGGAATGCGGCGCTCGAGGATCAAAGGACACAGATGATTAATCCATGAACTTTGCTAGCCTTTGCGCTCATTTGTTCCGTACGATAGCGACGATTTACTTCGCGGAGGGCCTAGTTTCTCCCATCGTATCGCCCATTATTCAGATCCTCGTGCTGGTGTTCATCACCATCGTGTTGTAGGGTGACCGAGTTGAAGGCCTCGAATGGATCCAAGATTTCCACTCCCGGCGTTGCTAAGCCAGAATCTAGTGGTACGCCCTTGGGAAGGGCCATCATGCCTCTCGTGCCACTAATATCCATACTCTCGCTCTCCTTCACGTTCCTGAAGTTCACCGTGTCAATACCGCGGCCTTGATTTGGGATCATTGGAGGCTTCATGTGTCTGATCAGTGCCCATTGTGTGGTGCGGAAGAAGGGGTGCGTTTTGACATCGGATGCGCCTGCGCGGGCTCCGAGCCGACGATTTTCATCCTTGATGAGCAGTTTACGCACAAGTGATTTACAGAGACTACAAACGTCAGTCAAGGATACCGCACAACACTGCCAGGGTTACTGACTTTGAGACTTGGGGGGATCCAGAGTGCTCTGGGAATGGTACATCATCCCTCAGAATATTGGCAAATGTTGCGTTCCTGTTCTTGCCTTTGAATGGCGTTGTGCCAAACAACATCTCGTAGACCAATATTCCAAGTGTCCACCAATCCACAGCACTCGTGTGTCCACACCCCTTGATGACTTCCGGCGCAATGTATTCCTCAGTTCCCACAAACGAGTTCGTCCGGAAATTGTTTATGCATGATTTCGTATCGATTGTAGGTAATGAATTGGTATTCGTGCCGTTTCTGCCGACGATCATGGTAGGCTTTCCACCAGGGTCGGATTGCTTGCTGAGATCAAAGTCTGATAACATAATATGTCCAGATTGATGGAGCAGGATATCTAGTGCTGTTAGTAAATGTTTGAAATGAAGGAAAAGAAAAACATGCTCTCAGGTTTCAGATCTCGGTATATAAATCCCATCAGATGAAGATATTCCAAAGCTGCTGTGACTTCAGCTGCATAGAACCTTGCGTCGTCTTCGGGTATGCATTTTCCCGGCCGGGTTTGTAGAGCTCTAAAGAACTCTCCACCACTGCAGTATTCCATGCATAGGTATAGATTGTCCTCCGACTGGAAAGAATGGTACAAGGTAACGATAAAGGGGTGGTTGCTGGTGGCTAGGATTTCCTGCTCCGCTAGAGCCCGCTTGATCTTATTACGCTTGATCATCTCTTTCTTGCTCAATACTATGATCACCATGTTAGCGAGAATGCTACGGTCAGTCTATGCAAAATATACGCACCCTTCATGGCATAGAGCCTGCTACTCTTCTTTTCCCGGACTAGATACACCTTTCCCACATCTCCCTTACCAATCAACTTGATCTTGTCAAAGCTTCCTGGGCCAACCTCAACATTCCGTACTTTTATAGAATTGGAGCTGTACGTTCTCCTAAAGGCAACTGCATTTCGCAGATTTGGGGGTTGTAGAGCTCCAAGTCCATCGGTCCCAGGTACTCCAAGCGCGGCGCCATTGGCAGCTGCTTTTTCTTGGTCAATCAGCGCTAACATGCTGGTGCTGTTATTGTGTGCCATGATCATTGGATCCTTGCCAAGTTCTGCTGTCGCTGGTCTTTCCCCAGATCCTTTGCTCTTCGAGAACATGCCTTGCGCGTTGGGAGCACTGGCTACTCTCCTGAGTTTTCGTGCCAACTCTTCCTTGCCCGCAGTCGTAGCCTGATCATTCGCACCTGAAACCCCATCGACCTTAAATGTTGGAGTGTCAGGCGGACTCGGAGGGACCGACCCTTCATTGTGATGCCGTAACGCAGGCGGCCCTTGATGTGCAAAGTATGGATTTGCGTGTGCTGTCGGACTGACGCCGTCGTCTAATGGGTTTCCTTCACTTGCCACGGTCGTCGAGCGATTTCGGTTGACACCCGGGAAGAACTTCGATTGTCGGAATGAGCTCTTGCTCTCCGCCTTGAGCGAGTTATCCTTGTCCTTGTCTCCAATGCTACTTATGCGAAAGAAGTTCTTCAGCTTCTGGGGGAAATGGCTATTGCCATTGGAGTGCTTATTCGAGGACATGGAGATGCCGGAGAAGTTCCGCTTCTCGCTGGGTGACGAGGCAGGTGAGGAACTGTGGAAGACGGTTGTCGTCATCTAGGTCGAGCAGCAGCCTTTACGAGAGCTGCTTCCCGTCGTCGATGGACCTTCGACTTCGTAGCGGGTAGATGATGGAAAGAGTGAAGTTCGGGGTCAGGTTCAGGTGCAGGTTCACCGGTTGTGCAGTCTGGGTTGACGACAGACGTTGGACCGTGCCCAGCTTTTGTTGCTAATCAGTGTCGACTGGCGATGAGGAAGGTGACCCTTGCAGTTTCGGAAAAGTGGCGCAGTTTGCTGGAGGCGTCGTCGTGGATTACTGAGCCATTGTCGAAGTGCGTGCTGCGCAGGTCCAGAAGGCGAGGCTGCGAACACGCAGTTGGTTGTCGGTTGGGGGAATTGGATGGAGTTGGGATGAAGGAGGACGACGAAGACAGGACAGACAGGACAGACAGGACAGGAGACAGGGAGCGAAGAGCCGATGAGAAGGTTGAATTGAGAGAGCGGAGGTTTGTCTTGTGTACAACTGGGTGCTGGGCAGAAACTCGGCGCTACTCATGAGGTTACCGTAGAGCGAACGAATCGCTACGAAGGACAGGAAGTGAGGCGACAGTACCGAGGACCTCGCCAGGAGCTGAGAACAAACAACACGGGAGATGTCACTTGCTAAGTCACCGTGAGGACGAGGGTGCCGTGACAAAGCATCGAGTGGTGGTCGACCTGCCCGTGGAATGTGGAATGTGTAGACATGTTTGACTGTTCGTCTGGGCCTGGAGAGTCCCGACAAGAAGCTTCAGGATAGGAGCATCGGTATGTGCTCCGTACTGTAAGTCTGTAACGACTGTCAGAGATGCGCAGGAACCAACTCTAATTGAAATTAGGAGAGACGAAGGCCCTTGATGGTGCTGTATATCATTGCAGTGGCTATGATTGCACCGATGTACCGCATCGCACTCAAAGTCTCGAAAGCGCACCGTCCCAGATCCCATCCCACTCCAGAGGCCCGTCTCATTACAACAAGCCACGATCAACGATACAACGCTCTGTCGAAGCCATGTGCCTACTGTAGGTACCTCCTCCGTTTGTGGCTACCAGAGTCTCGAGTTACACTGTCGGTATTTCCACAGCAACCTCTGATCACCAATACATAATGTTATCACAATATCCCGCTTCACGTCTACTCCGTACTGTACTTCGAGCCGACCACCTCCATCTCGAACACCCAGAACTCTCCATCCAAAGTCAATCAGCAGACCGACGGACACAAAGTCCAGACCGCCTGGTGCTCCAAGCCTCCAACCTCCCTCGGCCTTGGCCCCTTTGAGGCTTTCAGCACCCATATCCCACACACACCCTCAATCCCCTTCCCCATCTCTAATCTGCCAATTCCGTTTCTGCCGTCGATGCTGCCACATGCGCAATCGCATCTGATCGCCTTCTCTCGCGCTGTGAACCTGAAGGGAGGTGAGCCGTGGCTGTGAGCCGGTGAGCAAATAAGAACATAAAACCGCCCGGCCAAGCCAAGTCAAAGGTCACCGTACTTTACCGTACCTCGTCCACCCTCAGCGCCTTTCCTCGTACGGTCTTCCTGTAGTACGAGTACTCGCTGTACTGTGCTCCGTGCTTCCTCCATCTTTCCAATCACTCCATTACAAATTCACATACCGAAATCCTGCTCTCCAGGATTCAGGATTCACCAAGAAAGCAATGATGATCTCATCGTGCGGCGCAGTATGGAGTCTTTTCGTACTTCGTAAGGCCCCTCCATCATTAATTATCTATGATTAAGTTCCCTCACCTCACGAGGTCTCACCTGGTCTCAGATCTTCATTATCTTTCATTTGCTTTGATGCTTCGTACTGCAAAGTCTTTACGAAGGTTACCTTCCCGAGAACGCTGCAATACGAAGCCAACAGAACAACAAGAGCCGGCCACCGCAATCAGTTACCAGTGCAGTACCTACATAAGGCCACGCTTACCCCTTTTTCACAGATGATCTCCCTTCTAGAAGCATTCTGGACTGCTAAACTACTGCAGAGCTAAGCCGCAGGGCCTCCAATAGTCACTCACCCCAGTGGCGTGATCTATTATGCCCTGACGCGGTAGCTCGAGCAATGTGCCGACAAGTTTTTTATGGTAAGTCAATACTTAACAAGTCATCTCAGTAACCCAGATTAACCTAAGAGACTTCATCAAATCAACAGATTTACCCAGATCAAGTGAGTCACCTGTATCACAATCAAGAGCAGGAATATGAGAATCTTAATGCCATTGTCTTACTAGAGGAGAACTGTCTGTGTCATGTTGTAGTCGTATTTAAGAACAACCAATTCCCTCCATAAAAAGAGCAAAAGTACAGCTGCCACATATCTTTGAGTTTCGTGTTCATTCCTTTCCATATCAACCTCAACTCATAAGAATTTGCCTAAAGACAGCCTGCACCATCGCAGCATAGCGAGTATGAAATAATGGAAACAAAAAGCAAGAAACAATAAGAAGTCGTGCAAGTCAAAACTGCTGTCCGTATTTACCATTCAGAACCAGTGATTGGGCCAGTACCATCGGTTTCTGCGTTCCATCCTCGCTCGACGACCTGCTTGTCTGCCTCGGCCTTCGTAGAAAGATAGCGCATATAACCTTCGGCACCCATGGACTCAGGTGTAGCTCGGACGGCGACAGGAGGTCGATCGCGGTTTAGAGGACGGTTCTCTGGCGTGAAATTAGCAGCTTTGAGAGGCAAAGTGCCAGTGACCTGAGGTCATGCAGTCAGTTTGTGTAATTAAATATTGGATCTGGATACCTACTTTGGCCTCAACTGGAGCGAGAGAAGCAACTGCAGAACCCCGGTACTGGGGAAGGTAGCCTTGAGCATTCATAGCTGACACAGTTCCTGACAAAGGCGATGGCGTGGACTGGGCTGTAGTCTTCTTCAACATGTTGTGCAGGAATTGGTTCTGCTGAACAGGGCTGTTGAATGTCAGTTGAAGATATTCAGATTATCTGAGAGATCTAGAGTAGACTTACTTGCTAATACTGGCAACGCGCTCTGCAAAGGTTCCCTGCATTGGCGAGTTCTCTTGCTTTTGAGTTGGGAGAACAAACTCGACTGTGGAGTGGCTGCTCTCGGATTGGGCTCCAGTAGCATCTGTAGCGGTGGCGGTGGCGGTGGCATTATCATTAGCAATGACAGTGTTACTGAGCCAGTGATCTGGGTTTGCTGGAGCACCCCAAGAATCCAAAGTTCTTGTCTCGTCCTCATCTCCTAAGCTCTTGACGCCATCATCTTTGACTGGAACAAGTTCTCGATTGCTGGTATTAACCTGTGAATTGGCCGAATCTTTTAATGGCTCTGCGTGTTTACAACCGCTGCGCGGGGGACTCACAAAGGTCGACAGGACCGGATTTGCCATGGGATCGTATCGGTACTTTGAGGGGCGGGGTGAAGGGGATCTGTAGCCTATGATGGTATCATCCAAAAACAAACGAGTTGGACTTGCCAGTTGGTGCAAGCTTGCCTTACTACCTGGGGTGTTCACTGGAAGAGTCAGTTTTGAGTTACTCGAAGTGTGTCAATGATTACGGCGGACTTACAATTGGTAACAGCATTGTCCACAAACATGGATGCAAAGCCAGGGGTTTCGCTATCCAGCATTGAAACAACTTTACCAAGTGACACTGGAGACCTCGTAGCGAGGCGAGCCGTTTGCTTGACCGGTGAAGGAGGATAGAAGTCTTTGCCATCGAACTTTGGTAGCCCCTTTTGGACAGAACGCGGAGCCTTGCCCCAGTAGAGATAGCGAGCACGAAGCTCTTCCTCTGTAAGTTCGCGGGGGTATCTCAGATCGCTCGCTTGAGCTTCGCTGGCTTGCATGCCCTCAGGAAGAGCACCAACAAGGTAGGGAACGGCCTGTGTGGAGATTATTGGAGTGGAACTAGATTAAAGTGTCAGCTTAATCTATCCCAACATTAATATTTTAGGAGGAGACCGTACGAATCGTCGTTGCTACTACGAAATCGGGAAGCATGGATGGTGTGGGCTTTGTGGAGGGATGGTGGACGTTGACTAGATAGATTGAACAGTTAGTTTTGAATTAGCAAAGCTAAGTTAATGGATGATACGACACATGATAGAGGGGTAGGCTTACGACTCGTTGCTGCCACGAACCGAAGGAGCATGCATTGTGTGCGCCTTGAGAAGAGATGGGGGACCGGATGAAAAACTAATAGACAAAAGAGTTAATCTTCAGTGCCCAAGCACTTCGATTGAGTCACAGGGGGGCTCTTACATCTGGTTGCTGGATTGGGTCCAGTCACCTGTTGCCTTCGACAAGAGGCGGGCCTCAATCTCCTCTTGAGTCTCCGCAACTGTAGCAAACTCGTCCTGCGTAATCGGCTGCGTAAAAATAGCATCAACGACATGCGCACGTGGCTTGAAGGGGGGTGCCATTGCAGCTTTGGCGCTCAAGCGGGTCTTGCGAGGTAGCTGAGTATGCGAAACGGTACTTCCTGCATCAGAGCTCTCCGTTCCATGACGCTCGGCTCTACCTCCCTCTCTCTTTCCTTCGTGAGCATTTCGCTCATGTTCAAGTTGAGTCGCTAGCATTGCCTCCATGTAATTGATTTGCTTCAATAGTTCTTTGCACAGGGTGTGGTCTTCGCTGTTTTGAAGATGGGCCTGCAGGTTATGTATCTGGAACTTTGTCAATTCTGAGAGAGGAACTAGTGAAGCCTCAAGGGCAGGAGGCATGTTCTCGAACGCATGGAAGCCCTGCACCAAAAATCAGTCTTGAGTTATTCAAATAACTGGACGACACAAGAGGGTATTCGAACTTACAGCTGGAGAGGTATTAGGCAGCATCATCGGCACCAGTGGAAATCCCTTGTATGGCATGTTAGTTGAGTAGTTCAGTCATGTGGTAGGTTAGAGTAATTCATAAACAAGCATATAGCCAGGCTGTGGCCAATAGCATTGTGGTGGTAAAATTATTTCCGAATAGAATGGAACTTACTGGTGGAACACCAGCACCATGGGGCAACATCATCATATGTGGATGAGGATGGTGAACGCCATTTGGCATCATCATTGGAACGTGATGCTGACCAGCTGGAATGAGGCCCAAACCATTGCCGGCGTGGCCATGATTGAAGTTTGGATTTCCGAGTACGGTGATTGGAAGAGGTTGAGCATTTGGAGGAGGCTGGAACCCATGTGGAGCAGGATAGACCCATTTCCCACCGATCATGAATGGCTTTGTATGATCAAATTGACTTGGATCGGAGATCATAACAGACTCAAGCTTCTTCGCGACATCACCTATGTTTCCCTGGGGGTCATCGCCATTCTATGGTTGATTAGATTGTGTTGCCCAAATTAACACCGTTCGGGCGAGAGATGACTTACCTGTCCATGCTGCAGACCAGCTGTGGTAGGAACACCAGGAACCTGGGAGTAATCAGCTTTTGTGCCATCGATCTATGCAATCGATCACCACTTGGCTTGGATCGCTGTAACTAACTCGATGTTCCCGAGAGAACTTACCTGATGCTCAGAAGAGATTTGCCGCAAAGAGTGGGGAGGTTCAAAGACAATGTGCTCTCCGTTCCACTCAAAGACAGGTGGTGTTCGAGTGTTAGGTACAATACGTCCACCAGCTGTGACACGAACGTGTGTTGGAGATACAACAGCTCTATAGAAGCGTTGAAAGTTCTCGGATCGTTGAGCTGCGAAGCTTGAGGGTGCGGAGTAGGGCTGGGTGGAACGATCTGAGCTGTCACGACGGCGGTATTGCCAACGAGCGCCGTTGTTGCGTACGGTCTAGATCAAAGAGTCAGTTTGAGTTTTCTTGACCAACTCAATGAATGCTTTAAAGGCGGACTTACGTGTTCCATATCGTCTCCAGAAGAGGATTGATGGGTGGACAGATCGACGCGACGGTTGGCTTGTACTCTGGTCTTGAACTTATCTTGTACTTCCATCAGCTCCTTGGTGGTGCAACTGAAGCTATTGGGTTTGTCAAAAGCCTCTTGAGGTATGAGGAGAATGGTGGCTGTGTTTTGAAGTGTTAGTTAACAAGCAAAGCGAAAGTGTTGTTGTTTTGTTGACAAGAAGAAATTTAAACTAGCGTACCGATTGAAGACGGCTGGAATATCTTGCCAATGGGACAACTAATGACCGAGAGTGAATTTCTCATGTCAAGCAGTTCGTTAAGCGAATAGCAGCGTGCCTTCTGCGCTACTACCGTAGGTGCAGCCATCGCAAAAACAGTATATTCAATTTTTGGGTTGCCGGTAGCCCACTCAAAAACTGTTGGTTGCAGCAATTGCTTAATGCCGTCTCGTACAGGTTGAGTGACAGCTGCGAAGAAGTTTAGAATGCGAAAACCTTGTTCGACGTCGATATTTTGATTCTTGTGGAAGTCCTGGTCGAAGAGTTGTCGCGTTTGTAAAATGATGTCAGGCCCTATGCCTGGAGCTACTTCATCGGGGTAACTGGACAGGTCGACGGCTTCAAGTCTGACGATCTGGATATGCCCGTCTCTCTGTAGGCACTCCTTCGCATTGATTAGCTGGGAAGTCCAATCTTCTTGGGGTGGAGCCTTGCTGTACTGGCAGTGTGCCAGTAATTGGAGCAGCAGGGGCATTGTCTTGTCATAGTCTCTCTGCAAGATTACCACTAGGTTCTCTAAGAGCCTGGTGGCTTTTGCTTGATCGTCCATGATGTTCAACGCGTCTTTTCCGCATTCATAGGGGTGTATGTGATGTGGAGAAGAAGATAGGTACTTACGTGGAAAAGGAGAAGTAGGTTGGCAAAGGTTGATAGTGTTTGGGCAGCGAGGCAGCGAATATCATAAGGGTCCACGATTCAGCAAAAGGAATGGAATGTAGTTGATTCCGTGCTGTCGTTGCTTGGAAACAGAGAGATGGCAAGGGAAGACGTCTCATTGACGCTAAGAGTACTAAGGTACATACCCATCTTTTGGGCAAGAGCGAAGCGAAGTACGGATGTCAACATCAACATGCGCAACAAGACCTGAGGTACCTCATCTTGATGGCAACTATGCCTTCATTCATCACTTTGACTTCATAACAAAGCATACCATAGCAATTCAGAACCGGACCCAGCAACCCTTCATACAGCTTTGAACGACGCAGATCCCTCTCTTTGCATGTGGGAGAAGTGCCTTCCCATTTCCTCTGTTCCCAGATGTGCGACAACTTTCGCAAAGTAACAGCAACAGAGGGCTCACCACTCCTCATTGTCGGAAGAAAGGAAGTGTGGTAAAAAGGCAGACATCTCACAGGCAATAAACTCAGTTTGCCCAGTGCTAATCAAGGGTTCAGGAAACAATTTCTCCAAAGCACTAAAAGGTCTCGCACTCAGGATCAGCCATAGAAGTATCAAAGGATCAGATCCTATGATTGTGGGCTATGGAGACTACTGTCTTCAGTTACCACAGAAATTCCTGAAGCAAACTTTCGCAACATCAACTCGATGGCTTCGCATTGGTCAGACCTGCTGGCTACAATCTGCCAGGGTTACTGCTTGGAGTGGTTATCTATGGACTTATGAGGGGGCCAGGGTTTAGTAGGTATAACACTTTCCTCAACGCCATGAAAGCACCTGTTAATTTTGAAAGAGGCTGGCTGGCTATCTGCCCATGGCCACTTTGAACTGCCATCGGTCGTCCCATCCCGCCATCTCGCCAGGAACAGCATCCCGCAAAAGCCAAAGAGATTCCCACGGTGAGCCTCCTTAATGGCTCCCGACAATCCAAGTCTTCCTGCTCTCCGGCCATCAGACATCCTGCCTTGAGAGGGGATACAGATGGAGTGTCCGATGCATCAAGACCGTCAAATGCCATTCTGACGTACGTCGAAATAAAGCTCTGAGCCCTGCACCTACCCCACCATTGCGTTCTCTTTGCTTCTTCTCGCCAGAGCAGGGTTGACAGAGGCTATACAAGGGCAGGCTTCAAGGGAGAGAAATCTGTTGACAAGACTTCCTACTTGAGCACAAGTCAAAGGGAGAAGGGGAGAAGCATGAGACGCACTTGCGGTTGTTGATGCTATTGATGTCGTTGAGACTGTGCTTCCGAAGGTCTCAAGAGAAACAATGATACGATGGTGGGGGAAGGAGCTAAGCTGAGGTGTTCAAGTAGGTATGTACTCGTGCGAAGTAGTTCGCACAGGACAGGATGGGGAGATGCAGTACAGCACAGACGCTTCTGCGGAACCATCCGTCCACAGTACAGTAGCGTGCTACCCTTACTTCCAGTACCCTGTATTTAAAACGGGAAGCGGGAAACGGGAAAACGACACGACGACCCCAAACCTCACCAGCCAACAACAACACTGCCTCCATCACATCGCATCGCACCACCACCCTCCATGACGACGACGACAGTCAGCCAACTTCGGTGTCCCTTACAATATGCGTAGCCTCTAAATGTGACCGCCATCCACCAACAACGACCCCTCGGAAATGTAGGCATGCCTGTGTGGAAATATGATTTGGCTGGCTCCACCTTCCGCCCATCCGCCCGCCGCCAGACCTTCCTGGAGACAAAAGCTCTTTGCTGCAGTGCTGCAGCGCTGCAGCGCTTCTGTCACTTCTCACATTCTGTACAACTCAGCGAGTCTTGAGGTACATACTTTGTACAGTCCATCCTGTCCACGCCAGCGCCCTCCGCGTGCCTTCATGCCATCACACTCGAGCCCGATGAAGCCATTACCAATGCGGAGACTTCCTTGTCCGGTCTTTGGACCAATGCCATGCAGATCTTGAGCCTTCCACGTCCCATTCACATGAGGTCTTATTATCCGGCCGTGAGATAGGATCGGAATCGTGTGTTCTCACCAGAAACTCTTCTCAGCCAACCTCTCACCAATCAGCAACGCCCCTTGGTTTTCTGCCCCTCTAGAAGGATTTCACCATGCCACTTCTTCTATGGATGTAATAGAAGTTGTGCTGGCTATCTTCTTAACAACATGCGTGGAAGAAGACAACGCAGAGTCTTTATGACTTCCGCCGCTATTCAGTATCTTCTGGAATGTAAAACATTTCCCTGTACTGCCATGCTTGCGGCTTACACATGTCAAAAGGTGCCATCAGCTTAGTGGCTTCAAAATATGGCTTGGAACGCCCAGTAGCTTCTAGAAGCTTTCAACCTGTCAATAAAAGATTTTAGTAGGGTTTGATATGTGCAGTAGCCCACGAATAAAGTATTTTGGATATGCCTCCATTATCGTCCAAACCCCTGTGCTAACGCCATAAATGATTTATTTAATACCTAACTCTCCAATAGTATTGTAGCCCACCAAGTGCACGTCGGCCGTCAGGATTTTTGAAGAACATTATCCTATTTGGCAGATTTTTCAACTGCACCTGACAATACGAAACTCGTTACATCACTTGTTCTCCCGGTCTCCATTCCCAATTACACCCAATTATGCGCTTCCTGCTGCATCAATTTTGTTACCCCAGTCAAAACGGCATCCCAGCTTTGCTATTATTCGTCCAATCATCAAAAGAAGGAAAAAAGAAAAGAAAACCAGGCTTGAAAGTCCCAACGAACATCCAACAGACCTCCCTGGTCCTCGATCAGGTAACACAAGTCCGATCATATCTCAATTTGCTTCAGCCCTTATCCCTTTCTTCGATGCCGAGCAGCCTCCATTGGAGCCGCGGAAGATGCTGTGATACATCCGGACGGCTTGCATATAACGCCTTTCAAATCGAGGCTACCTCATAGGGACCAGTTTGGCCCCTCTTGCGTTTTAAGAACATCCTTGGAGGACCTGAGTCCATCAACGGCCACAAAGGAAATGGCTGATGGCTCGCTCGAAGTTGGAAGAGACGTATTCGGCATTGGCTTGTCTTTGACAAGCCACCCACAATCAAACTCGCTGGCTGCGATGATCTCCATGAGGGTGTAGTGAAATGCACCATTTTCAATCTGTGGTACGTATATCTCCCGTGAGGCTGTGGAAGGTTTTGCCATCAGGACGACGTCTGAATCACGACCATCTGCCTGTATACGGTTAGAAGGCGGCATTCAAGATAAAGTGGTAAGAACTCACCAAGCAATGAGCACATGGTGCATTGTTTACCCAAACCCAATGTGGGCAGTTGAAAGTCAACCAGTACTTGCAACGGTACTTGTAGTAACCACCGGAACCGCTCATTGTGAATTGGCTCGTACCCGCTGGCACGAAAGCGTTTTTGGCCGCACGTATAAAAGTGCGGAGGAAGTATATATATGTATCTATCGGGAGTAGAGTGTCTCTCCAAAGAACACTCGGGAATAAGAGAACTTTGAGAGATGGACGTTGCAGTAGTCTAAAGAAGAACTACACACAAGATTTTTATAGAAAAAAAAAAGCAAAAAGGATCCAAGGCTAGGATTATATATATTTCTACCTCATCCCAGCTTCCCGAGCACTCTCCACACATCCCTACCGCCCTATCCGAAATAGTAATCATTTCGTATGGACAGTCTATCTGCTAATCGAGACAGACAAGGTAGGCAACGGGAGCCGGGCGAAGATAGAAAGCCTACCAGTTTGCGCAAAACGTTTCTCTGCTCCAGGATATCCACCGCCTTCGTTGTTCAGCGCTGCTTCCTTGCTGTGCTGTGCTGTGCTGTTACTTACTTCGCTAAGAAGAGATGACCCCCCGATGGCTCCGATGCCACCGATGGAGATTAGACGGTGCTGGGTGCTGGGTTAAATGATGTGAACCAGGTTGCAAGGGTAGGGGGAGGGGGGCATCACTCTTCGTCAGGTTACCAGCAGCAGCAGATTTTGATCGTTTTCCGGTCTGTTCCATAGCTTGCGTCCAGAAGCAGTACATGCTCATTCATTACTTCGAACGGCAAGTGGATTTTTCTTTTTCCTTTTCGTTGGCACAACAGCATGACAGGAGAATCAACAGGACCGTGACTGAATGAGTGAATGGGACGGAACAAATCCATGCACATACTTCGTACATGCGTGAGGTATCGTACGTCTCCACAAGGCTACTACTACTACCGATACTGTGCAGCGGACAACGGTGGGTGAAACGCCACAAACCATATAATATGTACATACATACATGCATGCGTATGATACATACATACATACATATATACGAGTACCGTGACAGTCAGTGTACAGTCGAGCGCCAGACGGACATGGACGTGCAGATGGAGATGGAGCGACCAAAACGAGATCTTGATCCTCCGGTAGAGTACTGTACCGTACCGGACCCGTGCAGTCCTCGTACAGCTCAGCTCAGAGCACAGCAAGGCAAGGAGAGTCAGGTAGGTAGGTAGGTAGGTAGGACCCAGGTAAGGTAGTTAAGGAACTTCCCAAGGCATGTTGATGCGCCATCGCCAACATCGTCGACCCATCGAGACACCGAACATGCTCGACGTCCCAAAGCTACGCGCACATGCCAGCCAGTCCGGCCGTCCCCTTTTTCACTCTGCCCTTGCCCTCTTCCTCGTCCGAGTTCTCGACGCGGACGTTGCGATTCTGACTTTCTCGCGCGCAAGTACCGACGTCTTCGTGAACCTTGAATCCTTCGGCTGTAGGGGTGGTGATGGTGGCCGTTTGTGTGCCAGGAATGCGGAAGAGGGGTGGCCCGTCAGTACAGTACTGTACCTAGGTCCTCGTCGGTAGCCCCAACTTGAGTTCACGGGATTTGGCTGCTGCTGTGTACAATCAGTCGACACGGCGTTGTCTGGCGTTTTTGTTTTTATCTTTGCATCTGATAATCCGGGGAGGATAGGCTCTCCCCCTTTTCTTCGTTTTTGTCATTGGGGCTCTTGTTTTGTTGGCTGGGAACTGGGATGTGTAGAATGGTTAGGTACTGTACTGTACTGTACGGAGTACTTGGTCCGAATAGGTATTGTCTTGTCTTGTGCTGTTGCAAGTCTTCTTTTTTCCCTGGACACCGAGTACCGACCTACCTACACTAGTAAAAGTAAATATTACCTATTCGTCCTTTTAGGATTTTCAGGTAAGGTACGTGGATTGATATTATAGATTGCTTTAGTCAAAATGTCGGCTACAGTACACGACCAAGGAGAAGGGTACTGTACTGCCCTGCCACCGGTAGTAAGTACTACCGTCCTATTCCCTCCTGAAAAGCGATACGGTACCACGTTATAAAAGTGAGGTATATCTTAAAATACACGCCTAGATAATGACTATCTATTGTTACTTCTCCTCACCTCCTTTATTCCATGCATCTTCTATACAACAATCCACAGTACAAGTCCCAAACCCACCTCCCTTCGCCCATGACCAAGAACACTCGACTCCCCTCCACACCTCGTCCCACTGACCACAGTACAGTCAGACCAGCATCACACACAACACCAGCTCGATGCGACCCGTTGCCAATACTGTACTACTGTATACCCGGCCTGCACCTACAGTCAAAGGCGCACCAGTCACTGCAACCACTAAGCACCAAGCACCCGTCATTCGTCGAACAATCCATCGTCCGTTCGTTCAATCCAATCAATCAACTTTCTTCCTTACCTACCTAGGCTAGGTATGCTGTACGGAGCTACGGAGGTACTTCCTCAACGCCAAGCCTGGAACTTGGCGTCGACCATGAGTCGGGTAATGTAATATTGTAGGTACGGTCGGTACAGATGTACTTGGCATATAAATATACTTACCACAAACACAATCTTTAGCCACTTGCCCCATCCGACTTTACTTACAATATCTCAACTCACCTTTCTATACTGTCTACCTACCTCCTCGTACCTACCGTCTCGTAAATACCTACCACCTACGAAGCACGTCTTGTTTTCCTAGACGTCCACTCCGATCGAACTCCCACGGATAAATACTAAGCAATAAAACAAGGCACCAATATCCCACTTTGCCTTGACTACCTTACCTAGCATCAGCATTAGCACCAAAAGGAATTAAATTCTGCCAAGAAGAAAGAACCAAGGTAAGTACAGTACTTGGGAACCTACACAAACCACCTCTAAGAAATCCCCTGATTTTCTTCTCGCTCTTAGTAGAGTCTATGCCTATAGTTCTATTCCCTAACCGCCGGCGGCGGGATCCTTGAGAAATGTATAATGATCATCGTTGTAAGAATCGTTGATTACATAGCTCTCGCTACAGTATCTACTAGGTACATTGATTGTATCCGCATGCTAGCCTAGTCTACCTAGCCTATCCGTCCACTACTCTGATTGAAATTCTCTTGGGAAAGTGTGCATTGTGCAGAGCCGTGTACATACCGTACAGTAGAACCTAATTCCTTCCGGCGCCGCCATTCCATCTGTAATTGCATTCTAGATGATTGAGGACTGCCTGCTTGCCTGCCGGCCTTTCTGCCGGCCGCTAGATAGCAAGCTACCTTATCGTGGGTTAGAAGAGTCTGACGTGTTGACAGCGGAAAAGCGGCGGGTGGCGGGCGGCTGGCTTCTGTTTTTTGGACGGATGTATGGATGGACCTGCGGTACGTTACAGTGCTACTGTCCTGTACTGGAGCTATTAATACCCTGGCATTCTTTAATTGCGTGCGCTAGATGCGTCCAGATGCACAATAGAAGCTGCAGTGAAAATAACTCTCTCGAACAGAGTCGGTAAAATTTACTATACCTACTAGAACATCCTTCTATAAAACTATTTTGAGCTTAGGCGGGGGGTTCTTGGAGAATAACAGTACTGTACTAATATGCAGATGTGCATTACACGAGCAAAGAAAGAACATACAATCATAACACCCATAGTATCCCAGCAGCGGTCTAGACTACACTCAAGTCATGCCACAACATGACACGACCGAAACACGACAGGAACCCCGGAGCTAGCCTGCCTCTGTCCTCGAGATGGGAAGGAAAGAAAAACAAAGCACGAGAGGACAATGCAGCCGCCGCCGCTCCTGCAAGCTCTTCTTGTCCTTCTTTCTTCTTCTTCTTCGCTAATAGGGAGACTCCCGGACTTCTTACTGGGTAGTGGGTGGGACTCTGCATTGTAATCTTCATTTCAACGGGGGTTTACTCGTTTCGACTGTTCTGTGCTGTACTGTACGAAATATTGGAGCATTGTTTGCATGTATGTATGTGTGTTCAGTAATCAGTGATCATGTACTTACTCCACTGTCCGATAGTACCTCGTGCCTATGACGCTTAGCGAATAAGTCTAGGGAGGTAGGTAGCTGAAAGGGGCATCGGTTTTATTGAATAACCTCGGGGCTGTGCGGTGCAGAGCTCGTAGGCTGCTTGGTATACAGGTAATTGTGGAAATCAACCTACATCCCTTGCTTAGTCCTGGACCACTCTCTGCATTGGTGTCTACATGTAAGTCCCGTTGATTGGAAGCCTTGTTCGGTAGGTACTTACGGTAGGACGTGAGATTGACTTGTTGTCCTGCAAGTGTGTTACGTGGGTGAAGTAGAGGGAGGGATTAGATATTCGGCATGTTGCGTTGTACTTGGTACTTATTTAATTTTTAGTCGATGTATGTATATATGTATGTTTCTTACTGTACAGTACGTACAGGTGTAACTTGGCATCTTGGATTTCTGCGGGCCGGTCCTGTAGTTAGTTTCCCAACACCTATTATACGGGACCTACAGTTGGATAAGCACGAACAGTAAGTACATGTCGGAAGTATGGGAGAGAGTTCCATTGCACTGATTGCAAGGTATTGGACAAGCACGCTAGGTAAGTAAATGTCGGAGGAACGGAATGTCCGTTGCAGGGTACTTACTGCACAACCACATACACTAAGTACCTTTCGTACATGTCGGAATGAGGAGAGAAACGTCCGTTACAGGGTACGTACATTACCAGAGTACCAATCCAGGAAGAAAGCTATAGACGCTTGGGAATGGAAGCTTTGACTTTCTTCGCCGCTAGCATCATGGGTTTCCGTGTCCTTGTCTTCGCCTCCGTCTTCGAGGTTCCCGTGCCGGCGAAAGCAGATGTCAGATATGGCGAGCAAGTTCTCATTGGTACCATGTGTTCGTCTTGATGTCAAAGACTGTCAGTGATGCGGTCAGCTGTTTTCGGCTTCCACCAGTCCCATGCAACACACCTACCTGCCGTACGGCTCGGCTAAGCAAGCAAGTCCCAAAGCAAAAGCAAAGGGCTCGAGAACCGGTCTTCGGGATGGGACAACTCGGGAAATACGTACTTTCGTACCACTTACCGCTCGATGATCTACCTGTACATGTACTGTGCTACCAACTCCCTGTCGAGCTGACCCTGCAGTTCCCATGTTCTGGAAGAAAGAAACAACGGCCTCTGCACTACCTCCAAATACCATTGCAATCACATGTGAGATTGAGCCAACATCCCTGCCGGCATTGTCAAGCTGTGCTACTCCGAAAGACCTAGGTACAGTACAGTAGTGCCAGATGACTGGACCGATCCAGGTAGTAGTTGTAGTGCAGCGGGCGAGAACCCCGGTAGCCGGGGAAGAGAAATCCCTTGTTCTTCCCATGGGTGCCAGGACCCTTCGCTGTTGTGTTACAGGAGAATTTCTTTTGTTTCCCTGCTTGGGTCCTTCTGTTGCTGCATGAAAGCATCGTGAGGATTGCTGCCCGAGTACTTAGGGAGCGAGGGAAAGGGTTAGCCGGGCCGAATGGGCATGGGAGGCGTCGCGTGCGGGATTGACGGCCAGAACCGGTAGCCGTTCTGCGGGGCAGCAGTCTGAGTGTGAACGAAGTATATCTTCACCTACCCCAAGTTAATTTACTACGCACTGCACGCCAACGTAGGGAAGGAATCCCTGCCTTGATTATCCACCTAGGGAGGCTGAGCGGAGAAACAAAGCGCAACGAAATTGAGACGTCCGAACCAGAAAAAAAGACCCTGAGAGCCACTTAAGTGATTCGAGTCAAATCCACAAGTCCGACATCTGTGCATCGTCACGGATGGACTAGTGATGCTCCTCCTTTCCAGCAATAGCGAAGTAATATTGCATACTGTAAGCGACGTAATGCGGATCAAAATTTCTCAAAAATCGCAAATGGCGATGCGGGGAAGCGCAGCGAACCCTCAAGAGGTGGCACATGGCACATTGACAATGGCCCTTCTGCTGTGATCCGAGAAGGATCGGAAACATCGTTTGATGTTCTTTCCATGCAGAGCCTAGAATGCCAGATCGGCATCGTGATTGCATCAAGAACCAAACGGAGCTGAGCTAACTGCAGAATACCATAAATCCATCACACAGCAGCGCATCTGCACAATCGAGATAGCGTACCGCTGCACAGCAGGCAAGACGGAAGCTGACCAAATACGATAGCGGATGGGATCCCGATTCGATTCCAGTGCACCACGTTACCACCGAAATGCCAATATATCTCGTGCAATCACCCTCTTGATGCACAACCCAGGCCTTCCTTTCTACCAAAATTTGAGGTGAAGAGGTATTGCCATTCATTGGTGTCTCAATTCTCATATCGCTCTATCGTATACATCTGTTGCGTTGTAAATGGATGCTCTAGAAAACGCCCCAAGTAACACCGAGACAGATGCTGATGCATGCGGCTTCTTTAAGACAACTGATCCCCTCTTCTCAGAGTTCTTGCATGAATACTGGGGAACGCTTTGCGGCGCAGCACCACCAGCAAGACTCGAGAAACCCAATCTTTTCTTTTTGTCTTCCGACCCTTCCATGCAGAAAGCCCATTTAATAAAAATTCAAACCCAGAGCTGATCTATCGACGCCCGCCTTTCATAGCCTGTTTCCTCCTATTCTTATCCTCCACTTGCTGCAAGGCAGACTTGATCTCGCCCTTGGGGAATGATGGAATATCGTAATAATTGGGTGCGATATCCTATAGGAAAGTTAGCCTGCATCCTCGTGGGTATGGAACAATGAAATGAGCTTACCATCAGCCAGGCAGGGTTTATTCTTGTAACTGTCCGGACGTAATTCTTGGTCGTAAGCACGAATTCGTTGTAGACCACCCATTCGCTATCTTGTCCAAGGACTGAACTGGGATGAATCAAGACGCTCTGGTCGTCTTTGACGGTCTTGTATGTCTTACCGGTACCCTCCTTCTTTGCAACTTGCATGAAGAAGCCGGAAACGAGGGCGCGACGAATGTTGGTGTAGTAATCCTTGTGCTCGAATGGGGTGCTAATGAGCTCCAACTCTGATTTCTCCATAATCCGCTTCAGCTGTTGACGGACATTATCCGCAGATTGCAGCGCTCGAAGACTGAGGAAGTGGTTGTGGCACCAGTTTCTCTGGTCAGCTGATGCTTCGGGCCCTTTGAATGCGTGGTATACGTTCAGCATAGTGAGATGATCACCATCGGGATGTGCGAACATGGCTTTCATCTCATCAGCACGCTTGCGGGCGCTGGCTGGTCGGACGAAGATCTGAGGAACGGAGAGAAGGGCAGTGAGAGACAGGATCTCATTTGAGCAGTAAAACTCAGGTGATGATATGAGCATGACGGCAAGTGCTGGATCTAGAGGGAATTCCGATGCAAGCTTGCCAAGTTCGGTGAGGTCGCCATCGTCGTTCAAGCAGGCCAGATAATTAAGCTCCTCGAGCGCTCTCATAAGTGTCTCTGGGGCCGGAGGATCCATGAGATCAAAATGGACTAGATCATCAATCCCCAGCTTCTTTAGCTCAAGAACGGTGTTGGCAAGGTTCGATCGTAAGATCTCCGGATATGTTTGCTCAATAAGCTCCTTCTTGAAAGCCGCTTCGGTGTAGAGTCGGAAACATTTGCCTGGCCGTGTACGACCAGCACGACCAGCTCTCTGTTGTGCAGATGCTTTGGAGATAGGTGAGACAAGCAGCGAATCAACCCGAATTCGTGGATTGTAAACCTTCTGCTTGCTAAAACCAGGGTCGACAACATACACAATACCATCAATTGTCAAACTAGTTTCGGCGATATTCGTTCCAACAATGACTTTCCTACCAGGTCGACCACCCGGTCTCTGTGGTGGAGGTGCAGGCTCGAAAATCTTCTGCTGTTGTGCCGGTGGCAATGTACCATAAAGAGGATACACCTTTAGCGGTCCCGCATCAGCTTCCCGCATCATCTCATCTGCCTCAAGGGATATCTTCCGGCACGCGTCTTCGATTTCCTCCTCACCCGTCAAGAATAATAATACATCTCCCTCGGGCTCGGTTGCATGAATCTGCAAAACGGTACGCAACGCAGCTTCAACGTAGTCGCGCTCGGGTTCAGGTGTGTAGAAAATCTCAACAGGATGGGTTCGACCAGGAACAGCAAGCAGCGGCGCATCGTTGAAGTAACGCTGAAACTTTTGCGCATCAAGTGTAGCAGACATGATAACGATCTTAAGATCTGGTCGGCGTAGTGCCACTTCCTTCAACAATCCCATCAAAATATCTGTCGCAAGAGTACGTTCGTGGGCCTCATCAAGAATGATGCAGCTGTATCTTGTCAAATTGTGATCATGCATAGCTTCTCGAAGAAGCATACCATCTGTCATATATTTGAGGATCGTCTTGGGGCCAGTAACGTCTTCGAATCGAATGCTATAACCAACTTCTTCGCCTAGCTTCACATCCAATTCGTTTGCGACACGCTGCGCTACTGACATTGCAGCCACACGACGTGGTTGCGTACATGCAACAAGCTTCTTATTGAAATGTGGTAGGTCATCGAAGAGGACAAACTGAGGAATCTGTGTTGTTTTGCCAGAACCAGTCTCACCAACGAAGACAAGAATCTGGGTGCTGTGGAACATGTCCAAAAATTCCTGTCTGATATCAAATTAGCTTTGGGATTTCGTAGCATATAGTGCTTCCCTTACCTTTGCTTGTGCACAGGAAGATCTCGTCTTGTCTTCAGAATGTTGAAGTACTGTTTGGACAGAGGATTACCGTTGAAAGGGTTGGCTGGGCCATCTTCTGCCGTGTGAGCCTGGGCGGCAGTAGATTGGTGGCGTATGAAATGGGATAATCCGCCATACTCGTAGCCATTGCCATTACTATTGCCTTCGTAGTGGTGAGCAAGGTAAGGATTGGTCGTAGGGTCGAGCTCCCCAACGTCCTTCTTCATCCGCTTGGCGCGCGACATATCTGGATCCGCCGATCTCTTTTCTGCACGACTGTCAGCCATGATGAATGCTGACAACGAGCTCAAGGAGGATTAGGAGGAGGAGGAGTGTTTGTGGTGGTATCTTTACTTTTGGCTCGCGGGGTTGGTCTTTTTATTTTCTCGGCCAAAATTACATTTGCCTTATCCTATCGCGCTGCTCTGCACTAGCTCTGTTTACAGCCAGGCTAGTCCATATTGATCTGACCGCCTTGACTTCACCCCAGATTAACGACGACACCTTAAATAGAACACCACCATGCAAGTGACTTTGCGACGACTTCATTTGAACCATCTTGCAAATCTGCAAATATGGCGAATGCACCTTCACCAGACCCAGCAACTGATCTAGTACCGGTTACAGCTCCAGAAGATGAGACGGAACCTGTTGCGCCACCACCAGAGCCCAAAATGCCAACGCGCAAAGATACATCCCTCAAGGAGTTCCTTGGGAAGATGGATGACTATGCCCCAATCGTACGTCCTCGCTTTTCATTGAAATTGAGATTCTAACGAAGAACAGATTCCTGATGCTGTCACGAACTATTATCTCACTAAAGCCGGTCTCCCACCCCCACCTCAAACCGACCAGCGACTAGCACGCCTTCTTGCTCTGGCAACGCAAAAGTTCATCGCTGATATCGCAGCTGATGCCTACCAATATTCCCGCATACGTTCATCCAACTCTTCAAACGCGAACAACCAGATGGCGGCTCTCGGCGCTGCAAATGGTCTTCCTGTTCCAGGCCAACAAGCTGCCGGTGGAAAGGAACAGCAGACCAGGGGTGGACCCCTTGGTGTTCAGCGACCAGGATATGGTGGTGGTGGACAAGGTGGAAGCCAGAATAGGACTGTACTCACGATGGAGGATTTGGGGATGGCAGTCGGGGAGTACGGAGTCAATGTGAAGAGAGGGGAGTTTTATCGTTGATCATTAAACTATAGCATGGAGCAATTTGCATATTTGGTAGCCTGGGTATGGCTGGATGGATTTGGTATCATGGCGTAATAAGGCGTCTATGGTCACAGAATTGACCAAGGGCTTGCAGACTTCGAGAAAACGAAGCGGAGCGGGCATACCCGAAGCCGCAAATTAGAGGAATGAAAGACTGATATCTAAAGACTTACTCTTGCACATAACTAACAAATGATAGACCTGAATGCTTGTGCAAGTTTAACCTACCTTACTATCCGACCACAAGATATCAGGCAACGGTTCAATGAATAGGCTCGTGCATGGTTCAGCTTCTATACCTAAACAATTATGGAATCCTACAGAGCTCAGAGGAGTAGAATTCCATAGGCGAATTGTAAAAGGGAGTTCGCAATTGTAGTGTAAGCGACTACAGAGCAAATACCCCGAAGGAGATGCCGCGTAGGGCCTTTTGCTTGGCGCGTCATGTGCCAAATTCTGCGCCTATGTAAGTCATTTTCTGATGCTACACTTCGATAATAGACGTTCTTTTCCGTTCAAAATAACAGTCTAATTATTGCCTACGGCAATTCTTGGTCGCAGGCTTTGCGATATTCGGGATAACACGAGCTGACAAATTACTAATCCAGGCATTACCAACCGTCCCCTCGTTCGGAGCTCGTTGAAATAGCGTCATTGCGGGCGTTGCTTTCACCACCCCTCTTCCGCATGTATATCAGAAATCAATCCGACTATTTAACAATTGACTACCCCGGGCCTTTCCCTTCTCCACAACACATGTCCACAGCTTCTGAACGTCTAACAACGCACAGCAATCATCTCTCATCTACCAAGATGGCAGCAGCAAATACCTTCTTTAGCATCGTGGCTGGTGTTGGTGCGGGCACTGGTAAGATCCCTGATTTCGCTGTACCATAGCAATAGCTAACTATGATCAGGTCGCTCTGTTGCCCTCAGATTCGCAAAAGCTTACCCTGTCGTTCTCCTCGCACGCAATCCCGCGAACTACGAGTCCATCGTCAAGGAGATCAAAGAAAGTGGAGGCCATGCTATTGGTGTCGCTACCGATGTCTCCTCCCCTCAATCAGTGTCCAATGCTTTCAAGGAGATAGAGAAGGAGTTTAAGGGAAAGAAGTTGGCTGCGGCTATCTTCAACGTGGGAGGAAAGTTCATACGCAAGCCCTTCTTGGACTTGTCATTAGAGGACTACGAGGCAGGATACGACGCCAATGGGTATGTTGCTCCAATTATACACCTTCCCAGCTCGAGGTATTCTGACAGCTATGAATAGTCGTGGATTCTTCCTCTTTGCCCAAGCCGTACTACCTCTTCTCCTTGATTCCGTTGAAACATCTCCTCATCCACCATCTCTTATTATAACTGGAGCCACGGCTTCTATTTCAGGCCGAGCAACCAGCGCTTCCTTTGCGAGTGGAAAGTTCGCTCTTAGAGCCACAGGTCAGAGCTTGTCTCGCGAGTTCCACCCAAAGGGCGTTCATGTTGCCCATGCCATCGTAAGCAATTCTTTCAAAAGTACGATTTCTTCTAGTTTTAGCTAACGTTACTCCTTGCAGATTGATGGAATTATTGATATTCCTAGGACAAAGGATCTGCCAGCTAATGGAGGTGCTCCAGATGGGAAGATCAGTGCCGATGCTGTAAGTTATTCCTTTGACCCTTGTTGGGTTGAGTGGATGCTAAATGATTACTAGATTGCCGACGCGTACTGGTACCTGCACACTCAGCCTCGATCGCATTTCACCCAGGAGTTGGACATTAGGCCATACGTGGAGAAGTTCTAAAGGATTTCAACATAGTCCAATTCATAATGTCCCTGATGGTCTGATTCGCCTTGTGCTGGGATGGCTCAGCCTTGCATGTGATGCAACCCACCCCGCAAGACGCTTGTCTCATGTCTTTCCTTCCAAGTTGCAACACCATTCTTGTCGTCATTTTATTGACCTCCGTAGCCCGTTACATCTGGTGTCAACTTGCAGTGATGGATGATCCGCGAAACAGCTACCGCAATGCATTCGCTTACTGAATCCGTCTAAGACTGAGATACCATTTTATAAACAATATACAAGTTTTCCAGCTACACTGGGAAAAGGTCTTTCGCAGCCTGTTGATCTTCTCTGTGCCTTATCCAGCCTGTTCAAGTGCAATTGCTGCATGAAGCCCTATCTATTCCTATTCCCAATCACCTCTATACACTCCATCCGTCAAATATTATTCAATGAGGCTGCTTAATGCACAAACATTCAGGCTAAAAGAGTTTTGGGGAACCAGATGCCTCAACACCTAGGGCTAGGACGAGGCGACGTTGGGGACATAGGACATGATCGCGCGAAAGAGAAGAAAAGCTAAGAGAAATTTTTATTTGGGTCTGTTCGTAAGCTTTGCGACAACCCGTCCTACATCTAGATCGACATCTGCTGTATCGCCAAGTCGAGAAGCTTGGAATCGTCCGTATCCATACGTTTTATATATCACTGGTATCAGCAAGTCAGCGTCTGCTATGCGTACCTCTCAGACGTGGGACAACATTGTCCCAAGGTTCACCGACTTCGCAGGGGAATAAGTAACAGAAGATGAAGAGAAGCCATTATTCCCCTGTTTTCTTTGCTCATCGTCTTCGGCTTACCCACTGCTTGACTTGTAAGAATGCTTTCTCCTTACGAAGTCTTGTTTTATGGTGCTGGCTTTGACTGTATTAGGTTGATGGGAACTTGTTGGCTCATATATTGCATCAACATACAGGCATCGGTGAGGGATTCTGACTAGAAGACTGGGAACGAAGGTACTTGCATTGCCGGGAAGACTTTCGTCACTTGGAGCACTGATGCGAGAAACGGGCCATTCACCTTGAAATGCTGGTCGCTCCCCGGCATTGACTGGTCTGATGTAGGATTTGAACCTGACTGAACTTTGGTGTTGGCTTGTCGTTATGAAGATGGTTCTGGAGGCCTCCCGCAATTATCATTAGATGCTCTCATGTTGATGGAACACTGAAATTTTCGATAGGAAATCGTTGACTGCTATTGTCAACCTGCTATTATTTACATTGCTTGATGACACATGCATCCATTGGTTATGGATAGAGAAACTGCGTATCTCATTTAGCGCTTCGCAGTCTTTGAAAAAGAGATACGTATAATGATAAGAAGAGAGCTATATAAGACTCGCAGAGAGATATCCATGGACTACGGCCAGCCCAACAAACCAACCGTCAATTTCCCATCAACAAACTCCTCCTTCCTCTCCACCAACTCCTCGATATCCCAATTAGCCCAAAGAAACCTGCCTTTCAAAAATGCCGCCTCCTCACTGGCAGCCCACACCATAAACCTACCCGGCAACTCCAACTCATCAAAAGCAAACTCCTCACCCACCATCCTCAACGAAACATCAGTCTTCAGCACACCCGGATGCACAATCATGACTCTGATATGCGGATTTTCAACTTGCAGACAATCGTAGAATTTCAACTGTGCGGTTTTGGATACGGTGTAGCCTGAGAAGGTGGGGATGCCGGGGAGGTGCGATAGTGCTGCTGCTACGTAGATGAGGACTGGTTCCGAAGATGATGAGGTTGAGGTTGAAGAGGTAGAAGAAGAAGAAGAGCAAGTTTTTAGAAAAGCTTGAGCTGTGATGAAACTCCCTCTTGCGTTGGTAGAAAGACCCTGGAACCAATCCTCAGCATCCGAATCCCCAATCGTCTGCAACTTAGGCGCATAAGCCGCATTAGCAACAAAGATGTCAATTGGACCAAGCACTTCTTTCGTCTCCTCGAACGCAGCATTGATGGAGACGGCATCGCTTATATCAGCTACGAATGTGAGGACTTGGAGTCCTGGGTATTTATTCATCAATTGTATCTTTGCGGCTACAAGAGTTGACGCTGTGCGTCCGAGGAGTGATAACTTGGTTGTGCCACTTTGGGCAAATGATTCGGCGATGTGTGGGCCTATTCCTGAACCGCCGCCGGTGATGAGGATGACTTTCCCCGCAGTGCTGAGGCTGGTCCGCGTTGGGTCTATGGCTGCGTATGGCTTTTGGTGGTAGGTCTTGGTGAGGGTGGGATAGGGTGCCATTTTGGGGTTTGGGCGAGGTTGTACTGATTTGAGTTGGGGGTGGTCTTGATTATGTCTGAGGTTGTAGGTTGGTAGTGCTTACATCAGCTGGGGGCTTTGTTTGGTGTCATGAAGTTGCAGGATTAGCGTTTACCTAGTTGCGGGTGCTAGAAATGGAGATGGTTTGCTAGGTAAGTGGATTGTAGAATAGCTGTTGTCCCTCTCGTTTGGACATTCAGTGTCAAGACACATGGGTGCGACTGTAACATGATGCAAACTGCTTCTATGTATCGATTTTGGTCTCAGAAGGCACAGTTTGTATTCTGGGTTCTTACAATAGGCCGTCCTCATGGTTCAATTCGTTATATCACCGAAGGAGATTGGAACTTATAAAAGTATTCCAAGCTGAATTAATGATCTAATTCCAATGATGAAGAAAGACAAATGAAATTGCCTTAATACTCCCTCAAAGCCCTCTCTACAGCTGTGTTGCATACCCAGGATACTTCCCAAACTGATCCGCATCAATAGCCGCCAAAGTCGGGCAACCTAAGCCTGCCAAGGCATTACCAACAGCAGTGTTTAGCATGCTCAAAGGCTGGCTGATATCGGCATACAAGCTCTTCAAAATATCAGGCGCAGTAAGCGAGGCAGCTTGGTAGACAAAACAAGCGAGGTTGTTGCCTTCGAGAAGGGACGCAGCGTTAAACACACCGCCCGTTAGGTCGGAGAAGTCAAGTGGTGTGTATGAGTTCACTGTGCCGGTGTTGCCACCTACTGATAGAACATTCGGGTATTGTGAAGCGCTGTGGTTTATAAGTTAGTGATTCGATTCGTTGATTCATATGACCTGATGGAGGGAAAGTACGTACAAATAAAGGATATCCGTCACAAGGAACGGAATAGTATACTCGTCGCCAATAGCTCGCTTATACCAATTTTCGGGAATCCTCTCATACCCAGCTCTATGAGTAAAATTTCCACTCTCTCCCTCAATAGCAAAGAAAGACTTCAGGACCTCCTGGTTCAAGATCCCTTCTGGGTTCTCGGCAGATTTATTTGACATGAAGCGGTAGATGAAGGTATGCGCTGCTTGAGATACAGCCATTCCCGTGAATGGCCCGTAGTAGAAATGCGGATTGTTGGCGACTGAGCGTTCGAAGGTTATCTTGCGTTCCTGTGCTAGAACTGCTAGGTCATAGTTTGCGGTCGCGGCGTCGGGTTGGAGGTCGAATAGGGTTTGAAATTGGTCGATTTGAAGCTCGTAGTCGTTGCCGAATTGGTAGAGGTCTCCGCGTGTGGGCGAGGAGTCAGTCTCGTATTTGTTGTGTGAGCCTGAGATACCATCTGGTTTGCCGAGTAGACCGAGTAGGTTACCAAGAAGGTTCTGTTCACCAGCAGTTTGTGGTGGTCCACCGATTGACCAACCCGGTGTTAGGGATAGCGGATTGCCATCCATTACTGTGCCGTATACTGCTAGAACGGTGCCAAGGTCTAGTCCCATGCCAAAGACCTTGTTCGTTGCTTGGATAAATTGATCGATTGTTGCAAAGCCATTGTGAGGGATGTAGTTGTGGTTTGCTAAGGCATTGAGCCCTGGACAAGGTCCTCGCAGATCACCAGCGTCGAGGTTCGGTGGTGTAAAGGCGTGCTTGCCGGAAACATCGATGAGTTGTGCTGCGGCGTTAAAGCCTGGTAGTATGCCGTTCAAGCGTTTCTCATGTGCAGCTTTTGCCTGTTCTGACAATTCTGTATCTCGGGCTGCCTTTGAGGCTGCTTCGAGTGCGATGGCGGGAAAAGCTGAGGTACAGTGGATAGAAAGAGCAGCAATTACTGTTAAAATGTCGATGGATACCATTTTGATATATTGAGAAACTGGGCGTGATTGTTGTGATTCCGTACAGTACAAGAGACATGCTGGGCCACTGACTTATATACTCCCTACTCTGTATTTTACTCAAACCTCCCGTTGCGGAGTAACTTTAGGACTGGTAAAGATACCGAGGGATACCCACATAACGAAGCCAGATGAATACGTCTCCGAACCATCACTGCAGTAGAGGCACAGCGCCCACGAGATCTGCTTTTGCGATCTCCCCCCAAGTGATGGATGATCTACAAACCCGTTCCCGTTCAGCAGTGATGAACTACTTTTCCGTGTTTAGCTGCACTATTTGTGGATTAGAAATGCTTAGCTTCTAGACTCGGCGGAAGAGTAGTTCGTCCATGATTTGGACCTAATTCAAGGCGGGAAAAAGAAAGCTGAAGCCTTTGATGGCTTTCTTCTGACGGACATGTTTCCTCTTTCGCTCTACCGTGTTTATGAAAAGTCGATACCGCGCGCCATTGACGTCAAGAGGAAGAGACCAGAGGAAGTAGGAACAAAGCCTGCTGATTGAGTTGCGGAAAGATGGACGAATAAGGCACCTTACTTCGCAGAACATCTAGCCACTAATGATCTTGGGAATGTTTCTTGTCAATACAAGCGCTCAGCTGTGTGTATTGCCACACGGGAATTGCCAGCACCGAACTCTGCACCTCGGCAGATCAACTTCCACAGGCCTAGTGTGGTTCAGCTGGAGAGGTGTTCGCAAAGATCCGAACACTGTGATGGTTGCACTCAAATATGCAAGATCCCATCAGCACATGCCAATTCTCAACTTTGCCGTAACCCAGCAGAAGCTAAGATGTGGAGGGGCAGCGAAAAGCAGGTCGCACGGTTTGTCAATTGGGAGGAGCATGATCAAAAACTGAAAACTATATGAGGTAAGGTATCATTGATGCGACGCAGTCATGTGGTATAGGTAGGTTGAGAAGCTGGAAAACACTGTTTATAATGATAAAATATCATGTCCCTCACCATCAAACTCTCTTCCTAATGGATCAAGATCTAGATGACAGTCTGCAGGTGAGAGGGTCTTCTCCAATAGAGTTCACCCCGGATCTCTTCTTCGCCATACGTATACCTCGAAGACTTATTCGATCAAAAAAGGAGGTCAACGCGAAGATAAGATGGCGGTTGCGGTCACTTGCCAAACATGCTCGGTAAACTTGAGCTCTGTAAGGGAACCTAATGGTTAGTGGAGGCCAATCCTCCTCCCAAAGCAGAGTATAGCAACATACAGCATAGCGCAGTGCGCCATGCCTTGCTTCGGGAGGACCTCCCAAGGAGCATTTCACAGGGACCAGACGTGCAAGCACGAAGGATGTGAAATGGCCTTTGATTTTTTTTAATTGACCTATGCCTAGGACACGTAGCCAGCAGTTCATAGACTAGCCTGCTCATTCACCTGCGTGAAATGCCAGAACACGACGCCATGCCCCCCAGGTATGAACCATTGCACATTCCATACTTTTTGAATTTATGCCTTGCTCTTGAGCTTCTCCTTGATCTCGCGACCAGCCTTGATGCGCTCCAGAATGTTCTCACGGTCCTTGTCGAGCTTTAGCTTGGTGATGACGACCTTCGATGGGTGGACGCCGATTGGGACGGATTGACCGGAGGATTTCTCCTTGACGACACGCTCGATGTGGACAATGTACTTGAGTCTGTATACTGAGGTGATCTTGCCCTCGCTACCTTTGTTCGAACCTCTGACCACAGTGACCTCGTCGTCTTTTCGGATGGGGATGGAGCGGACCTGAAGACTGTTAGAGGGGCAGTACGGATGGAGGCAATATATATATGGATAATACTAACGTTGTATTTTTCGCGGAGCTCTTTACTCAGAGGTGCGCTCATGATAGTGCGTCTGACACTGGATGGTGCATCGTAGTGCGCCTTGCGGGACTTTCTCCTGGAGGAGTGGAGGGCTGGGTTGAAAAGTTAGTGTTTGCACAACCATGAGTCGCATTGCCGAATGGGCAGCGCAATCCAATGCGAAAGAGAGGAAGAGATTCTAAGAACATACAGGAGTTGATCTTGGTCATCTTGGCGGTTGAGATGAACGTTGGCCGTGGTTGTCGTGATGTCGTTGAAGATCAAAACTCGAGGTTGAGATTTCGAGATTTTGCAAAAGGTGCTTGTGTGAAAAGTTGCTAAGCAAGCGAGCCAATAGACACCCAGCCCCGCCCAGGCCATATGTAATAATTCACGTGATCACATTCGGCCCCAGAACAACGCATCAACAACACCAAACTCACACCACACATCTCACCTTCATCTGCTTCCTCTTCTTTTCATATCACTCCTGATTATCTCCTTGGGCAAAGATTCGAGGCGCAATCCATCACAGGAGCTGTAACTTCATCTTACATTCCACGCCGGAGACATGACTCTCTCTCACAACAATAAAACGGCTACGATATAGCACTTCCCGGCTTTGTAAGCCCCCCGAAACCTCTTCAGCTGACCTGGCACCACGGCGTTTAATAGCTCTGGGCTGAGCACATTCACCGAGCCTCTGCCTGCCAGCCTTTGCGCTTCACTTTCTGTTGCACATCGCGATGTATATGACGCAAGTTATGATTCTCTATGAACATGGGAGAAGTATTGCAATGTGGGCCGCGAGCGCTATCGATAGTCTCATTATCTCAAGGTTAAAATTTCTCCGACGCCAGACAACACCGTGCGACGAGACCAGAGTTCTTGGGTTTCTCGTATTTCTCATATGTGTCAAGTTTATAGGGCGGAATGGCGCCCAACGATTTGTTCTTGTCCATGACTGAACGCTGGCCAACGAGTGTATTGCCAGCGTAGGATCGCGATTGCGCTTTTATAAGTGGCATAGCGTCCAAGGGTCCTTGTAGTGTATTCTTATAGCCTAAGTTATTGCAGGTTTCCAGAAACAGGATGCTACGACAGAAGCCAGGTTGCGCTAGTAGTGCAGCGTGGAGTCTCAGCTTGTCTGAAGTTAGTGTCTCCAGCTCCAATTCATAAAAACGTTGGATTTAGCCGCTTGTGAATGCGTCATGCACGGGAGATATTATTCACGGATGCCTTCTACGGCAAATAAATGTGTTCATTGAGTGTGTTTTCTATGGCTTCCCTAGACGATTCACCAAGCTTTTTCTATGTAGAACTTGAACGCTGCATCGACTTTTACCCCGTTCACCGGTTGTTCCTCGCAGAGTCTGTCCTCTATTTTCTGCTGCTGCTGGACAAGAGAACGTGTCACATCGGAAAACCCCCCAAAATGCACATGTGATATTGGCATTCAGGACTCTTCGACACTCGCGCTCTGAATGACCTTGGACACTGAAGTCCCAATACGTGGTCTGTAAATAGGCGCAAGGGCGATTGAGTTTGTTGATAGCTAGGAGAATTACCACCATCTGCTGGTAGCTATCAATACCTGGGAAAGACCATCAACGCCTTATGGAGTGACCTCACGGATCCTTACCGCTTAGTTCATTATCGCAAAAGAGTCAAATTAAAGTTTCTGGTTAGACATCCATCAATGACCGATTAATCCAACCTGACTGCACCACCTATGACGATCGCAACTACAGTTACTAGCCCTCGGAGGCAATGCTATAATTACCCGACCACCTAGTCTTGCGAACCATATACTTCTGGTTCTTCTCTTCATCTGAATAGCTCGGAGAGGGAGGGTTATAGTCAGCATTGTTGAAAGTAGAAGCGCAGGGCCGTAAGATCAGGATCATTCATAAGAGTATACAAATTCAGCCTCCAGATTCAACTCCATTATCATTCATATATTTACTGAAGTACCCAGTGCGACTTGCTAACCCTCCTTTGCTTGCTCCAAGTACACTAGTACGACTTTTGTACTTTTACTACTTGAGGCCGGTACCAAATTTATGATCAGCAACAAAATTCTATCACGATTATATCCTTGCGCCAAGTGGAAGAGGCTGAAAATTATTCACTATGAGCTCAGCCAATAGTTGATTGATTTCTATTCCCTCTTTTTTGTTTTCAGTTCTTCTAAAAACACATCCCGTCCTGTCGTGTCTTTTCATGCAATTAAATTCCTTACATCAGTCTATTTCAAGGCAACACCTGTCACCAGTGATAGAAATCGATTTAGACCCTGGTAGCGCGTGACGGCACCTTGACGCGCACTTGACAGTGGGATCAGTGATAGATATCTGGATTTGATTGTGTTACTCTCAACCTTGTTCTGCGTCCTCATTGAGGAGCTACTGGTGAAGTAAGGGGGGTTTAAACCCCAAGTTGGAAAAGCGGCAATCGAAAATGCTCCAGCGTTAAAACCAGTCCACGACAGATCCCTTTCTTTCATTTCAACTACCATGGAGACTATACCACTTTGCAAGCCACCCCACAACCCTGTGGACAGTAAAGATGCCAGAATACCCATGCTGACTAACTCTGAAGACCACCCACATACATACAAATATGCCTGTTAGTGATATTAGTGCGACTAAAGAAGAAAGAAATTCACACTCTTCCGAGTACGAAGATCACGTGTAAGGATTAACAAGTACGAAAGTACAACTAGCATTTATTTAGCTTACTGGCGAACCTGTAGTGTGGCAGGGCTAGGGCCAGGGCGAGGGAGTAGGGTAGGGACTACTACCGGGTAAGCGAGTAGTTATGTAATTAGACATAGCTTAACACCTCACCATTCCGAGAACTGGAACTATTCTATCTATATACCTAGGTAGGAATAGTCTTATCAGCCTTATTTTCCTAGCACTGTTCTGCAGCCTTCGAGAGTATTCTATCTCGCTTGCTAACTCCCTCCCATCTGCCAAAAAAAAAATCCTCTGCCTCCTCCCTTCCCACCTAACAAAAAGAGACCATTGCACAAATTCCAGCAGGAAGCAGACATCTAAAAGAATTGCCCTCGGACAGAATCGAACTGGCAACCTCGTCATTAATTGTAGGTCACTAATTGTGAGTGAATACTAGTGACGCGCTCTACCATTGAGCTACGAGGGCTATGAATGAATATGTGTTGTTTGTTGAAGTGAAATGTGTTCTGTTGATAATTAACTAAGCGAAAGTTGGCGGTGAAGATGTGGGTTACTTTCCAAGTGGGCATTGCAAACTCGCTAAGGGACCTAGACCAGAGGGAGCTGGGAACGATTAATGATTATAAACTTATTTAGAGGTAAGTGAACAATGTGCTTTTCGTTGTAAAAGCTCTGAAGTAATCTTCGACAATACCTCAGATTTAACAACATATTTAAAGATATTTCGACTTGCAGGATTGAAACAGTACCTGCCAGGAATATCTCTGCTTTCCTTTCTGTCCTTGTCTCCCACCAGCTCCCGGAGTAAGAGCTGAGGCATTACTACCCCACAATTCAAAACTCGTGTAGATCTGATGATGCACACTTACAAGATGCCTGGTCCTCAAAGTTCCAGCGCTGTGGAGGAGGTTATGATGTCTATCAGAAGTAAAATCTTGGGGAATTGGTGCCTGCTTACGCCTTGAGGGTACGATGGTAACTGGTTCTCTTCCTTACAGCAGATCCAGTTTCTTACTTGTGGAGCGTTGGAAACACTTTTCGGTGGAGATTCTAGGGTTTGGTATTGTGGTTTTGCTGAAACCCAATCAGTGAGTGTTACTGTAGTGCTGTCTTGGGTATTGTGAGGATGTGCTGAAAGATGTTCTTCCTAAACTTGCTGCTGCTTCAAGGCCCCTTGAAGTTCAAGGGTATTAAGAGGGTAATTGTAGATAGGAGACAAATTTATGATCCGTAAGAGACACACCGTTCTGCTAAATTTCAATACCTGGTGTAGATGCACGGCCTTGATCCATGGCGTTGTGCGAGTGCATTGTCTTTTTACTCGTGGATCGTGACAATGCTATCAATCCCGAGTCGACTGTTGAACAAATCTGAAATTGCTACTCATCGAGATCACCTCAGCAAAGCTGGCAAGTCCTTCAAATGCAATGACAAGCAATATCATACCTGATAAAGGTACATCGTTCAAATTGTTGGAAACGCCAATCAATTCCAAATTGCAAACCATGAAATCTAGCACCAAAGGCCCAAATATCCACACCAAAAATTCCTCTTACATTTCCACTAAGTGATCACCATCTTCTTAGTTTTCAGAATCCTCTTTCATCAATTTACGCGACCAATTTTCGAAGCGAGGCACTTAGTTGGCCAGCGTGTTGCTTCTCAGAGTCACTGTTGCTTTATGAAGGAAATGGTGAGATGGCAGATGCTGCAAGCACTTCCTGAAATCCAGAAGACAATATCAGGAATCTATACTGATTCTTTATTTGACGGCCGATGCATTCCACGATTCGTGCTACTTAGTGATTATGAGGTTAGTGTGGTTGTTGTAGAGGGGATAAGATCACTTTCAAAATAACAAAGTATTGCGCGGTCATGCTGAAGCTGTCAGTGAACGAAGTACTCTGGGTGGGAAGATGAGGTGAAAGAATGAATGGCGGAGGATAATTCGAACCATTTCATGATCCGCCATCTTTGGAACTATGAAAGTAATTTAAATTCCATGGTGGCCCTTGACTTGACTTCTGCTTTTAAAGAAGAATAGCATAATTATTGAAATGAACAATAGGTAACTCAACTTCTACTCACCTTGAATAGAAAAAGCTAAATCCTTTTCATAATGCTCATAACATAAACCTATGTAGGTAGTTACCTCATTGTTCTGGGATTTGCCGAGCTTGCGTCTTGATCGCTATTCTTCTTCCGTGACGAGCGGCGGGGTCTGAGCTCACAACTTAAAAGGACCCTTCTTCTCCCAACTTCCACCTTCTATTTTCACAACATCCACAACTCGTCCACAACAACGCCTTTTCATCGCACAATATCAGAACTCATCTCGTGTGTGCACATTCTTTGTTAATCAAAGGTAGGAGCTGTCATTACTCCTTCCACGCCCTCTTCTCCAGTCACCCAAGCCACTTCCAAAGATCTAAGACGTAACTGACAAAGGCGCTCAGTTCAAAACCATGTCATCCGCAGACAACACCAAGGCTGCTGATGGCAGCAAGTCAACCATCAACAATTCCGACCTGCACTTGCTCTGGGCAATGGTTAATCAGTCGGATTTGAAGGCTGCAGGTGGTCATAAGTTTGCCGAGATTGCCAAGATCATGAAGCCAGATGCACCTGACAAAGTCAACACCGTCTCCAAGGTTGGTATTCTTCCCGCAAAGCCTCACAGTTCTGACTATTAAATCCTCTCCCTCTACAGCGATGGTACCGTCTGAGAGAGAAATTGGAGAAGCAATTCGGTGCCATCGACGCTACGGCTCCTGCTACCCCAAGCGTTGGTAAGCAGACTCTACTCTATAAATTCTCTCTCATGTAAGTAGCTAACATCATTGCAAAGGTTCTGCTACTACTCCAACTGGCAAGGGAAAGATGGGTGGTCGCAAGGGTGCCGGCACCAAACGTGGCAGCGGCGACTCCGAGGAGGAGACTCCAAGCAAGAAGACCAAGGTCAAGGCCGAGTAAGGGAAAGCAGGGACACGAGATACCAGACATCTCGATAATGAAGTGCCTTTGAGCGAACTCTCCTTTCTTTGCATCTGTGACCACTGCTCATTCTTGTGACATGCCTAAATTTGATTACTGTCATTGACAATCGATTTGTGTTTAGCAGGGTTAAGCGAGAATATACAGTATAAGGGTGGTCTAACTGCTTGTGACATATCTGATTCCGTTAAATAATTGACAACTGGTTTATAATTGACAAGCGTAAGCGAAGGGATGCTATTAAATGAGCAGGACGAAAGTACATGACTAGTGTTACTACATGGTTGACAAGGCATTTATCATTGACAGGTGCAAGCGAGATAATACTAGCAAAGAGGAAGTATGCCACTAATGAAGTGAGCTTCTCTTGTTGGCTTGCGGCGTTCTTCTCTTCTCATGGCGCAAAGCACTGTCGATCTCTAGAATCTTTTAGTCGTATGCATCCTCAGCCTTCTTGATTTCGACAATACACTTGTTCTTGGCGGCTCGGTGCTCATCAAACAACATGTTCTCCTTGGTCTGGGATGTTGCCCGGAGCTTACGACAGGGCAAGCGTAAGCGAGGGGATACTAGTCAGAAGACAGAAGGTACCTCACAATAGACTTTGTATATAATTCTTTCCATAGCCTAAGTTCCAATTTAAGCCAACTCATGTGAATAGAGGATGTTCAAAGATTGCTTGAAGCTGCAGTATAGTTGTTAGTATTATATGCACGTTATATGAAAGGAAGGAAAGACCCCTTGTAGGTCTAAGTCTAAGTAGCTGTATAGCCTTTAAGAACGAGTGGGCTGGCGGAACCGACCTCCTGTTTTAATTAGTATTTAGACATTGGCCACTTCACGTGGTTAATTTCCTACTTAGCAGCCCTGTATATAATTAGATTTCGAGCCCCACTATGGGAACCTAGCAGGCAGCGGCCACTTTGGTGCATGAGTTACAGTACAAATATTGGTGGCACACGATGTCAACAGATAATTAATGCTACAACAATGTGGTTTCTTAGACTGGCAGAATTATAATAAGAAGAATTACCGGTGATTTTCTACTTAAGTGAGATGAGCAAACAAGAGTCAGATCTTATATCACTGAGAAGAGGAGTATTAAATCAAGCTAGAATGTATAATAATACGAAGTGAACTACACAGATAACACTCTTTTAACAAGCTACAAAGTGATCACTGAGTTCGCTCGTGGCTTTTGGTTTGTTGTGAACGGTGTTGCTCGCGTAACTTATTGCCACAATTTAGCGACTAGTGCGCTCCTTTTATTCCCACCACGCACTTCTAAACTAAACCTCACACAACACAACTTCCCACAACACGACCTTTCACAAGAAAACCTTCCTCCTTCAACACCAACAACCAGATCAAAGAAGATTGAACACAGTAGGTTCCCTATTTTACATGAATGCACCATCTCTGCCAATATTTTAGCTTCAGCAACTCAGCAACAATACCGACACGTCGCGGATCATGGCGGATCATGGCGGATCACGGCGGATAATGGTTTATATCTAAGAACTAACAAAGACACAGTTGGAAACATGTCCGAGTCCAAGATTCCAGCCAGCATCAACGCCGCCGACATCGAACTGCTGTGGTCCATTGCACAGGTCTCCGCCAAGGGCGTTGAGTGGGCTGATCTGGCCAAGCTCATGAAGCCAGACTCCCCTGAAAAGGTTTCGACCGGTTCGCTGTCATCCTGATCTTCGCTGTCAATTGTAATGATAGGCTAACTCGCTCGCTTGAGTCCATATGCGATGGACCCGTCTCAAGACAAAGTTGGGCAAGGAGTTTGGCACCTTCGACATCAAGGAGAAGGAGACTATAGTTGCCACACCTTCCAAGAAGCGCGGTCGTGCTGCTAGTGAGTTTCCTTCTCATTCCATGCTCTATCGATGTTACTTAAGCTGACTTGGGGGTTTAGGCTCTGGCAAGAAGGCTACCAAGTCTGGCAACGTTGAGGACGCTGATAGTGATGTTGATGTCACTCCATCAAAGAAGACCAAGGTCAAGACAGAAGAGGACGAGATCTAAATGGTAGATTAAGTCACTTTGCATGGCACGACGGGATGATACCGATGGGATGTGATCACGATGGCGGGACGGACTTGGGCAGAATAGTCTTGTGATGAAGGTAGCAGCATCACAACGAAGCAGCACTGAGACTTCCTTTTCTACTGCATTTGCACCTGTGACACCTATGGCTCCGTTCTCGTCGTCGTTGTTGCCTATATGATTCAGAGAAACATAAGTTACTCAAGCCAGCTCAATGAATCAGAATTACTTAGCAGCTTACTAGGTACAGGTAGCCATTGGGTTCCAATGCAATGATTCAAGACATATTTATATCCATGCCCAGCCTTTTTCTGTCAACTCCTTTTGCTCTTCCAAACACGACATCTTCTCTTCTAACCTCCTTCCGCTAGTAGTGTTGTTCTAGGCTTGGGTAGGATGAATTTCCAACATGTGAGTTACTTAGGTTAATTCAATGATCCAAAGCAGACTTACGTCCATGACCGGACATTCTCTCTGTACTCTATCTACTCTTCCAAGCACGGCCATTCTCTTCTAACTTGCAAGTTACTGAAAGAGTCTCAGTGATATAAATGGTTTCTCCTATACTACCTACCTACCAACTACTTATAGTGGCTTAAATCTTCTTGTTCGTGCGGTTCGGTCCTGTTTACGTTTCATAATGTATGGTTCGCCGAAGTTTCAAGTGCTCAAGTTAATTCAAAGCTTGAAAACCTGCTGAAGCCCATGGGCAGCTTACATTGTAGCTAACTATTTTGAGTTGCTCAAGTCAATTCGATGATTAACACGCTGGAGCCCATGGGCAGCTTACTAGGCATCTAGTTGCTAGTTATGTTATTCACACAAGTCAAGTCAATATCTCTGAAAACGAGCCCTCGTCCATGCCAGCGTGCGCTGTACATATTGATGTTGAAAAATTCAGGTAACTTTAATGATTCAGAACACGTCCTGGCCTGTAGCTAGCCTAGCTGAGAAGTTTGGATTGTTCGTGTGAATTCAACGATTCAGACCTTAGTCATGTATTCCAGTGACCCGCTCAGCTATAAATTCACAACCTCGAACCGCTGCGAACAATTTCGAACAACTCCACAACACAACACAACGCACTCCACAACATAACGCACTGCACATAACGCACTCTACACACCGCACTCCAACAGCCCACCATGTCAACAGAAAGCCCATCAATCAACAGTAAGTTGTTGTATTCCTATTTGCTCAGATCTGAAATAAAGATTGATTACTGACAGATCTGGTAGACATGGAGGACTCCAACGAAGCTAAGGCTTCCGGTGGACCTGCCCTCACCCCAGCTGATATTCAGATCATGTGGGGCATGGCCAACATGACCGCAAAGACCATCTCCTTCGCAGACCTGGCTACCGCCTTGAACCCCGAGGCCCCGGAGAAGACCGCTACCGTTCGCATGCGCTGTAAGCCAAACGCTTATCCATAGGAACAGTTTCTGTACTAACTCATCATCAACTAGGGACCCGCCTCAAGCAAAAGCTCGAGAAGCACTACGGTGCCATGGCTGAGGCTCCGGAGACCCCCACCAAGGGTGGCGACGCCGCTGGTAAGTTGACTCCGTTCTGGTTCCATGTTTCGCACACTGACGTTCTCAACACAGGAGAGTCTTCGACCGGCAAGAAGAAGCGCGTTCGCACTCCCAAAGCTGCCAAGGCCAAGGCCGATGAAGCTGAGACCGCCGCCGATGGGTCCCCATCTGTAAAGAAGACCAAGATCAAGGGCAAGGGCAAGGCTAAGGTCGAGGTCAAGGCCGATGAATCCGAGGTCGGTGCCGATGATGAGTCGCCATTGCCAAAGAAAGCCAAGGTAGAGGTCAAGGCCGAGACAGAGACTGAGGATGCTAACTGAACGGTATGGAGGAACACTGTGAGCATTGGACACAGGCTGAAACTGCTGGCGGGGATATGAGAGTCTGATCACTGATCAGCAATTGGAAAGCGGGCGACACGCCGCATAGCATTGTCATGAAGCAATCATGAATTGAAGCCTTCTTTCATCCAGATTGTCCCCTTTGCATCGCTATGTGATATAACAGCTTCTCACTTGATGAACTGCCCATCGGAAGCCAATGCCTCTTGAAGTTACTAGATTGTCATGAGGAACTCAAGTATATCTTCCGTGGCTACAGATGGCCGCTATTGACACTTGATCAACTGCGGGCTCAACCATTGCCTTTGCACGAAAACATGAAGATATAAGTTTGCAGATGAAGTTGAGATGAGGCTGCAGAAATTCCCTGCTAAAGGCGGACGCTAAACATCGATTGATGCAGTGCACGGACCAGGGCTTGGATGGCTTCATGCAATCACGAATCAACGGAAATTCTATCGGACTGCTTCCTTTGATGGCAATGGGGAAATCTTGGAATTGTGGTTACATTCTTTTGTTACTTTTCACAACATCTGACTCTATACAGGAGCCTCTCTCTGCTCAGGTAGGTCTAAGACTTCTATTCTCGTACTCGATGACGATCGCAAATCCAGTCCAGTTGGAGGACAACGAATGCACTTCTACTCGGGCTCACGCAGGCTTAATCTTACCTATTGACCATCGCAACAGTAAAAGCGATATCTAGGACCAGCGGCGATTCCCAATACTTCGAAAGACCCCCAGAATCTATCCTTAACACCGCCCCAGGGCGCGGGGCACGAAGACCCTACCATTCAACGCCCGCTATGTTGATACTGAAGAGATAATACGAGATACGGAATATGGATGGCGGAAGAATGTTATATAGCTGGCCCTGGGCTGGTCCTGGCAAGGATGAACCGTCAAAGGGTTCGACTTCAGAAAGGCCTGTTGAGAATGGTTCTTCAGCCCAGGCGCATTCCGAGATTCCAGAAGCGACAGATGTGACACGGAGAGATGATGCCCAAGATGACGTTCTTGCTGCTAAACAACGAGTCGCAGGCTGGGTGTTGAGTGAGGGCAGAAATGGGTCACCGCAGGATGGAATCAGTCCGGCACAAGATCATACAGAAGATCACACAGATTCATTAGCAGTCCCAGATGACCTTGGTTCTGCTAAACCATCGTCGCATCACAGCGCTGTACAGGTTGAGGATGGTTCGCAGGTACCACAAGGATTGGCGGTTTCCAAAACTACACCTACGGCAAGTCAAAGTGTAACTGAAGAGATGAAATCAAGATACTTGAAGACCATAAGGGATTTCTGGGGTGACGACTTTGATGCCGGAATTCCGTGGCCGAATCCACCTGGGAAGACATTCTTGGAGGATATTCTGCGGCTTATTAAAAATGATAAAGTTAAGGTTGGCGAATTTCGAGAAGGTATCGTGCCTGTCTTCAGAAAGAGGACTGGTGGCAAGTTGGGAATAATGACTGGCTGGGCGCGCTTCATCTCTCGAACCGATCTCAAAAATTTCCTCAAAAAGCGAGAGGCCACCCATAGAGTTCCAGGTCTGGCAGGTTCAAATATTGGGAGCGCGAATGCTGGGGAGTCTTCACAAGGGCCTTTAGCTGGCGCGCAAGCTTCCCAGGTAACGCATGGAAAATGGCTCCAACCAGCTCAGAATGGTGGCCCTGGAGCATCTTCCCAAGACCTGCCAGCATTTCTAGTCGAGTCCCCTGGGCATGATCCGGTTCAGAACAAGGACACTTCCAGTGAACGGCGACAGGCTCCAAACATACTGCCTTCTAGCGCTGTCTCCCAAGCTTCGTGGGACCCGAAGACAGAGCATGGGAATACCTTCATTGCACGAGACTCACTGGGCAGGCCTTTGGATAGCAGAGAGCTCACAGGACCACAGAAACCCCCAGAAATGCTAGAGCAGAGCCCGCCCCCTGTCACTTCTCTTCGTCCAACACCTACAGAAGTCCATGCTCAACCAGGCCCAGTCTCTCCAATGGCTTCTCCTCATGAGCCGAATTTGACCACCGTGTATGTGAAAGGCGTAGTTGTTACTGCTCCGCCTCCACAAACACCTCAACCCATCAATTCCTCAAGGCCTCCACTGCCCGAGTGCTTCACATGCGATAATGTTGTGTCTCCCCGTTGGCATCCATATGTTGAAGACGCCAACGCCCAAAGCTCGTCTACTTTCCAAGGAAATTCAAATGGGCCGAGATCAATTGAATATCAATGTGAACGATGCCATCTTGAGCAGCGGCACCCTAGCACACCAAAAACATTTCCTGCACCCCCAGTCGTTGCCGGCGCGGTCCATACCAGCCATAATCAAAATAGTAGCAATCCGTCGACCTCACTGCCAATACAAAAGGACACTGGACCAACTTCCACATCCTCCAGCACGGCTACTCCTGTTCATGATGGCCTTCCAAATCTCAAGGGATTTACACTCCCTGACAGCAATAGATCGGACCCCACCACCACGAATAGCTTTTCTCCCAGCTTGTCATATCCACGAAAACCCCATATTCCCTATTCACATGCTCCTGCATATAAATCAATCTACAACCCTCGTCGCGTTGATGATATGCAACAGCAAACACAAGACCAAAGACCGAATCCCAGTGCATATCAACCACCAGCCACAACAGCGCCCTACAAGGGGCTATATTCTAACAGTAACACCCAACAAGAACGGATTGCAGATAATATGAACACCCCTTCTCCTCAAGTAAACCAAGAAAATCGGAGTGGTGGATTCACTCCGGTTAATGATAAAAAAACGCAAGACTCACAGCGCGGAAATGATTCGGAAGCTCGCAGAATCGCTCTCGAAGCAAATTTAGCCACTAAGCAACCTCAACAAGTGCAGTATACACAAACACAAGATTTGTCGCAATCAAAAGAAACAGGTACAAAGAAACGCTCGTTCGCTGAAATCATTGATCTCACAGACGACACCATTATTGAGTCTATTGAGGGAAATGACAACCAACCTCACAAGATGAGGAAGGTCGACCATCACGGTAATGCCGTCGGCAATGTCAATGCAAACGGCACCATTGTTCCGAACCGGCCACCAATGTACGTTTGCCGACCAGACGCAGTCGCGCAACCAAACGCAGACCACTTCACAACCACCACCACTACCACCACCGCAGATCCTCGTCATCACCTGGCGTCCTACCATTATCAACCTCCACCCCAGCAACAGAACCGTCATTTTGCGACACCTCAATTGAATACTCCATCTCCTCCTGGCCCTTCGTCTCACCTGGCTCCACGTGTTCCGAGAGTTCCTGCAAAGCCCGTCAGGCAGATTCAGGACACAATTGAGCAGAACCCGTCCATCTACAGATTGAGAAAATATGATCCCAAGACTATAGCCAGTGACATTCTTATCGCCATTGGAGAGCATCCTAAGCGACCAGGATTGAATCATCACCTGGAGCATCTCAAAGGCCAGTTTGGAATTGACAACAATTCTGATCTTAGTACAGTGCCTGAGGAGTTATTCAGTGGACGTGTTGATAACAATATGCCTCCCTCAAACGACAAAGAAAGCCCTCGAATAATGCCGCCTGCAGTTGTGATGGCGAGGGGACCACCTGGTGGGCATTCTCCAGGGAATGGAGGGCGTGGAGGATCGTCAAGCTTTACACCTCAGAGGCAAAGCTCTCTGCGACATGCCAGTACTCTTGGGCCAGCGCCGGGGTCTGGTATTGCTGTTGTTATCCCTTCTTTTTCACCCTCTGTTTCGTCAACGCAACCACGTGATGGAGATATGAGATTTGATGCCAGAACAAGTTCTTTCTCGGGAAGTTCTACTTTCTCAGGACCTAGAAAGAAGCATCTTGGAAAGCCCTTCACAAAGAACTTTCCACCAGGATACGATCCTGCTACCAATACCTTGCCAGCCGACTCCACAACACCTAAAGCTAATTCTAAACCTTCGTCAACCACCAGACCTGCGTCAACTACACCAGGGCCTTCCTCTGGACGAAAGAAGCATATTGGGAAGCCATTCTCAAAGAACTTTCCACCTGGATACGATCCTGTCACCAATACCTTGCCAGCAGACTTCAATTATTCGACCTACCGAAAGAATCTTGCCAGACCATTGAAAGCCTCTTCACCAGAACCTCCTGCCTCTCCAGTTGAGGAGAGATATGTATCATTCCTATGTGAATGGAAGAACTGTCCAGCCGACTTACACAACCTCGAAACACTGCGTGCTCATATTTTTGTGAATCACGCGACGCGAGGACCTAATGGAGGTATCCCTTGTCTATGGGCCAACTGCAACGAGCAGAAGAGTGGAAATGGAGTTCTTGAATTCGAGACGGAGGAAAAGTGGCAAAGTCATATCAATAAAATACATCTGACTGTATTTGCTTGGCACATGGGCGACGGGCCTCGCGGTACCTCTTTGGGTAAGTTCTATCTTCTCTGCCTAAATTCTTGCACGCTAATAAAAACAGCCATAGAAGATGCAGGCTACATCTCCTCATCCTCATCAAAGCACTCTCGCTCTTTTCTCCACGACTCTAACGGCAGAGAGGTAACTCCCTCCGTCAAAGATCAACCCATCGAGTCCGGGCGTGCCAGCGACAACAACGAGAAACGATTTCGCAAGAAGAGGGAGGGTGTTGATGTTGTCCTTGAGAAGATTCCTGGGGCTGGTGTTATTTCGCCCGGGAGAGAAGTCAGACATCCTACGAGCAATTATCATGCGAGTATGAGCTCTCCTGTTGTGATGGTGGAGATGAAGAAACCTATTAATGGCGTACCCATCTTTAATGGTGATGAAACCGAGGATGAGGATGAGGAAAAAGTCGACGAGGAAGCTGAGGATGAAGTGCCCTGGGATGGGGTTAAGGACGAGGAGATGGTGGATGCGGATGCTATCGATGAAGTGGATCGGCTGGTGTCTCCAGACCCGCTTGATATGGCCGATGAGGTGGGTGGCTTGGGGAAGAATCGGTTACAGGTCGAGGAAGTAGAGGATGGCGACGAAGAAGAAAGTGAAGAAGACGAGGAAGAAGAAGATGATGATGTAGTGATGGCAGGATGAATTGATACGACGAGCGTCGTTCAAAATTCGCGATGCAAGAAGCCAGTAGAGGCTTTGGAACCTCTCACGTTAGAACTTGTGGTTGTAAAGAGTACTAGGAAAATAACTATACCCATAGATAAAGCGCTTTTATTTCCAGATTTCTGCCAAGGTCCTACCTCTTGTCCTAAAAGCCCTCCGCTGTCTTTGTCTAAAGTAAGAAAAATCATCAGTCCGATAGAGTTTATCGCTACGAAATCTACGAGCGCATACAGTACTGTACGGTTATATACTTTGTGTATCTATACATTTCAGGATAATGATAATACCTTCTTCCATTAAATTTATTTATCTTATCTGCTAATCTTTCTAAGCCTTATACACTTAGCTTTAGAAGAGGGATACATATTTAATGTAGTGTGTAGCTTGTAGCTTGTAACTTACAGCTTGTATAGTTTTATAGAGGTTAACTAGGCTACTTAGGTGGGTAGGGAGGGAGATGAGATATAGGAAGGAGGGACGGAGGTTTGTTACTTTGTGTGATGTAGAGGTGGATTTAGATTAGAAGGTGTGTAAAGAGGGGGGTGGAATGGAGGAGATAGGAGGTAGATGGTTAGAGGATAGATAGTAGTTCGTTTATATATTTCTTGTAAGACTATAGATTATTAAGTACTATTAGCCCTAGCTAGCCTCGACTAATTAGTCAACCTCGTTATCTTTCTAATTATCTAACTATTTTTCGTATTTCTATTTTGTTAAGAACATAGGTATTAGTCTCTTTATTACTGTATTCAACTACATAGTTCTAAGCACTACTAGGTGTCTCTATACACTAGGAGATCAGGTGGTTTGTCACGTATATATAGAGAGATTGCCCCCTGCAAGGGAAAGGCCATCGGTTTACGATTGTATCAAGTACACCTCACTTTGCCTCAGTTACTGCACACTGACTCGTAGTAAGCGACTGTTCGCGATTAATTATTTGTTAGGATTGGGGTTTCGAGGCTTTCTGAGAAGGGAGGATATATTGTAGTTACGGTAGTAAGTACTATTGTGAAAGATCTTACGAGTGTGATAGAACGATAGCTAAGTAGAGTTTGTTCATTGTAAAAGCACAAGAGGTAGCTTGAAAGTATGTTTTGTTCTTTGTTTGGTTGAAATGTATCTAGGTTCCCGCTCCTATGGTATAGATAGCTAATTGTGTGAGATTACACGTACGGTACCAGAGTTTCTAGGTGCTAGGTTGCGAGAGTATAGTAAAAAAGGATGAAAGAAGGTAAGAAGTGAAAAGGTAGGATGGGAAGGGAAAAACAAGGTTGTTTGAAATTGATTGGGATTTGTTGTAAGCGTTGTTGCTCTTTTATTGTCTATACTTCTAGAGACAGTGGTGCTTTTAGAGACGGAGATACAGTTAGAGAGGGGAGGGTAGTAATAGATGGAGAAATTGCCTTGATTCATTCATTACCGTCCTTCTATATACCCAAAGTCCTATCTACCAACCGATCGATATCCTCTATTTCCAAACCCTCCTACCTCCCCCATTCCTCCCCTTTTCGTTCCCATTACGATTCCGATTGAAAAGCCTCTGACCAGCTTTACACACAAAAAAGTCTTCCACCAAGAAAGATGCCCTCAACTGTCCAAGGCCCATCATCTCCCACTGCCCAGATAAGATGATAAAAATTAGAGATTACAGCATTGTAGTGTGTTGTGAAGATGTGAAGAGATGCCTTCCTCCCTGATTATACATGCTTGATATAAAGAGATGAGTAAGTGGCTGATATTGGCCCACAATGATGACGATTGATGAAAGACCACCCCACGCAGTCCAACGAATCCCAACCTCCTCATCTCTGTATATAGAGGTGTGAAAGAGAAAGCAAACCACGAGTAACAAATGAAGATGGAGTTAGAAACGTCCAAATGGCGACAGAAATCGCTGAATGAAGATCCTCAAAAGAATGAGAAAGAATGAGAAAGAAAATAGAAAAGTATTAAGATCCCACAGCGCCGAGACCAGGCTTGATGAAATCGGTGTACGAAGGCCAGTTACCCAGATTAGCAGCATCGGCAATAGAGCCTCCCATACGGATCCAGACTGAGTTCGAGGGCGTGGGGCCGTCGAGCAGGAAGATCTGGTACCAGCCCGGTGGACAGATGTGGACTGTCGGTGGTGCAGTGACAGTACATGTTCCTCCGGCGCAAGAGACGGCTGGGAACAGGGTTCGCTGTCCCATACTGTTACCGTGGGTGGAAGATACGGCTGCGAGCATGGAGACACGCACTGCTCCACCAGCGGGGGTTACTACGTTGGACAAAGTTATGGCAGCGCCGTAGGCCCAGTCTTTGTTAGCTACTGTGAACGAGGGCTTTGTTGCGCCATTGAGGAGATACGGTGGCATGAAGACTTCGACGCGGTATTCTTCCGGATGAGTTCCATCCTCGGGATCTGAGCCGGAGACTAGAACGCGGCCATCTTGGAGGAGCATAGCCTCGGAGTGGTAGAGTCGTGCTACGATTGTGGTGGCCATTATGGTGAAGCGTTGGTTGATTGGTTTGCTGGGATCGTAGAGGAGCGCTCCTAAGTTGGGGTCTGTGGCTAACCCAAAGCCGGCGACCCCTTGTTTGGCACCGTTTACGATTAGGTAGGTCCCATCTGGGAGGGCGGCCATGCAGGACATTACGCGCTGAGAGGGCATGCGTTCGATGGTCCAGTTTGCCGATGCAACTTCGGGCTGCGTGGAAACACAATTGTCGATTGCGAGGGAGTTGCCGTTGGCCGATCCACCACAGACTAGGACTGTGAGAGGGGCAGTATAAGGAGCGTATTGTGGGAGGAGGACGGCGGTTCCTTCAAGGGGGTATGTGCGGCCGGCGAGGAAGTTTTGAACTGAGCCTGGAAGGTTGGGAAGGGTTCGTACAGTGTCGAAGGTTACCTCGTCGATGATTCGGGCTTCATTGTAGTAGATTACCAGGATGTTTCCGCCTTGAAGGACGTACATGAAGGGGTAGAGATTGTTAGGATCAGTACGGTCGAGCCAATCTAAGTATTTTGAATAGCCTCCGGCTGGTGCTGGGAGGATCTCACAAGATGGTGATGGAGCACTGTTGGAACCGATTTCTCCTCCCATCACGAGGATGGATCCGTTAGTCATGATCATGGCGGATGGATACCATCGACCCTCAAGGAGGGAGAGTTCGTTGACATTTTCTTGCCAGTCGTTTACTCCCCAGACTCCAGGAGATCCATCAGGCCAGTAAATTCTTACTCCGAAGGTTGAAGCTCCAGCCCATCCTCCTATGTTGAGCTGCCTTCCTACCTTGTCGGGCAGAGTGATGGAAGCGGAACAGAAGATATCACTCTTGACATGCATAGGTCTCCAGGCGCCGGTAAAGTTATTCAGCTGAGCGAGATCAAGCTCATAGGCACCGGTTGTGTTGGGTGCACCAGTTCCAGACTTTTCCAGAAATGTGACCTTGCCGTTGACACTCGCGGTGGTAATGAGAGGGACGACGACGCCACCTATCAAAAATTGATAAGCACCATATGCAGCAGTTCCAGCTGCAGGGGTCGCCCACGAGTTGAGGACTGGAGTTCCAACCCATTTGTAGTAAGACAGCCTGTTTCCTGCACCACAATAGTAATCTGGATCACCAGAACACGGTACATTGCAGTCTGTCTCAGCTTGCTTGGTAGAACCAGACGCTTGAAGGACTGAATCGTCTCCACAGAAGCATTGAAGACCATACTCGGTACCAGCAGCACTGTATCCATATTCAGCGCAAAGGTTGAGACATGTAGTAGCAGTATTGTTGTTGGTGAGGATTGATTGCCAGAACAAGGCTCTGTTGTCATTGACGTTATCCGAGTAGCATCCCTGGTACACCCAATTCCCAGGCAAATCGGTGGTTTGCGAGGTAGGAGGGGCGAAGACGGTAAGAGTTCCGGTGTTGTATATAGACAGGATGTCTCCCGCACCACATATTTCATTAGCATTACCGGCACAAGCCATTGAGCAGCTCGTCTCTGCAGCCGGAGCAGCCCCATCGTGGAGAGAGTTGTCACAGAAGCATTGGGAGGAGTACTCCATGCCAGCAACGGTATAACCGAGACCAACACAAGTGCTGACACAGTTTTCGACTGTGTTGTCGTTACCTCCAGCCTGTTGGTAAGTGAGTGCGCGCCCACCGGTTCCTTCTCTGTGAATTATCAGCCATTGCCTCAGGAAAGGATTAAACTCAGTTTAAACTAACGTGTAACAACCAGCATATTTCCATCCAGCTGGAAGACCAGTTGCGGCTGATGTAGGAGCAGAACTTGTTCCCGATGTAGTACTCGTAGCTTTTACTACACCTGTCGAAGATTTCGAAGTTGTCGAAGTACTTACAAAAGATGACACAGTTGAAGAGGACCCACCGTATCCCTTCTTGTAGATATCGAGCCTGTTGCTTCCTCCGCAATACTCAGATGAGTTACCATTACATGTCATGGAGCAGTCCGAAATCCCCCCTGTAGCAACCGTAGCTGAAACAGCGATCGAGGTTCCGCAGTAGCATTCCTGGGCGTATTCAACACCAGCATAGGTATACCCCGCGTTTAGGCCAGTACACGCCGCGATACAGTTGGCAACTGTCATGTTTCCACTTCCTCCAGCAACAGCTGGCGCAGCACCGGCCAGAGCGCGAACACCATTACCTTCTCTATAAGCGACGTCAGCCACTGAGTCCAGAAATCTGTATAAAAAAATCACAACACCCACGTATAGCATCCATAGTATCCGAATCCCAGAGTTCCGGGGTCTGTCATGGGCCCGGGTGGAGGAGTCTTGCCATTCCAAAAGACTGTGAGGCGGTTGCCAGCCCCACACTAGATAAGGTGTTAGCATTTTGCAATGAAGCAAATTCCAGAGTGATTGAGAAGAACAGGAGCATCTCAATGGAGTACAGGAGATCATGGAACGCCGAGGTGTTGTATGAGAGTACAAGAAAACCATTTGCACTTACAGCTTCTGTGGAATTTCCAGCACATCCCATACTGCAATCAGTCGAAGGCGCAACAGCGCCAGTGGTGGCAATTGCGTTTCCACAATCTATATTCGTCAGGGTCCTGATCTTGCAGCAGTCATTTTCATTTGGCAGTCTATAAAACTTACAGCATTCACTCGCGTATTCGGTTCCAGCGTAGATGTATCCCAGATTGGCACAGTATGAAATACATGATTCATCCGTCATAGTCGCACTGGTGTATGAAGAGCTAGCTAAAGTTCTCGGCCCCGGATCCGTATAACCTTGTCACTGTCAGTACTTTTTTCTCCATGCCCGGTTTCTACTTACAGCCTTGATACGTCCATGTTCCGGGAAGAGCAGCGGGTGGTGCAACTGCTCGCTTGTAGAGGTCGAGATCTCTATAGGTGACATCGCCATAGTAAACTTCTGGCGAAGCCAATGAAGACCTTAAAAGCAACAACGAGAGAGCAACCTGAGCGACTAAAGGCGCCATCTTGGGGTTGAAGAAAAACAGAGCGAGAGAGGGAGGAAACGAAGGTCAGAAAAGGACTCTCGTGGTTTCACAAGAAGAAGAAAAAGAGCGACTTGGAGACAGCAGATGAAGCTCATGATGTAGAAATTCCTTAAACTTAAGAAGGTTTGTGAGAGGGACCGATTGACGGTAGGGATCGATCTGACAGGGGTGGGGGAGAGTGACATTCCCATGCGCACTTGCTATGGACGCCTGTATCTGCCTGATGAAGCGTAGTCAGGAGGAGGAGGAGGGAGAACAAGACCTAGATGAGGCTAGATACGACCATTCGTCGGGCCTTCGTTGTTCTCTCGCACGACAACAGCTCTGTAGCTCTACATAAGCAACCAAGGGTCTGCACCACTGCCCCACAAGCTGGTGACAAGCTGACAGCAATGCAGCGACTTACTGGGATGACAGGGGCATATACGAGCCACGGCATGTCGGCATCAGAAGGGGAGCATCGTGGAAATCTGGGCTATCGAAAAGCTGCAGCACACCCATAAGTCCACGATTCCATGAGTAGATCGATGCTGGTGTTCGGGCTGCAGCCTGAAAGAGGGAAACAAAAGACGACGACTGACGACGAACAAGAAAGCCAACCGAGCAGCTCGTGGCGTCCAAGTAAGCGTAAACGAAAGAAAGATAACTGTGGGCGCTGGATAGTACGTGCTGTAGCTGACAAGCCAATGATCCAGCTCCAAAGTCCTGGGATTCCTCTGGGGTCGTGGAGTAGCCAATACATTGATGGACGACAAGAGAGATCACAGACCCTGGAAGATTCAGTGCGCGAGTTTGTGCTGGTTCAAAATCAAAAGATCGAGATGGCCGGTGGGGGGTGAAGCGTGCAGAATACTCAGCAGTTTCTCGACAGCGCCATAGTTTGCTTCCATCGTAACAACAGTAGGTATTCAGCGCCAATCCTAGCACATAAAAGTATCGCCAGAACGTGCGACGCCACTGTCAGAATATTGGGGTCCAATTTAGACTTCTTTCATGGCGTTGAAACAAGTTACCACGAGTCGCACAAGCTTGAGAAGAATGTGCCTGTCCATGCCGTTGCCACCTGGGAGCCATACCGAGAGGAAAGGAGGAATGGATTGTCGTATGATCACCAGAACGAACGGGATAAGGAGATACGGAAAAGTCGTACCCGAACTTCTTGTGCTCGTGTAAGTCAAGACAACTCTGCACACCATCACACGAGAATACCATCCTCTCCTACTTCCGCGCGACCAATTTCAAAGTCGATACTTATACTTCTCTGTTGGCCTGCCATCAACATCAGCGAACGACGTTGAGGCAGAGCAACAGTCCCCTTCCCCTGTGCAAGCCATCTCAAGCCCTCAAGCGCGCTCTTGGCCCAGACGAACAAAAGCTTCAAGTCATCCTCTCCCCTCAGCTGTTGCCTGTGACGCTGTCTCACTTCTTGCGCCGAGTAATAGAGACCATTGGCTAAGCTCAGTGTCACTAACAAGAGAAGACCAGAATTGGCCATCAGCAATGGATGTCGATCGGTCTGCAAGCCAGCTATTGAAGCCACAACCTTACAGTCCCATATACACTGGACGGAACCTGGGTACACGCCACACCCCACACTCCACTTTTGCACATCTCCCATCAGGCCACAACCAACATGTTCTTAATCAAGACCATCTGAAAGAAAGGCATCCTGCAAAGCTCAGGGTCTCGGGTGCATCTTCCTCAAGGAGCAACAAGCATAAATTGTCTTGGGCCTCTGCCTCGGCGTCAAATGCCACCCTCCTCGTTCCCATTGTTATCAATAGCATCGGAGCACCAGGGGCAAAGAGAGAAGAGAGCCGCAGACCACACAATAGCACTCTCTTCCCATACAAGGAACACAAAGGAACGCAAAGGCACGCGCTGTACTTTCGCACCTTAGCGCACTGTTCCCCGCCCAAAGCAGACAGGAGCGCATCTCCGTCGCCAAATGATTCGTATCGAGGATGCTCTCCCTCTCCATCCCATGTGTTCTCCACGTCCACCGTTCGTGCTACACAAGAGCTGAACATCCTCAAAAGAGACTGCCTGACTGGCTCACGGAGAATTGAGACAGAGAGGAGATTATGACCTGCATCGCAGCTCCTCCTGTCGCTTTATGGGTGCAAAGGTCAAGGCTGAAGGGATTTGTTCTCTCCCGGCTCACGCGCACGCGCTCACGCCTCAAAGCGTCTCGCCGCAACTAAGAACGCCTAGCACAGCGAAGAGAACACAACAGCAGTATAAGCAGTTCGCACGTTTCTTCATCCCTGCCATGGTCGATGCCCTATGGCGGCGCTCACAAGACTCGTGGTTTGCCAGCCGCACGTGCGGTCGTGGTGGTTCCGGCAAGACACAGTAATTCTTGACAAACAAATTCTTGGTCGGCATGTTGAATCTTGGTACTGTATTCCAGCGAAAACGACTTTAGGTGAGGTACGGGGGTACATAAGGCATGATACTGTCCTCTACCTTCCTGTACTCCATTGTCTAAGGTAAGAAGATATTCAGCTGCAGCGAAGCAGAATTCTTTCTGCATAGCTTACTGTATCGTGTTGAGGCAACTCCCGACAAGGTACAGTTCGTACATTCGCCCATACCAAAATCTGACCACCACCACCACCACCACCAACACCACCACCGCCACCAACAGCGGCACTAACAACTCAAATCCAAAACCCTCCAGTAGGAAAAATTCGATCAACAGGAACACTTACTCGTTCCTCTCACGTGCCCCACAAAGTTGTGCACCCGACGCCTGCACGCCTACTCGGTATAGTACCTTAAGGTGCCTTAAGCAGGGTGACACTCACTCATCTTACTATATGCATTAAATTTCCTGAGGTGAAAACTCCTGCATTGCAGCATTGTAGTGCAGCAGTAAATAACCCAATATGACACTACATTCTCAGCCTTCCTTCCATTCGGTCCCAGCGCCAAGAATACGAACAGAGTACGAATGATCATCTCTTCCCCACCACCATGTTTGACGGTTCTTGTTCCATCGAGAGGTACAGTAAACCAAAAAATAACTAATACATGCAATGCAATGCAATGCAACGCAACGCCAACCGTTATCGGAAAAGCTTCTCTAGTGAGAATTGGAATTCCCATGTTGTCCATCTATTCTGCATCTGACATCTCGGACGGTTGCATGCATACCTACCTACCTACTTCGTACCGAACATGGAGAAAAGGATCGAGTATTGGTATGTAGGCACCTAGAGGGCTCCCAGAATTAAATCTGTAATCTGCAAGCTTACGTGCAGGACTCATTAATTGCTCTAATCTGCTGTACTGCTGCTATGCGTTAATAGAATGTACAGCTTGCAATTGCTGTTGTCTGAGAAGTAAAGGGTCTACCGTACTTGGTATGTACAGAACACTTAAGTGGTCTTACTAAGTAAGGATTGCATCTTACCTACTTGGGTAAGTACAGCAGAAGTAAGTAGGCACACACAATCTAAATGACGAACCTCGCTACCAACCACACTACTTGATACCTCCCTACCTACGAAGTACCAGGTAGTAAATTCAAAGGTTTCAGGTTCCACTCATCCATACCACACATATCAAGACGACGACATCTCCTCCCTAAGTCCTAAATACCTTCTCTTCTCCATCAAGTAACTACGTCTTCCTTTCAGCTTTCCTTCACCTATTACCGAACACACACATTAAAGACAGAACTGATAGCCAGCTAGCTATTCAATAGAATCACACAGCTTTATTACAGTATGTAAACAGTAAAACAGTAAACCTAGCTAAGAAGAACCCTCCTCTCCCCTCTCTCTCCTTCCCGACATAAAGACATGCAACTTCCAGGCTTGCAGTCCAGCCCTTAATTTTACAGGTTAGAATTAGATCCCCCGCGGACCTGTTTGAATACCTAGTACCTAGGTATCTACGCTGAATTATTGTATGCTGCGGCTTCATACCTACCTACCTGAGATACCTTACCTAATAAAACGCACAACCAAGTATCTCCGAAGGCTCAGAAATAAGCTTGTCGACAGCCTCACCTCGCGTTACTTACGTAGGTAGTTTAAGTACCATAGGTAGGTAATATACTACAGATCTAAAATCAGCTAGGTAGGTAAATAAGGTAGGTATGTATTTTCGTACCAACAAACGGCCACCGCTCAACCTTTGAACTTTCTTCTTTCTCTCTTGTTTGATTAATTGATTAATTGATTTGCCTCCAGCTCAGCTCAACTTACCTAGCCTCCGTCCTGTAACGAATTAGATCGATAGATAGGTAAGTACAAGATAGATAACTATTTACTGTCTTGTACATGTCCCGAGGTACGCAGTACGATACCTACCTACCTATGCATATGCACAAATACGTACTCGGTCAATTTTAAATTAATCAATACCTCAAATAACACTCCACTCAAACTCCACCCTACAACATCTAATTCCTAATCTCCTTCAATCTATTTCCCTCTTTTCTTAATCTCGTGCTGCTCCTTGCTCCTTTGTGCTTTTTGTTGTCGAGGAGATGAGAAGGAAGGGAAGGGATGATGGTAGGTGAGGTGAGGTGTAGGTTACTGTGTTGATTGCGAGGGAGAGATATTGTGCGAGGTGTAGTGAGGTGAGATGGTTGTGCCGACTCCACTTTTTGGATGTCAAAGTTCGCTTGTTGGTTAGGTACGGAAGAAAACTTGGGCTGTCTAAGGTTGATGTTGGGTGGTGGAGGGATGGAGCGGTAGAGTATCAGAGGGTTCATTTGTAGAGGACTTTAATGCTCTATGTATGGTGTGAAAGGTACAATGTACAGAGTCCTGCACAGTCGTACAGCCTGAAGGTTTAGTACCTACATACCAACTAACCCATAGAGTGAAACAAAACGCATCCTTTCTTTCTCTCTTTCTTTCTTTTCGGGAACAAGATAGTAGTAAACTTCTCTAATACCAAGGTCAAGATCAAGATCCATCTTGTAAATCTTTGAAATCAAAGTTAGCAGTCGAGATTAGATTCTACTAATTGTACATATTTGCGGTAAGAAATTCCAAACTTTATCTTGAGATGCAGGAGAAGGTGCGGACACTGTGCATGTTTTGTAAAGTCTTGTGGAAGTTGAGTTTGCGATAGCGAGGAGATATACTCATGAGTCTTGGATGAACCACACCGTTGTCTGCATATTCGCTAGCTACAAAGATCATTTTCCAAGTCTCTAAAAGGAAAACCGTCATTACGGGCTAGGTAGTAAGATGAGGTTTGATTTGATAGACATGTATCGAATAACTTATCTAGGGGAGGTAGAAGATAGGTACCTATGTAGGCAGACATAGTACGAGGGATACATTACGAGTATGTGGTGTTGTGCCGTTGATTTTATGTCGTGTCGGAAAAGAAAGTTCTGACTGTGTTCTTACTTATTGTATCTTCGACATGTAGAACCGACCTGCTTCCGAAAAATAATATTACCTCACCAGCCTGTTTGTCTTGTTACCTAAGATATTTTAAGATGGCGGAAATGTCGTCTTTGGGATCTGAGGCAATAAGAAAGTGCCGTATTTACAAAGTCAAGTGTTATATCTAGTAGGAGAGATGTTTACTTTCTGTCTGTTTCACTAATCCCCCAACGTAAGAAACAACTCCTTTCCCCCTCCACAGATCTCCAAAGAAGCCCCGGTTCCCACCTCTTCTCTACATCTTATTATATCAAACAATAAAAAATAGAGGCAAAATGAAAGATGGAAGTCTCTTAACAAGAGAACCACGGGAGTAGAGCCCGAGGTGGGGCTCGAACCCACGACCTTGAGGTGATCTTGGAATTCGAACCGTCGCATCGCTGACAATTTGAAGGATAAGAGCCACACGCTCTACCGATTGAGCTACCCGGGCATATTGGATAAGAAATCAAGTATGTTTGATTTGTTTTGTTACACGCTCGACTGTTTGCTTTTATGTAAGTAGGTATTGTATGAGTTTTGGAGTGACTTTTGTAATGAAGTCACTCACCTGCATCGTTTATGGTATTGGAGAGAGATGATTGGGTGTGGGTGAATTTGTGGCGGGGCGGCGGGACAAGAATTTTCTTTTAACTAGAAGCAAGCGAGGTTAGCGAGGGACGGTTCTTATGCCGGTGGAAGAGTTAGTCTGAATGACGTTTTTGATCAGTGTGGGAAAAAATGGATGTGATTCTTGATACCCGAGATGAATTTGAGCCAAAAAAAGGGCAAAAGAAAAGAGGCAGTGAGATGAAACTCCCTCCGCAATCCAAAGACAACCCCGCCTCCCTCCTCCAACTCAAAAAATCCTCAGAAGAAGAATTGAAGCAAAAAGGAAGGATAGAAAGGTCGTACCCGGGCTCGAACCGGGGACTCGGGAATGCTTTTCAGCTTGATTTTGATGTAATCAAAATCCCACGTGCTAACCGCTACACTATACAACCATGTTTGATTTGTTTGTTGGACGGAACAACACTATTTTGGTACTTGTACTACATTCGTTGTGTGGGTTGTTGAAAGTTGGAGGGAGGGTCACCAGAGTATTTAGTTGGAGACTAGTACTGGCGAGGGGGCCACTAGAGAAAATATAAGTTCCTTCGCTCGGACTGTTACTTGAATTTCTTTTCTTTTTCTTTTAAGGATATGGTAAAGCTTGGAAATAATTTTAGATATAAGGAGAACTGTGTAAAACACTTAATAGCTAACTTGATGAACAGACTGGAAATAGGCTTCTAGAACTAGCAGCTATCGGCAACAGAAAAAACACTGACAACAGCAATTCTCAATCGTATTTTAAACTTTTTAGCACACATGAGACCTTGAGGACCGTTGCACCAGGAGGACCGCGACCATCTCTGAATTTTTAGTAGAAGTACCGCGCTAGGTACTAAAACCATAACACGATGTTTAGGAGTGTCAAGGCTACAATGACATAATCGGTGCAGTGTTTTTCAAGGCCTTGTTTAATAGCCTTCGACAAGGATCTTCGATATCCCTCTAATCCTCTGTTTAGCCGACCTACTTACCTTCTCTTTATAACTATAGACACAAGGTTCCTCTTATCAGACAACAAAAGCTAGACCGCCTCGGCATTGTCTAAAGAAGAAAAAGGATACTCGTCCTTAGTCTCATCTCCCAAGTCGTAAGAGTCCACCACAATAGCCTTAGTTGTACGATTCTAAATCTTCTTTCATAAATAAGCAGTGTATTTAGAGGAGGGACATATAATTATTCTCTTAAGTAATTTAGATGACAGGACAGAAGGGAAGTAGAAAAGAAGAAGACATTGTTAATAAAGCCTAACATATAGGCTGTTAAGCTATTCTTAGAGTGCCTTGTAGACCTAGGCCATATAGAGGTGATAAATAGAAGAGGGTAAGGTTACAATATAAACTCTCGGCGAATTTAGTCGTTTGTCTTTATAATAGATTTCAGTTTACTATATCTCGTAGATGTTTAATCTCCTTTCTTAATCTTTTCTTAAAGTCTTAGAGGCTCCTATAGTATATATAAATACTTCTCTCTAATAAACTCGTATAGTCTTGCTACTTAAGCTGTTTACTGTTGATATTATAATCTCTATAGTAGACTAAACCAAGACACTTCGCTGTGGGACAATATGTAGCTATTAATTCTATCTTTCTGAACAAGATACGTTCAGATAGTCTTCTTCTTAACCTTGCTTTATACTGCAATTGTAAGTGTAGAAGGATGACTTGTTTTAGCAAGGACGCTAAGTGCTAACAAACTTCCCAACTATAATTTAGGTACTGTATACCTTGTACTACTTTAACGAGATGTTTAAAGTATATCTGCATCCCCGGTATATCCTCCCTTGAATTTCTAGACATTAAAAATAGAGAAACATTGCTATATATAAGGCATCTAAATATGTGAGCAGACTATGCCGTCGTTCACCTCTCACTAAAGCATATAATCAAGTTTACTACTATACTTAAAGATTTTCTAGGTAGTATAAAATCTAGATACAATTCCTAGACAATAAGAAAGGTTTCTAAGTGGGTAGATGACTACGTGTATAGGGATAAACAACAGGGAATCCAAAATATCAAAGAGTTCCAAGGACTTAAGAATGTTTTAATTAAAGACTTTTAGCAGCATTAGATACTTGTTATCTTAGAATTATATATCTAAATATCTGAACAGAAGTGCTATTCTAAAAGTGAATTAGAAGGATTCACATTTGTTGTCAATGTTTCTACTGTTGTCAAGTAGGTTAATCAAATGAAGAAAAGCTAGTCAAAGCTAATGAGACTCTATTCGAACTTAGTGAGTTTCTAAGAATTCATGACTGGGTCAGAACCAGCTAGTGATTGTCGAGTCCTAACTTGATAAAACTGACGTTGAGTGCAATATTTGACACTGGTGACTGGAAAATGTCGAGCATCTGTGCCTTGGAGAAAGTGATGTTCTGTGAGTGGCAAGGAAGAGAAAGGATTAAGGGGAGGTATTTACTATTTGTACTTCCATAGAAAGGGAATGAATTGGTGATCTACTTACAAGAGTATGTTCACGTTAGGGATGAAAATAGCTTATCCTTGGATAGTAAGGGAGACTTCTCCTCATGACCATGGAAATTGTATGGAAATTGTAGAGGGAAAACACCAAACCCATACCCAGAGTTCTCAAAGCAGCCGTGACATGCAGTCTGAAAAGAATGAAACCTCTTCTTTTCGAAGAGGTTGCCTAATGACCTTGAGTTCTTTGTTTCGTCTGTCTTTGAGGTTCACGTAGCCGTACCAAAACCAGAACCTCGACGTATGTCATAAACCCCAGCCGCAAGCTTTTATCCAACCCTCTCACAACACTACGGTGGTACCGCCCCCGGGATCGGACTCGTCCCCTCACAGTTCGCCTCAAACTCACTCAACGAAATAGTCCCCGTCACAACACCATTCCTAGCAAAGACGATGGCTATAGAATCACTTCCTTCCCCCGCGTAACTATTCCATCCTTGTGCAGGCAATCCGTCGGCGGGGTCCTGTATAAATGCAAGCCATAAATCCTGCATGCGATGCGAGACGGCGTATTCTAAGGAGGTCGACGGAGCGCGTGCTACTGACGAGGGAATATCGTGGGTTCCGAAGATCATAGGGAGTTCGGAGGAATGGTAGGCCCCTTCCCAGGGGCGGGGTGATATGTTAGTGAAGTTTCCGGTGTAGTAATAGCGGAATGTTGTGGCATTCGCTGCGTAGCGGTTTCTAAGTACGGTGTTAATGGCAGTTAGGTGGAAACAAAGCCGACTCGATGAGTACAAGATGAGTAAGTACTGACTTGGTTGTTTGAGTGGCCCAGCATGCTCGCTGGACGGTGTTTGCGTTGGCGGCTGAGATATTGTCTGTTGTACCGTTGTTAACCCATGCTGTGAGGGATGAGCCCTCGTTGTTATTTGTTCCGTGAATAGCAGGCTGGTATCAAATCACAGCAAATAAGCACAGTAAAGTATATGTTAAGGAGAAAACGAGACAGCACTTACAACTTTTGAGAAATTCCCAGCGAGTGCTCTTGCTGTGTAGTTCGCAAATCTTGTTACGTTGTCTACAATAGGGGCGAAGGCAATAGAAGGTGCCATTCCACTATCCTGGTAGGACTTCAAGAAGGCTTCAATATCAACAGAGCTCACGTTTCGCATGCAGGCGAGTTCTTCGTCGGCTGTCAGGTCTTCGCAACCGAATTGGGTAGCGACGAAGGTGAAGTTAGAGTGGGCTGGATCACTGTGGGAGTTCTTGAGGTCAGTACTGGCTTAGAATATTGAGTCTCATTTCACGGCAACTCATACCTAATTGGCGCCGCACCTTGTGCTGAGGAAGAGTCTAGGATAATTCCAGCGATAATAGGATCGTCAGGATAAGCGAAGTTATAGTAGTCAGTTGAAGCTGCACCAGCTGACTGACCCCACATCGTGATCCTAGACGTATCGCCTCCGAAGTTTGCAATGTTGGACCGAACCCACTCAAGTGCAAGTCTTTGGTCCAACAATCCAAAGTTGACGGCAGTATCATTAATACCGGCTGCGTTGGGATATCCAAAGATATTAAGACGATAACTATTCGCTTTTCAGTCTCCGCATATATACTTCGCAATGTTGGAGGGTGTACAAACTTGACTTGAACTACTATGTGAGCTTGACTTCTTTGTACCCAAGGAGTGGGAATCTGATACTCAATTTGAGCACCTCCTGTCACCTGACCACCACCATAAATCCATACAATAACAGGCAACTTCCCGCTGTTACTGCAATTACCAGTCGAGCTGCTAAACGGTGCCCAAATACTCAGAGTAAGACAATCTTCCCCAGTAGGTCCAGAGATCAAGAACTCTCTTGTGTCTATTTCATACGTTGATGGTATGGAGGAATCATACTGAGGGCAGGAAGGGCTGAACTTGGTTGCGTCGATATCACCGATTGGGGATTTGGCAACAGACGCTGTCCATCGAAGGTCTCCAACTGGTGGTTCAGCGTATGGTATCCCAAGAAATTGGGCAACGTTTGAATGCGTTCCGTTGATAAGGCCATAGACAGTGCCTACAGTTGTATCGATTGTGAGCGAGCTGACTGCCCTGCATGCATGGATGATTACCGCTGCGACACACAAAAGCCTTAAGTCAAAACTTCTGGGATGCATAATGGGTATCTGGAAAAAACTTTGGGAGAGTGAAAGAAGCGAAGGCTTTTGATTTGGGCCCCAAGCACGAGGGTTATATACACCTCTTCATGCACACATCACTCGAAAGAGTGGAATACTTGAACTAGCAAGTGGTAACGAAGTAGACACTTAGCCGAGGAAACATGATCCGAAGCTAAGCTACGAAATGTAGACTTGTCGGTAGTCCTGCTTTGTGAGGTTTGGAAGCTACGGTGACGCGGAGTTCCTCTCTGTAAGCTAACAAAGCCATTAATTACATAGAACTCTACCATGAAGGGCAGATTCAGCAAACTACAGCTGTAGGAAAACTCCAGGACTCTGAATTATCAATGAACAGATTGTTTATGAGAATAGTGCAAGATATGGTGATGGAATTGCGGTTGTCGTCCTCGATACGTGTGGGGTAGTTCGAAGCTACCTCATGTCGTTGCGGGGTAAAGAGGCTATCGCGGGGTACGGCTGCAAATAGAACCGATTCCGGGGTCTGACGGCACTGAATACGAAGCTGAGATGCATCTCTAAATGTAAAGTAAATGAATTGGGGACGCAAGGAATGAGAAGCTGCTGTGAACATGTCATGGTTGAAGTGTGATAAGAGTGACATAGTGGTCACTTCGATTGTCAATTAGTCGATAGCTACCTCGCTTAGAGCATGAAACAGCGGCACGGCCACCAGTCAATACCTACCTACCTTACCTAAAAGGTGTGAATTTGAACGATAGGACGGAGGTACGCTTGATCAATGCAAGAAGATCGTCCAATGCGTCTGTTGGGACGAGATTCCTTGACAGATATCTGATGAACACGCAGGGATTTGAAGCAGGATAAAAGATGAGTTTCTTTCTGTAAAGTTCAGGTGACAGGAGTCCATCTAGCTCACACTTTGTTGGGAGCCACGAGGTCCGTGAGAAGGAGAATTAGAGATACTCCAGGTAGGAGGTAATTAGGTAGGTAGGTAGGTAGGTAAGGGGCTCGGGCTGAATTGGAACATGAAAATAAAGCCATATAGAGACAAAGCAATAATAGTGCAATGTGCCGCCAGCAGGTCGGCCAGAAAGAAAGTACGAAGCAGAAGACGCTGGAATTTGCTGTGTGGTTGGTTTGCCTGAAATCTTACAAAAATCCACAAATTTCACTCGATTATCCAGCGAAGTGTTGGGTTAAGTGCGATTTGCAACAAAAACCCGGTATTGACTTCGGAACGGAGCCACCATTTAATCCGCCCCGTTCCGTTACGCGAAAAATGTAAGGGTCCAACAATAGTTCCCCTCCAAGATCCAGATTTCCCTTTATTATTCAGACTGTGTAGAGAGTACAGCATGGCCACCGTTACAACTTTACTACACGAGTGCTCCGAATGAGTCACTACAACGCCTTTTCTTCATCATAAATTATTACAATTCCGCAAGTTTCATTACTTCAGCTCCACCATCAATTACCTAGGCATCCTGTACACTGCACCCTGCACGCCTGCCTTTGCTGCACAGCGCACATAGAAACCATGGCATCTTCACAGCAACCATCCGTCGAGCACCTTGATCCTATCTCTTCTGTCGAGGATTTCACCCCGACCTTCTATGTCGGACATCATGAGTCGAAGAGGCCTTTACCTGTGACAGATCATGTCCTGCGCCAAGCTCAAGATGTTGGAGTATGTACAGGCCTACAAAAGACGAACATCTGCTGACAATTTCCAGTATGACATGCTTACAAGCCCGATCACATCTCCGCACTTCCACTCACGGGTTCTCACCCTCCTTTCCACCCATCTCGCCGAACTCTCTGCTCAAGGAAGCTCTCAAGATGGCTTCAATAGCCCGAGCCCTCCAGCACCGATAATACCTCCTCTCACGCCCTTTGATACGCCGCTAACCCCAGGAGACACAGTGTCACAACTCATCGCATACTGCAGCCCGTGGATTGATTTATGCTCGCCTGACCCTCTAATCTCGAACATCTCGCGCCAAGTGTTGAATATTGAGATTGCATACGCATCGTTTTGTGGCATTGGAAATATCATTATACCAGGACCGAGAACTTACAGCAGTGGATCAACAGATTTTGATGGTCTCACACAATATGCGCGCGCCATCCAGGAAGCGCTTACAATCGGTGGATATATTCAGATGGCACTGGCAATCCCGATGCATGGCCAAGACGAAGTTAAAGAAATGACAGGAGACCTCCTGCCATTTGCGAGGACATCAGGAAAAGCCAAAGCAAATAAGGAGATTGATTTATACGAAACTTGGGATGCATGGAATTTGATCCGGACTGTATGTAAATACAACTCAAGATTATCCGTAGGTAAGATACATATAAAGCCATTCATATTTCCATTCCTACATATGCAGATATGATGATCACTCGTATGCGCGAGAGATGAGACCCTTCGGAGCATTGCAGACCCCTCTGAAGGTACTGAGCCCGCTCTGCCAGACATGCTTCATGCGATCAATTGCTAATCAAGTTCCACTAGCTCTGGGACTTCCTCGCCAGCTTCCAGTTGAGTCTTTGCAATCACGCTGGTTTGCAGAACCATTACGCATACTCTCCTTCACTCAATCAACGTTCTTGAAAAATAAGGGAGGCCACCCCGTTCTCAGCAAAGCTCATCAGAACCTCATTGCTCGTTACATGCGTCTGAAGCAGCCTCCATGGCTGTTGCTTTCGGACGTGGGACCAGTTCCAGGCCTGGACGATCCATCAGCCCTCACTCAAACAGCAGATGGGTTTCCATCTCCAAGCCACGTTGATGATGCTTTAACCACAGGACCTGCATCTCCAACACCTGCTGAAGCTTCCAATAAAGGTCCACAGAAGCCTCAGCCAAAATTGAAAGACCCAGCCGCTCACCTTATCTACATAAGATGGTTGCAGAGACACCAACCTCCCAGGACAGCGCTTGAGAGATTTGGAGCTGGATATCAAGACTACTTACAGGCGCCACTTCAGCCACTCACAGACAACCTGGAGTCGGTCACCTATGAAGTCTTCGAGAAAGATCCGGTTAAATACGACAATTACGAGCGTGCTATTGTGCAAGCACTTTCCGACTGGTCCGAACAGCAAAAGCCCACCTCAAGTCCAAGTGGCGCCGTGGTAATTGCCGTAGCAGGTTCTGGTCGAGGACCTCTTGTTACCCGCTCACTTAGAGCGAGTCGGATTACCGGGGTTCCAGTTGAAGTCTGGGCAGTCGAAAAGAACCCCAATGCATATGTGCTTTTGCAGAGACACAACGAAGAAGATTGGAACGGGGCAGTTAATGTCGTAAAGAGCGACATGCGAGCCTGGAAGGGACCACTCCGCAGCGCCGTTGGAGGACCAATAGGACAAGCCGTGACAACTGGCCGCCTCTCCCCTCACACAAGTGTGCCAGCATCCCCCCACGGCAAAGTCGATATTCTGGTGTCCGAGCTTCTGGGATCCTTCGCTGATAACGAGCTGTCGCCAGAATGCATTGATGGGGTCCAGCACGTGTTAGCACCAGAATACGGTATCTCGATCCCGAGTTCCTACACGGCTCACCTATCACCAGTTCTTGCGCCACGTCTCCACGCTGATATCTCGCACCGTGCACTGACTGATCCTACTGCTACCGAGACTCCCTACGTTGTTATGTTGCACCAAATCGAGAACCTTGCCACCTCTGTTCCAGAACACCCTTGCATCCAACAATCCTGGGAATTCGTGCACCCGCTCCCAGCTTCCACCCTCGCTATCGCCGAAGCCCGTCGAGGTGGTGGCGTTTCTGGTGGTGGAGGAGGAAGCATGTCTGGTGGGGACGGCGCAAATGAACACAACACTCGTTTCGCGAAGCATAAGTTTGTTTGCCGAGATCGTGGTGTTGTTCACGGTCTGGCAGGGTATTTTGAAGCTGTACTGTATGATCCTTCTGCAGGCACCGGTGGAAAGTCGCAGGTGGCAAAGGTAGAGTTGAGTACGAGACCTGATACGATTGATGCCAAGAGCAAGGATATGATTTCTTGGTTTCCAATTTTCTTTCCACTGAAGGTATGAGTTCTTGTCCCTCCTGACTTTGAATGTGGATAGGAGCAGTTACTGACGGGATGATGTAGAATCCTCTTTACTTCCCTGATGATACAGAACTCGAGGTTAGTATTTGGAGACAAACGGATGACCGCAAGGTGTGGTATGAGTGGCTTGTTGAGGCTTTTACCATGGTTGGTCCCAGCAAGCGGATGAGATTGGGCATGAGTGAGGTTGGAAGCAGTCGCAAGGTTGGCTGTCTTATGTGAGGAGGATATCTGAGGGTTGGTAAACCTGCTATTAACAATCGATATGTCTTCATTTTAGGGCTCTACTTACAAAGCCCGGGCTTTACGTCGTGGAAGATAGACGTAGATGTCTTTTGAAAAGCAACATGATGGAATCAAAAGACTTTTGGAATAGGGCGTTCGCCTGATCGTTGAAAGACATAGATCAGAGCTCCAACCATTACCGACCAGGTTCTGTTATTCGAACTAATATGATGATTTACAGGAAACAATTGAAATGGGCAGCGAGTATTAGGCTTGCTTCTTAACTGACAACTTCTTCCTGAGCTCCAGAGTGTGAGTTCTTGAAAATAATACATAAGCGATATGACCCCTGTCGCTTTGGCTAAGAGGCCCCTGGTTTTAGCGTACCGTAAGCCCCTTTTTACTTTTTCTCAGGCAGCTTCAACCTCCGGTGATGAAGAATTGCAAAACATCTCCCATATCAGATCATCCCTGTCTCTTACTTGACTTGAATACTGTAGCCTGGTTCTGCTCTCACGAAGTCACGGGTATGCACACATCTTACCATCTCGCGTCGTCTCGTCAACATCAACAAACAACCTGAAACAGGTCGTACGATAAGACCACGACACCAATAAGGAAGGCATTGAAGCCATCTCTAGCGTCCAAGAAAACAATGCATAAATCTGGACCCAACTGTTACATCCTTCAACGGCGCAATTATGATGGTCACTCGAAGGAGGGCCAACTGGAGATCATCGCGTGCTACAAGACGTCTTTAGAGGCCCACAAACATGGCGAGGCTGTGATCAAACAAATCTATAGTGCGTGGAATCGAGCGACGAAAGCTTCAAAGCAGAGGCAGAGGCAGAGGCAGAAGATTAGGAAGGGAGATTTTGGTACTGAGGTTGTTTACTGTCTTGGAGGGGGTGATGATGTTTTGTGTCGAGTCGTGGTTTCCGTGGTGGAGATGAGGATTTGGGGGAGGTTTGGGGGTGATGAGATGGATGAAGAGGAGCGGGAACTAGAGGAGGGGCTGATAGATGGAGATGGGGAAGAGGTTGATTTCGATGGTTTGAGGGGGCAGAGAGCCGAGCATGGTACTTGTAGATCCCATGGAATTCTGGGAGCTGCATGTCTAGGCGACATGTGTCGAAAACGGAAGAAACGGTACACCAACATCACGACTCAGCCGGGTTCCCATCCCCTTTCACAAGAAGAGATACTAGTCGACGATGATGTATCTGTAGATACTCTTTCCGAAGCTGGAGATGATACGCCTTCTACCCCATATTCATCAGGATCAGAATCAATACCAACAACAGCAAACGCGCAAAATCCACAGGATCCACATGATGTCGGTTCTTCGACAGCTACGCAGACTGCAAAATCCACACTCGGAGCTCTTAATTGCCTTGCTGGTAGATCTTTTGCCGTCGTAGGAATCGGGGAACCATATACGCAGATCACAGCACTAGTAACCCAATACGGTGGTAATCTCAAACCACTCCTGGACACCAACCCAACCATGAGTATCGACTTTGCAATCATCGTAAATAACAACTCACCGCACATCAAGAAACTAATCAAAGATCACAACATCACAAGATTATCACAGAGAGGCTTCCTGAACATAATCTCAGCTTTTCTCTCTAGAATGGAAGCAAGCTTAGGTTCTAAGCGAGGCATCGAAGAAGTCGAAGGCTATGATGAGGCGGCGGTTGATTTGAAGAGGCGGAAGATAGTTACGGGATCAGAAAAGAAGGCTGCAGATTTTAAGTGTGCGTTTCTTGGGTCTACGTGTGAGTATAATCGAAAGGATAATCTGAGACCGCGTTAAGGAGAAGGGGGGAGTTCAGGGGCCCACGACGACAATTGATGATAAGCTAGAGAATAATTCTTCGGCAGATTTAGTCTAGATGCAATTAGTTCTTGTTCTACAGTCTACAATGAAGGTCTATATCTTTTGGCTAGGTGATAAGTGCCGCTAACTAACCTTGACGTACATGTAAGTCAGCCTTTTCTATACTCAACAAGAGCGACGACTTACTTACACAGAAGCAAATATCTCTATTCTTATCTTCATCTGTACCAGTTTCTGTTGCAAATAGTTTGGATGAAAACAAGGGAATTAGAACTGTTAAACTGAAATACGAGAATGGTTATGTGACTCTGTTTAGCTCGCTTAGCCACTACAAATAGCCCCCTCGAGTCTACACTCGAGATAGACAACAGTTCCTTAATACAAACAACGGCCCTATATGTTGCTGCTTCACATCTGACCATTTAACAAAAATAATAGGAAACGAATAAAGGTGTTGCGGGACAATAGGTGGTTTCAGAGAACAATACAGCGAAACCCCGCTCAGGAATATAAACCCACCCCCGCTTCCCGCAGCGCCCTCTTCCATCTTTTCCATCTTTTCTTTCTTCTTCTCCGCTATCCTACTTCACATACGTGATCGCCGCGGTATGGCTCGCCGGTCCCCTCTCATCCTCCGCGTTCACTGCTAATCTCCCACCTATCTGTAGGCGTCGCCAGATATTCACACCAAGTGCACTTTTCATTATGACAAGCCGCTTCAGCTCTCGCGCCGCCGCCAACGCGCCTCTTTACGACCCTGCTCCCGGCACTGTCCATGTCTTTGACATGCACCGCGACACCGCTCTCCACACCTATCGTATCTCTGACCATGCTTTCGGCATGCTGTGGTATGGCCTCATCGACAGCGCTATCACTCAGACCGATGTGTGTGATTTTATCATGGCCTTCGCTCCTCATCTCACCATTCAATCAGTACGTATCCATGAAGGACGCCCCCTCCTAGGTCCTGACGGTCTCGTCATTGTCATTCGCAACGTGCCTTACAATGGTGGTGATGCTACACTCGCCGCTGTACCACTCAGTGGTGCCGCCATCCAGGCTCACCCGAACTATCAACAATGGCCGTCCGACCTGTTGTACTGTGGTGGTGACCGGTACAACAGCCAGTACCACACCAACTTTATGAACCGAACGCTCCGAGCCCCTTGAGCCCGTCCCCGTCCTCAAACACCATTGTACGATCCCGCTAGCGTCAGTGTCAATGCATATTCCAACAGCGCCTCTCCCTCTCCAGACCGCTCCTCCAAGATCACCACCGACGCGCCTGCCGCCCAGGACTTCTTCACTCGAGCCATATCAATGATTGCCCATCGAATCTTTCTCTTGAGTCCAGCCGTATACAAGTAATCAATAGCATGCAGCCCCCCCGCAAGAAACTCCACAGAAGGAGGAACGGCAGCAAATGCTATCTACCTAATACCCCGTCACTCCAAACCTCAGTCATAGCTACAGAAAGAAGGCAGGATCCTTACACGAACGAAAGAAGATCATCCAACGCTAAGCGACACTTAGTGAAATCAGTAGCGAAAAGTTATGAAGTTAGCTGCTCAATAGACTGTTAGGTAAGTTTAGCTGTGATATGATAATACCGTTACGACCTAGTAAGATTCAAAGGCGACTGACTACGTGAAGTAGATTCGATCCTAAGGTGGAGCTGAACGGGAGGTTCTGGGAGGGCGGTTGTGACCTGAATGTTGGAAATGGCTGTAGCGTGTGGGTAAAGTTACTAGATTGTTCAGAAGAGCGGCGGTCATCTGGAAGTGGGTGGGCTATTGAGCTGATCTGGATTACTGAGTTAGTTTGTGTCATTGAGTTGGGTTAAAAAGAACACGGAAAGGGCTCTGTCCCAGACGGAAGGACCACCTGAGCAGTTGTGCATTGAATTGGCTTGGGCGACTCAACAGGTAGTCGTTTGTAGTAACAGCTCCTTCTGTTACCAAAAACAGTAGCAGGCAGTCGACACTGTAAGCTCTCCTTCCGTCGTCAATCTAGCGCCAAACCACCTGCCAGTTCCATACTTAAAGCAACGGATCCAAGCAATCATCTTTTCAATCCATCATCATCATCAACATCATCATAATCATCAACATCATCATAATCATCAACATCATCATAATCATCATCTCCAGTCATCCAAAAACCAAAGATCCCCCAGAATCCACTAGCATTATACACCAACAATATTCAGTCACAATGGACGGCCCTCCATCCGCAATGATGTCCAAGCCCGGCGGTGAAATATCAGAGTCAGCCAAACGCGGCAGTGAAACATCAGGGTCATCTTCAATCGGCAGTTCCGTCCTCAAAAGAAACCTCGAAGAAGCAAATAAAAATAGCATGTTCAATGTAGACCCGTCGGGGAGCATGAGGCGAGCAGAAGCTGGCATCGACGGGCCGGTGCCGCCGGAGGCTGTGGCTCCTCCGCATCAAATTGTCAAACCTGTAGGGCTTCCTCCCCTCCCTCTTCCTCTTCTTCTTACATTTCCGTGGTTGCTGATACTTTTTATCCTGCTTAGAGGAAAGAGGATGGTAAATTGAAGTATTATCTCCACCAAGCCAAGAGGATCCGCTTCCGTATAGGTCTCAAACCTACGGCTGAGATGGAGAAGGAGCTGGACAGGAAGCGATCAAAGGAGGCGGGGATGCCAGACGCGCCAGCAGCGCCAGCAGCCCCAGCAGCCCCAGTAGCGCCAGCCGCGCCATGCACCTGTAACCAGAAGACGTCGAAGCAAAATAATCCTGTGGGAACCGATTGAGAGAAGGATCGATATGGATTTTGCAGGGGATATATATCATGGGTGTGGCTTTTGTGTTTTTTGGTTGTGGTCTTATGGATTGGAGACGAGTTACTCCGAACAGTTTCATGCTACACCTTAGTAGAAAGCGACAGCGAATCAACATAATTCGGCCCCGAATGAGAAAAGAATGTGAGGTTTTTTGCAGTGTCCAATTCTCGTTGATCGTGATTGTTGAGCTTTTCGAACTTGCTTCTTCATATATCTTCCACGTTCTTTGACGCCTCTCACCTGGTCAAATCCTCGTCCGCAAAAGCAATGTCCTACATTACCCTTTGACATCCTCATTAATCGTATACTTAGCCATACATCTTATCCAAAACTTGTTTCTATCCATCATTTTCTGTGTATACTTGATACCTGTCTTTGGCCTGAAAATAAAACGCCAACTCTTTCCCGGGGAGAAGCATAAGCAAGGAAAGTAAGCAGATCGAAAACTTGAGTAAATTTAACTCAGGTTAGTAGAGAAGAAAAACTATACTTGTTTGAATATTGATAACTCAGAGTATTGTAATGATTCAAAAAACTATTCAATAACCTAAACATGTGCTCTCAGTAAGATTTGAACATCATCAAAGCCCGTGAAAAAAAGGGCTGCCGAGGTAAGAGCGATGAACTAGAGTAAGTAAGGACGACCTAGAGTGAGTGATGGTGAGCCCAGTCAGAGTATGCACTTGATTTCGGCCACACATTGTTCCACCACACTAAGTGATCTCTATTTTCAGGAGGAGAGGGGGTGGGGTGATGTCTCATGGATTGACGTAGAATTAAAGGCTTTATATTACTAACTCTCTAGCGTTATCAATGGACTGAGACAGCTTCTGATTAGACTCTTTATACTGTCGCAGTGATCTCTCATCTGTTTGTGGCTCACAACGTTGTATTCTGGTTAATAGATTTACTAAGCTTGGCGCTCGCTCGCTCGCTTATAGTAAAGGCCGTTTTCACAAGCCTCGTCTTATATTACTTGAAATAAATGATTAGTCAACGTTGATAAAGGGAACTCTTATTAAGTGTTACGTATAGCTGGCTACGAGTACTCGCTTCACGATGGTAGGTAAGTTATAAATAGTAAATTATAACACTGACTGTTATTTATAATTGTAGACTAAAGAGGATTAGACCTCGCGCCTGCTTTGATCTATACAAGCCTCGTGGATTATTATATAGATGCTCTCACTGTTCTCTTGTCGGACAGCTTACCTTGCTACTCTTTAGGTGAGCAAGTGTGAATAAGTGTAAGCTAGAGGTTAGGAGACTTGTCGAAATATATAAGCAAGTTCCTATCTAGCAATAGGCGAAAGCTTTTTCCTTGTACATGGACTTCTCTTACCAACTTTAGACTGCTCGAACTAAGTATTATATAGGTTTGTTATCACCTAACTATTTATCTTTTACACCATGCATATAGGATCTCCCCAAGACCGTTGATTTGATATTGTCTGAAACCACTACCTAAGAGCGTATCGACTATAAATACTAATAGCGTTATTACCAAATACACAATAGAGCTAATGTTAAGGGCATTGTTAAAAGAATATATAACACCGAATTTCTCCGTTCTATTGTCTTCTCATTTAAATGTATATCCTTTCCTTCTCAAAGTATTGAGCATATATATTCTTGTTCCTGATATCGACTGCTACAGGAGCATCAAGACTTATCATGACGCTATCAGTTAGACAGGTTTTGAGAGGTCAATTGAAATGAAAAAGCCATATTTGCGACACCACGACCTCGCTTAAATACTCGTACCGCCATAGTCGTCGACCTTCGCTTAAGGGCCTACTAATGCTCCTTGAGCAGTGAGTGATTCGAATATTCAGATATTAGAGAATCCACAAGCTACACATGAAAAGCTCAATAGGAGTAGAAGGGAGCAAGGGAGTAAAGGACCGGCAGCTAAAACTTACAGTTGTATATTTTTCTTTCTATCGTTTTAACGCACCTTATTCATGTTGGTAGGTACGGAGTAGACACTGTCACATCAGATACAAAAGCAAAACAGCCCCATGATAATTGAATGAATTGATGCATGAAAATCCAAACTAAGGAGAGCTAATGATGATGCTCATCCTCTATGCTATACAGAAATACAGAGATAAAGAAACCAACCCTTCGTTCGTGTGTCCTCCAAAGCCGATCAGCGGCAACCGAAAAACTCCTAACTCCAAAGTCTGATCATCACCGAAGATAATCAGACTAATCTAGCAATATATATTTTTCATGATTGTATGTGACTGTTGTCATCGTGATCCGCCGTATGTAAATGAATGCGAGTATTCCATGCAAGCCATTCCCGAACTCCCGTCCTCAAGCGTAGCGAAAATACCTCCCCTGTTGTAAAATGTCAGTATCACAGCGTTTTATTTAGATATACTAAAAGGAGGGTACGCCGTGTTGAACTTACCACAAAGAGGTTCCATACTCCAAAGTCCTCGGCCCAGTATGAGTCAAACTGGCATAGGGAGCCAGGACACAAGTCGACGTGACCAACGGCGGTTGGGCTTACACCGACTACTGGCACTATCCTTTACCAAGCCTTGCTCCGAATCATGAATCGAAAACGCCTCCTCAGCCGTCTGCGTTACATTCGTTGGAGACTTTGTTAGATGTCCGGAATCACCACCATTCCTCTCCTCAGTTGCAAGAACCATAGCCCTCGAAGAAGCGGCCGTCTGGGGCCGAGTAGCAGCCGTCTGGGGTCGAGTAGCAGCCGTCTGGGGCCAAGAAGCAGCAGCCGTCTGGGGCCGAGCATCTCCATTCTCCAACAGCAGTTGCGTAGACGCTGCTTCCTGTAGCCTCGCCTTCAACTTCTGCGTGCTCTGGATCTTGTTCTCCACGGCTGCGATACGTGCTGCCACGATTCCTCCAGGAACGGATTTGGTCTGTTGTTTGCTTGAGCTTCCTTCGATTGTCAAGCCGTGACGGCGGGCGTTCAGAAGGGTGAAGTAGTTCATCCTGGACTTCTGCACCTGTGCGGCCAAGGACTCGTTCTCTTTCTTCATAGATTGAAGGGCTTGTGTAAGTTCGGTGACTTCTTTCTCCAATCGGTTGAGGCGGTCTTTCATCGTCTCATTCTTGACTTCAATTCCCACTCGTGCTCTGATGTCCTTTCTGACCTTTTCTTGGATGGCGTATATCATTCGCAGCTTCTCGTCTGTGACTTGGAGGAGCGTGGCGGTTTTTGACTGTGGTTCGGAGAGGGATATGGGCCATGATATCCTCCTTGATTTCCGCACTGGTGCTTTTGGCACCTGTGGTGTGGTGTGGTAGAACTTGTAGCGTTCTACGATCGATACAGAGTCCATGTAGATGACCTCGTTCATCTCGACGTCCTCACCGAAGTTCAGGCGCTCGAGCGCCCTGCAAGCACGGTGAAACGCTTCCTCTACGAAAAGTAGCGCTTCGGCTATGGATGGAGAGGGGAAGGGTTCCTTCTCGGAGAACAACCTCTCGTTGCTCTCGATGTACACGCCCTCGGGGTGTGGGATACCTTCTTGGTTGAGCGGGCACTCAATGAAGAGACACAAGGTGTGAGGAAGCGATGCTGGGATCGCTGTGTCTTCAGATGACACGGACATGGCGTTGATCTGGGTGATCGAGGTGGTGAAGGTAAGACTTGTGATTGTCGTCGGTGGAGTAGTTGATGCAAAGTATAAAGTAAGGAATTCGGGAAGTGAAGTCTCTCCTTTATGAAGATTGTAGTGGGATAAAATCCTGCTGGAATCTGGAGTGAGTCGAGTGGCTTGCAAGAAACTCCGAGAGCTTTCATTTTGGTTTTATGCCAAAGAATAAGCCGTACAAGTCTGGCTTCACATGAGCTCTTGAGTCAGGAAACTGGGGCGATGAGGTGTTGGCATCGTGTTGGCAGACGGATAACGAGAACAATGACTGTTCGATTACCTGGCAGCCAAACCACCAGTCCTCAGCACCATCGCCTCAGCTCCCCTGAACGCCAGTGTGCGCAGCACAATTGCCCAAGGCGCTGGATCCTACATCCGTTATGCAACACCATGCTCGATGACAAGAACGACCGGAGTCGCAAAAGCGGATCGCAGAAGACACCGGACTCTCGAGAGACGCTGAAGGGAACTTGGCACGTGCTGCCCGCCACTGCTGGCGAGCCATGCACACTTGCCACATGTCATTGCAGAGCATGAAACGTCGAGGCCTTGTGTATTGTTGTCGTTCTCGCGTTGGCTGCCGCAGGGAAATTGTACCTTGGGCGGCGTCGAGGAGACGCCGTCCCAAGTACGCGGCAGAGCATGGTTAGCCAGAAGGTCGGCTATGCGACCAAACCACGCTGTAGCCCAAACTGGGGACGAACAGTTTGCGCTGAAGGAGATGGATGATGATGATGATACGGGGATGGAGGAGGACTTGCGGACGGAAGATGCGAGTGATGCGACAGAAAAGTGAGCGTGTGGATGACAAGTGACCGACTGCATCCTATCGGATTCTCTCGCCGCCATGCACAAGGCCTGCCTGACGCATCAGGTATCCACAGGCATCCAGGTACGCCTCACTCTGCAGCCTCAAAGGGACTGCCACGATAGTTGGGAGCGCGTCGAGCATCGTGGCCCTGTCAGAATCCAGAGCCTCACTAAGTAACCGAGCCAACCACCTCGGCGCTCGCTAAAACAGCCGACCCACCTACGTGAGCGAGTCATCTGCTGGGGGATCCACAGAAACCCTTTCGAACGTTCCAACGTGCACGCTTTGTAATCAAACCTGGATCCGGCGCTTTGAGTGGTGGGCGTACACGAACAGCTGTAGAGACGATCTCTTCGAGCGCGTCTTCGTTTCCAGATTGCAAAAAATAAATCTTGGAGTAGCAGCGAGGTGCGAACATCTTTCGAAATTCTAAGCGCCCTCGAGATGACGTTCCTAGTCTTTGACCGAGAGTCATTGGATAGGTTTCTTGACGTGTCTTTCGAACATCTCTGTGGTGACGGTGCCGTCTCGAACCAACAGTGGCCGGAGAAGGTGTTGAGAACATGCCCACACCTCTCTGTCCGTAACGAAAAGACCATCACCATGAATTCCTTCCACGCTTCTGCGCACTTTATGCCCTTACCATAGTCTGCAAACTGACCTCTCCTCATTGCCTTGATGCTCTCGAGGTCTGTCATGAAGCTACTGCAAGTTGATATGCCAGAGTTAAGCTCGGCAGCTGCAGTAGATGAATTGAATTCGGACGTTCCTCGGGCAGTTTTCAAGAAGGTATCCCGTCCTAAGATCCGATATCATGACGCTCTTTACTAGCTTTCACGCATTTCTATACCAAGACAATTCCTGAATATGAATTTCACCACGATTATTTGTCTCCCATGTAAGAATCCCGGAGATTGATTATTATATGGAGCTCTGGCTTTAGAACACAAAATCTGCCTTGTGTCATCTAGGTATCATGTATCACATAGTTTGCACCTTAGAAACTAGAGAGGAGACAGGTCTATGAAAAGAATGCAACTTCATTAAGAATGTCTTCCGTCTCTAAATGGAATATCTGACAACCACCAAGGGCACAACGCAGGCAGTCTTGGGCATTCGTGTCCTCCTTGCTACTCTAACCTGGCACAATTAGGAACATTTTCCCTTTGTAAGGTTCAAAGGATCCTTGTAATTGAGGCGCAAAGCGTTTCTCTTGCACCAGGTCTCCCAATAATCACCGTTGAGACAACTGCCATGATGGCAAAAACACTAAAGAATAAGATAAGTTACGATACTTAGCCTTATTACACGATGACTTACATGTCCGTTTGAACGATCGAATCCAACAAGGTTGGCCTGGGCTGATGTTAGTCCTGGACTCTTACCAGATAATTCTAGAGGTATATCAAGTACTTACGTCAAATGAGTCGCAGGCCCTAGCACTTAGATTTACATCAACTATGGCTTGCTCTGGCGTGCCACCATTATAACGACAACGGCACCAACCGTGATCTTCACCCAAAGCCCTAAGATTGCATATAAGCTAAGCTGTAGTTGATGTGAAGGTAGACTTACATTGTTGTTGCTTGAGCAAGTATAAGAAGAACGGCAGCTTTGATTTGCATGTTGAAAACTGAGACGTGATAAGGCTTGTGTAGAGAAATCTGTGTAAGGTTTGCTGAGAGTAACAAGTACAGCGTCATTCTCACTGCTTTATAATCGTATGAGCAAGTACTTAAGATGAGGCCGACTTCGTATAGCGTCTGTGATTTCGGCAGATCATTTCCCGTATAAAACTTAAAGTTTGGCGGCGATTCTCTGGAACTTGGAGAATGGAATGGTTCTAATAGAAGTTCGAGGGTGCTTCCTTCCCTACTTGTATAAAAGGCACGAGGTTCTTCCGCGCTTCGGTATAATGACGTTAAAATCTAAACTCAATTGCCAACTGGAGAATTGACTCGGAAAGGACCGAAGATATCTAATACATCTAGACATCAACTTAATTGAGTGAGTTCTTTGGTGGTTAATTAGAGTAAAGTGGTTCCGCTGTACCAGAGCTAACAGCACTCCTGGTTCGACGATATCTACTTTAACATTAGTATTCAGGTGTGTAAGCTAAGCTACATGGCAACACGGCGGGAACCTTGTCTGAACCTAGTGTCTATGTCACTGGGCTTCGTGCACCACCTAAGCTAAGGTAATATTGATAGATTTTCTTCAACTTATACTTAATTAACAGTTATTCTACCACATACAACTATAGACTAAGGAGAATAAGGCATCCTGTCTGCTCTGCCGTACTCAAGGCTCAAGTTTTATAAGGTAGATCGTCCCGTCGTACACTTTTACCTTGCTAGTTTAAGGGTGAGCCAGGGTAAGCAAAGGTAGCAGTAAGTATTGTTAGCTACAGGCAGGAGTATACGGCGGCCCGCCTAATACTAGGCTATTTTTATAAACTAAAGTAAGAAAGGGCCGAGTCTTACACCACTAAGTTAGACAGTTGTAGACATTAGCGTTATTGGTGGCTAACGTAACGTAGCTTAGCTGCCCTAAGTAGATAGTACAAGTAGTGTAGATCTCTTAGCTCTGTGTAAAACCTTTATGTCACCCTTCCTACTAGCTTTTATACACCTTACTTTATATCTATACTCGCCTTAGAATAGTTACTTACTATATATTTACATTAAAAACAAATTCACCAGTTAGGAATACCTACTTGATAAGATATATACATATTTACAATTAATGCCAACGCCGAGTAAGGTACGAAATGGTACTTTCAGATAGCTAAGCGAGATAAAGGGAGAGTAGTTCGCTTAACCCCCTTTTCGCATTCCCTCGCAGGCCACTTTGTAAGTCTTTATATAAGTACCTATTATACTAGCAATGCTAGACGCACTCTTTAAATATCTAGCTTATACTTTCTAAAAAAGATAGACAGCAACGACTAAAACAAGCACAATTTCGCTAACTCTATACTTTGTTAGGAGATTTTAGGATCCCTGTCCGCAACAATCGCTCTTCTTAACAGTCTATGTTGTTGTTAGTCCGTCAGATCAACAGCCTCCCACAAGGAATCCGTCTCCACGACTGAATCCATCGAATTATCGCAAGCAAAGCTTCTCTCACGAAATAACGGCGGCGCATTTCCTGGACTTCTCCAGTTGCCTACAGAGCGAATGCAATCTGATTCTCGGCAATGTGCAGGTCTTGGAACGGGATTCGTCGATCCTGGCGTTGTTCCTCGAGCGGTTGAGGACGTCAGCAGATCAGATTGTGGATGCAATGGCCTGGATGAATGCTGTAGCATGATCCGGTTGCGCGATTTCGAGGCTGAATGATGGAGAAGTGGGTGGATTCTTCTTTGGGAGCAGGACATGGGAGAGTGGAAGGTGATGGGGAGAGTTGTAGATGGGTGGAGAGAAGGAAAGAGTGAGATCAGATCAGATCAGATCAGATAGATAAGATAAATATTAGATAAGATAAGATTATATAAGATTATATGGTTTTTCGGACAGCCCTGAATTTCTGCGTCGTAATAAGTACCTAAGTAATGTTTGACTCTGACTTGGATCGGATGAGTATGTAACCTGAACCCTAACCAACAGGGAGAAAGAATCTGAAGGATAATAAAGAGTGGTATAAAATACGAGAGGAAAGCGACCCTTCGCAACTAAACTTCTAGTCTCTCCAGGACGGAAATAAATGTCTAAACACCTCACCAAACAGTTACGTATTGCTAAGGTAGTAACTCGAACTTGTAGATAGATATACCCTAACAAAATGTTCAAGTGTCAAAATCATTTATTTCTACCCATAGAGGTAGGGAGAGCTACAGTAGCTAATTCAGTCGACGCGCGATGTCGCCACGGATATTGCGGGCTGTCTCCATCAGTTCTTGCTTAAGAGCAAGGAGTTCTTGCTTAGTAGCAAGGTTGCTTAGGTCTACAGGAGGACCAGTATCTCCCTTAACACCACGGGGAACTCTTGGGCCAATGGCACCATTTTCACCATCATCACCAGGGTTGCCTTTGTCACCTTTCTGGCCAGAGGCACCATCTGTTCCCCTTTGGCCAGTTGCGCCATCTGCTCCTTCTACTCCAGCGGCTCCAACGGCACCGGGGGCACCATCTGCTCCTCTTTGGCCAGGTGCGCCATTGGCACCGGCGGGACCAGGCACACCTTGGGGACCTTGGGGACCTTGGGGACCTTGGGGACCTTGCACTTAAGGACCTTGGGCGCCAGTGTCAACATTGTGTCCTATCCAGTATCGATAGCCAGCCCGGCCCAGGAACCATAACCGCGAAATCATTTGTAGGATTGTCATTGCAAAAATGACATAGTCGGTGAAATGTTTTGCTAAACCGTCTTTGAGTGTCTGCTCCAGTGCGGTTATTTGGTCGGCAATGACCCCTTGAGCAGCCGCTGTCACTGTCGCTGTCACTGTCGCTGTCACTGTCGCAGTGACTGTTGCAGTGACCGTTGTTGTTGGAGAACAAGAAGGGAAATAGGGCAATTGAATAGACTCCAATTGCTCTATCTAATGATGTTCTGTCGTCTCTAAGGAAGAAAAAGAAGAGGAAGAGGAACAGAGAGAGCAAGAACGAGGTCTAATAGTGCCAGGCTAGTACTAGTGCCCATGTGACCTAACAGCTGTGCAAATTTCGAGATTGTCCATCGCGGGAGAGTACATTTTCCTATTATTCACATCTTTGTTTCTCTCAAAACTTCTTCTTTGGTAATCTTCCACAGCATCGAAGGCGAAATATAGCAAACTCTAAGCTATTGTCAACAAAGCTGTCACCCATCCCAGAATTCTGGGCATCGCAGTTCTTATCACAATCTCGCTCGGTCCTATTCCAGGCACGCCAACCGTCATAAACCTCCCATGAGGTGGAGTTGTTCCAGCGATGCTTGATATAGTTACGGCACTGTTTGCTCATGCACCAAGTCACGCCATAGAAGTCGGGAAGTTCATACGACAGCGGGTCTAGAGCGCGGTACCATCCGCCAGTCCAAGGTTCCATTTTCCCAACTCCTATTTTCCCAATGTAGGTGCTCAGGCACTTAGGTCATGTGACCGGTCATGTGATGCCAAGCTTCGCTTAATGGCTCGCTTAACATGTATTTACACATATACTTCAGTAGATAGGAATAAACAACCTTTGGATCTACACCAAGCCATATAATCTGTCCTACGCTCAACCTCGCACATCCGTCGCCACACCGAATTAAATGGGCATACGTGTTAGTGTCTTCGCGACCTGCCGATATCGTGTGTGCTTCTATAGAACAAACTTGTGGCTCACCTCCGGCTTTTCTACTTGACCAACATCGTTCTTGAAGTCCCATACCGGTTCTTGGATCACCCCTGGGACCACGCAAGTGCCAGTCTAGGCGATCAGCACCTTCGTACTCTACACAGAGACAAACGTTGGGGTCCACGAGTCTCATGGGTGAGATTCTCGGAAAGTCCAATGGGAACCATGGGAGGGGTGAAATCCGTTCAATCTCTCCAAGGCGCTGACGAAGTTGCTGAGCCGTTGGTCGGTCCCGACCTTGCTTATCTAGCAAGACGTGCGTTTCCTTTGACAACATCAAGTGAGGAATTCCATAGCTGCATTGCCACAGTTTGGCTATCGGCTTTTCGGCGGATTGACCGCCATAATGACCTGGTGCAAAGTCATGGCTAGGATGACTGCATTCGGCTACCTTTGTGTCTCCGGATGCGTAGGTCTTCACCAGGTCGTTCCAGCTCAGAGATACGTGCTGACATAAATTGAAACGTCCCTCACGACCGATACAAATTCTCTCTCGAGGTGGCATTTGTCTCTGAGTGGCAGAAAAAGCCTGCGCCTGGTGGTCGTTCCCTTAGCCTCCGCAGTGGAGAAAATCCAGTTCAGGAGTTGGTCCTCCAGCATATTTCCTCTCCCGCGCCGTAAAGCAAGTCGTGCAATACATCTTTTTAAGTAACTCGTCTGGTGTGCCACTATGTCTGTCGCCGTCAACTATCACCGAGGATTGCCACACCTCATGCAGCAGCCAACTGCGAAAGTGAGGATCACGATGATTTTTTGGAAGGCTTTAGAACCGAAGAGGATCATAAATATTCGGCATGTTCTTCTTAGATGGAGGAGGTCGGAATCTTCTAGCTGCTGCATAAACAGTAGGAGGATGTCGGTTGGGAATTGTAGCAGCCAACTTTTCGTTAGATTATGGTGTGCTTGTGCTACCAGAGGGTCCATATCAAAAGGCGCGTCTTGGGAATCCGGAGACAAAGGTTTAATAACCAACTGAGGATGCTGATGAGACTTGATACTCTTTGATTTGGAGAGCTGGCCACCGTCTTCCGGGAAGCAATCTGGACCCCTAGATTCTTGCCTCATCTCCCCGTTCACAGCTTCAGTACGTTGGACCTGATTGAATTCGCCTGAATGCTCAATCTCCTTTTGCAACTCGGTCTCGTGCAACTCTTCTTCGCCAGCCTCGTCTTTACACGACTCTTCCACGTTGAACTCTTCTTCGCCAAGATCTTCTTCACCAGCCTCTTCTACACGCGATTCATCTCCAAGGACCTCAGCATTCTGAAGTGGAATACCCCGTATGGAATCGACATTTACCACTACCTCATTATCGTCGACAAGGGTAATGCACTTAAAAATAGCTTTAATCCAAGAGAAACCCATGGTATCGACGAAGTTTGTAGTAGGGGGGTGGCTGCGTAGTCTAGGACACTCACGAGGCCCAAAATAAGATGGTGTAGGAAAGAGGGAGATGAGATGGGCGACGCAGGGTAGATATAGGAAGACAGATGAGCTAGTTTCTTCGTTTACTTTGTGTAGCGTAAGAGCTTTGGACATAGTGAGTTAGGGCTTTGTATTTTAGTTTGGAGAGCTTAAATCAAGCGAGGCTCTTGATATTTAGTAGAACGTAACTGAGTCTAATCGGAGACTCTTAATCTTTGACCATTTCTTCTCGGTCATCGTAGTTCGAAGCCGTTACAAGCTCAAGTCGAGATACATTAACACTATCAAGTTCATTATTACTATCAACATTATTAATGTCTATTATCTCATCTTTTTCTATCCCTCCTGCACATCCTCTCAATTACACTTCTGCTGCAACTGCAACAGCAACAGCAACAACAATAACAATAACAGGAAGAGCGTATAGTCCTTGACTTCCACCGCTTCGACAACAAAGGCTTCCATCTCCTATGCACCACTCAAAGCTCCTTTAGGGCTGTTGTTATAGGCCACCTAATACGCCCCCTGTTACATATGATGCCTAGACCTGTCTTAGCTCTTCTCGTCCCCTTACTTGCCTTCACCTTTCTCTAGTCTTTTCTTGTCTTTGCTCGTCTTGTTGTTGCAAGCGCCAAATCGTAAGCAAAATGGTTGCACGTTCCTATCCTTTCTGTCCTATTCGGTATCTCACTAACTGCTTGCTTAGTCTACCATCTGGTATATCTCTGAGGTTAATTCCGCTTCTTCTCTACACTAGTCGACCGTCTAAGCTTCGATAAACAGGGCTTAGTTTTAAGAAGAGCTCTCTTCGTGCTCTCCCCCTACCAAAGGCCTCAAGACCACTCTTGCAGCACGCCTGTAAATCCACTACTTGACGCAATAACGAGAAACACCACTTTTAAAACCGCTCTTAAGGCTAACGTCTTGAAATACTTCAATTAAAGAAAGGATGTCCTGCAGGGCGAGTGTGTTAATACAGGCTTGTCAACGTCCAGATCGGTTCCTGAACTACATGCCGTCTTGTATATAATGCCTTGAATAGTTGTGATGACAGCTGTATCTCTCCTGTTTCCTTTCCCACCACCATTAGGATTTCAACGTCGGAGAAAACCCAACAGAAAGTCTATCCATTCAACCATGGTATTTAAACGCCTCTGTAAAAGGCTTCTTCACCTAACTGCATATAAATCAGAAGTAAACCTAGTACTAAACCCTATTGAATTAGCACTTTATAGACAATAACTACTGCATCTGTTCGACCGTCATGTTCGGTCACATGGTAGTAATGTGGCAGCTAGTAGTTAGTAGCCTTAAGGTTATCTTAGTACTCCAGAGCAAAAGTAGCTTTAGTACTAAAAACCCCACAATAAAACACTTTTACTAGTAGACTTTTACTAAAATTACTATTAACTTATTGAATCTACAGTTCTATAAGGTTTAAGCTGATTAGTATTAGCTTCGTAAGTATGTATAACGGTATAATCTCTTAGGTATAGTCTCGTTTAGTAGTACAAGTAGCCTACTGTTTAATAGTAAGTTTCTTCGGAGCTATAACCTATAAAAGATAGTATAAAGTGATGACTTTAGTTGTAAATAGTTAAAAGCTACTATATATTTAAAATTATAATTAATTATATACGCAATAGATGTCTGCCTCTTAAAACTCACCCCTGCATTTTATAGGCCTGTATATTCAGATTCTTGTAATTACATTAGGTCACCTTAAGTCACCTGCGACACTAGGTAAGGCTTAACTCTACCCATCTAAATAAGACAGCCTACTTACTTACGTAGGGCGGCATGACATCTATGTAAACTTAGAGGCACCTAGCTTATTTAGGCCTTCTACAAGTGAATAAAACACTAGAGAACCTAAGACGTAACAAGGCTTAGGCAGCTTTAACTAAAGGATATTTCACTAGATTTTAACACATCCACTAACTGCCTTTTTACTCCTGTTAGTGCCTAGAGTGATAGCGGGCATAGTAGGAAGTGACCTGTATTACTTTTATATGAACACAAGTACAAGGCGTGTTCTTCAGGAACAACTTCCAAATACTAAAGCTTCGGCAAGCTGTACGACAAGAACTATAGAATTGAAATTTTAAAATCAAATCGCTTTTAAGTTCTCAAGAGACAATATTCCTATCACACACTCCTGTCTCCCTCGCAATTTAGAAGGCCATCTTGTTGCTATGCAATTCACTTTTGATGGTTGTCTAATAGCGTGCTGAGAAAGCCGGCAGATATTACAACTTGGTTTGCGCTAATGGCATGTTTATTCAAGTACGAAAGTACTAAAACGAAATCTGCTTAAAGTTTTATTGATTATAAGGGAGAGAGCAAAGGCTTATAATTTAGGAGCAGCCGAAGCTAGTTCTATAAAAGAACTATAGCCAGCGGCCAGCCATAGCCAGCGCGTTGTATACTTGGAAGTGTGCCTAGACTCGTGGTCTTTTACAGTGATTGCTGGCTTGAGGGCCAGGGAACAAGATGTTAAGACATCCTTGTATCGCACCAAATTCCGTCTTCCCCATGGTATTCATCCTTATTGCGCGTCGTCTGATGTTCATGCCATTTAACATCCAGGAATCTGTACATGGACAGGGTTATAGCCAGGCAGTACGTAATCGCATTTCCTATTCCATCATGTCACCAGTATTCCTGTCCTGACAGCGGAGAGTCGGCGCAAACTACCTCCGAAAAGTAGCATCTCAACATGACGGTGAAGTAACTCGGTCACAATATACAGATGCCTCCTCAACTTATAGACAAGGTTATTATCAAAACCACGTAGCATTCCTCGGTCTATCTCCAAAGCAACGGAGCCGAGTCCTCCGTCAATTGTATCAATCAAGTCGTCGTAGCAGTGGACTTCTCCACTCAAAGCCAAGCACTGCACACCACTAATTCCTAGACAAGAAAACGATCTTAATATAAAGATGGACTGTCTTCGACCATACTTTTCCTATCATCCTCGTCACATCATTCTTCAACCAACGCTCGTTTACCATGGCATTCTGTCGCTCTGGCACGGGACTTGCTTTACTTGCGCTGGGAGCGGCGTTCTCTGCCCTTCCGGCTCAGGCCCAGCTGTACAACAAGACGGTCATGACTGAATACGGAGCAGTGCAGGGATTCGAATACTTCGAGCCATCTGTGCTTCAGCAATACTTTAACACGTCTAGCAGCAATGTTGCTGCCTTCTTGGGCATCCCATATGCTGCCGATACTTCGTATCAAAATCGTTGGAAGGCTCCACAGCCGCGCGAACCTTGGAATACAACTTTGATTGCTGATTCATTTGGGCCAGCATGTCCAAGTGCCGGCTTGACTTACATGAGCGAGGACTGCCTCAGTCTCAATATTTGGACTAATGCCAATTCCTCGGCCGACAAGCTGCCCGTCATGGTTTGGAATCAAGGAAGTGACGAGACCAGTAATAACACGTGGTGGTATGGAGGAGGTATGGCGATGAAAGGTGTGGTGTTGGTTACTTTTAATCGCCGTGACGATGTTTTCGGTTTTCTCGCCCATCCCGAACTAAACGCTGAATCCCTTGCGGGGAATGGCCATAACTCGTCTGGAAATTACGGAATTCTTGATCATCTGGAGGTTCTGAACTGGGTTCAACGAAACATCGCCAACTTTGGTGGTGATCCTGAGCGTGTCACTATTGCCGGCCAGTCTTTTGGTTCGGCTCAAGTTTACCATGCCGTCAATAGTGAGCTTTTCAAGGGACTCTTCGTGGGGGCCATCTCTGAAAGTGGTATCCGGTACCCTTACGATACACTGCTGGCCGGTCTTGCCACCTCATATGTGGAAATGCCTACTGCCATAAACTTCGGACTCAACTACACCAGTTTCCATAATGTGTCCACCATCGCCGAGCTGCGTAATCTTTCCACAGCAGAGCTTTTGATCGGATCTCAGGACAGAAACTACAACTATTCGGCAATCACTGCTCTATCGACTGCTTACCCTCTTATCTTCAAGCCCGTCCTAGATGAATACGTTCTCCCAAAGACATATCTTCAGACATTAGTCGATGGTCCGCCGAACGATGTTCCAGTAATCACCGGAAATACCAAGGATGAGAGCGGTGCAGCTACAACGACAAACTTCACTGTGGCTGAGTATACTGCCAACTGTATTCTCAAGTACGGCAACCTGTCTGACGCATACTTCGAACTTTACCCTTCCGACAACAACGCTAGCACTGCAGACCAGTCTTGGAACGCTGCTGCTCGAGATACCTCCCTGGTAGGTGATTGGGCTTTTGCCAAAGAGTGGAAGAAGAGTGCCTCTAGTCCATTCTACACCTACTACTGGGACCACGCACCACCAGGACAGGATCAAGGAGCCTTCCACCAATCTGAAATTATGTACGTCTTGAATGCCTTGTACGCAAATGCAGACACATATCCCTTCACATGGTATGACTACTATGTAGCAGAGGTCATGTCTAGCTACTGGGTCAATTTCGCCAAGACGGGCAATCCAAACCTGGGTGGGTCAGGAAAGTACAATCTGACTTATTGGCCACCAAATGATGATAGTCAGACCGTTTTCCGTGTGGGTGATGGCTTTGGGAATAGAACAATTGCCCAACCGTCGCAAGTGAGTCTGATTATGGAGTATTTTGCTCAGCAGACGCCATACTAGAAGTTGAATGGCTGTAGAATGTTTGGCGGCTTCTGGATACTACATGAGATATATGCGAGTGTGTTCATTCTATGGTCGCTTAATACCGTTTAATTTCTCATATCTTAATTTTATACTATTTCTAACTCCTTGATTTTACTATTACCTTAGTTACTACATAGTATAAATTAGAGACCTATATTAGCTTTAGAAACTGTTGAACAGAAATCCGGGAATAGTTATGTGACTCTGTTTAGGCTGTAAGGCTCGCTAATGCTCGCTTAGCCACTACAAATAGTCCCCCTCGAGTCCACACTCTAGATAGTCAACAGTTCCTCAATACAACACTATTACCCTATATGTTGCTGCTTCACATCTGACCATTCAACAGAAACAAGTTGAAGAAGACGGCGACCTTAGTGAAAGCACTGCACCCAACGATAAAGACCAAGTCTCAAACCAGATTCAACCCAGAACAAGTCCCTTTTTAGAGCCACAAAATGTCGCCGAGCTTCCATACAACGTGGATAAATATTCCCACCGTTAGACTGTATCCTGCTACATGCTAATCTATCTCTGCCGGTTCATCAGGCCTCTGCCAAGGTCTCGCTAACAATGTGGAGTGGCAGGAGGACGTAGCTAAATGCACCTTAGACGACGAATGCTTAAACAGAGCATTGGAATCAAGGGCTATTCTCACTAGAATAGCCTGTGGTGGCTCTAATTATGGTTCTGATTCCGTACGGATATACTGGTTGGGATGGTTGGGATGGTTGCCAGTGCGAGATTAGGATTTAGAGGATTGTGATTTAACATCTTTCATAGCTAGGTAGGTATCAATTTACAGATTTGGACCGCGTCAATGGTAAATGAGCTGTATAATAACTATACTGTGCTAAATAAAGTGATATGGGCAATATATGGTGTTAATATAACTATCGAAGGTACAATAGGTGATTTCAGGACTTAAATATGTTACTACATATAATGAAATACCAGAGGACATTCCGTACATAACGTTCGGTGTGCTAAGCGATAACCACCAGCTACTAGCAGAGAGAACGCCGACTTAGATAAGGGGACTAATGTTCTAATTAAGTAAAGACTAACATAACTATATACGCCGGTATTACATTACTTTTAGTTTGTCTAAAGTAATCTATTATCTAAAAGTATAATAACTTACTATCTTATCTTTCTATATATAGTAAAAGTAAAGAAGAGAGTAGATATAATTAGGTACTTTTCTTTCTTCTAAGGTAGTATAATAACTAGTAAGCTGCTACAAGGATTAATCTTGTATACGATTATTAAGCACGAAAGACAGAGTCTTAGCTTAGAAGATTGTCGGTTACTCGTAATGCTTAGGTCCATAGCCGCCCCGTCAAAGACGACATCAAGCAATTTACACTACTGGCTTTCCACAAAATAATAAACTTACTACATTGGATATCTGTCCATTTTTTCTCTATATTCATGTCCATTCATGCACTGCATCTCATCTCCAGCTTCCAGCAAGGTACAAAAGAAAGGGGGTATCGTTAGGTATTGAGTATCCCAAAAAGAAAAGAAAACCCGCAATAAATGCCATTCAAAACTTCCTTCTCCCCATCCCTCTATTTTAAGGCTCAGTCTCTGACTGCCTATCCTCCTCTACAAGAATTGGAGTCCTGACAGTCAACTCCTCCAATGCATCTCCTTCTTCCGTGACCGGAGTAGATTGTTTCGATATTATGACTTCTGGTGGTGTTTGATTTCCATTCGCAGTAGCAGCCGCAGCAATTCTTTGAGCCTTCCTCTCAGCATTCTTTAATTCCCGCTGACGCACGAGATCTCTTTCGGTTTCGATGGCTTTGGCTCGGCGATTCTCAACCTCGTCCCGACGAACTACCTTTCTCAGTCCCTCGGATGCATGAATCAAGCCATCGATACTGATTGCGTGGTTCGTCATCTGGTGATTGAGATATGTGTACACGGCCGCTGGCGTTGAGCATTGTAATAATTGCTGTTCATTCAGCTTGAGAAGCGCAAGGGCAACCTGGAAGAGAAATGTACTGCCATCGTTGACGCACAGAACAACATCCCACACGCGGAAAAGAGCTTCGGCTGATAAGCAGTCTGTAAACACGCTCAGAAACCATTGGAATGTGAGGGTATCGAGGTCGATGCTTAGATCGTCCAGATGAGAAGAAAGCTTGGGCAGGATTGAGGTGACGTATTGGCGCAAAACTTGTTGATCGGCTTTGGAAGCAGAGAGACTATGGTCGTAGTAGCCTCGTGGAAGTATATTCTCAATTATGCTAGTAAGAATCCAGAAGGCATCTTCGGCGGTGTGCATGATGAGCAAGAGGTAGGCCGTGATTAGGTTCATACCTTGACAGTAACCTACCTCCGGATTACGGCGAGAATACGCTACTAGGACCTCAGTGAGCTTGTTGACGCCCTGCCCCTTGCGAAAGAATATATTGTCGGTAAGGGTGCGATTTATGTCCAATCGAATTTGTGAAATAATTATCGGGTCGTCATCTTCTTCTTTCCGCCCGACCAAGTCATCGTAGTATCCGGGTATGCGAAGAGCGATCGCCCCGGAACATTCAGCCCAGATTTTGGCTCGATATGCCACGGGAATACCGCCAAGGACGAGGTTCTTGAATTCATTCCATTTTGCACGTCCAACTTTGCCTTTGTTGCCGAGTCCAGCAATTCCAATCATCTCACCATCCGCCAGGGACACTTCCGGCATAACAGCCATGGGTCGTTGTGTTCGCGATTCCGTTGCAGCCGCAAATGCAGCAGCCGCAGCTTCGCCTTCCCTCTTTCGTTCTGCTCGTACTTTACGAAGGAAATCGTTCCACTTGACCGTTTTATCTCGTTGAAGTGAGTCGTGAACCTCTTGAAGTTGCTCTAACAGCAGTTTTACTGGCTCCGCGTCTTCCTTTGTGAGCGCTGCTGTCGGCGGTGGAGTCATTTCTGGCGTCGAAATTGTTGCATTGTCGGATGTCACAGATACTGACGGAGCAGCAATTGCGCTGGATGATGACGGCAAGAAGCCACGTTCTTCCGTGATGATGCCAGGTGACTTTGGAACTTCACCACCTTCCATGATCTCGAAAACAGGCACACTTCCAGCCGGAGTGTGTGAGAGAAGCTCGGTGGTGAAGGTAGCAGTCTTAAGATAATCTTGCCACCGTTTTGCAGGCTTTCCATCTTCGCTCCTTTCATCGGTTGACTGTGGAGTATTTGGCCTTGAATCCTCGCCCTGCATATCCTCATCTAGAACAACGGACGAACCACGAGCATGGCTCAGCATCTCTACTCGGCTACCTCTTTTGGTCTTTCGCACTTGTTCTGCTGCTTCTTTTGCTCTCTTCTTTCGCCGTTGGTCGTAAATAAATCCAAATCGGTCAGTTAAGAATTCTGGGTTGTAAGCATTGTTGTAGACTTGAGTCATGGTTGGAGGTTGCGCATCTGGTTCTAAAATGGTATCCATTTCGACAGGGCCATAGTTGTCCAAACCAACAGTAGAAGTGCTCGGTGGGCTCGTCCCCATTGTATCCCATCTATCCTGTGCTGGACCCCTAACAGTGCCAGAGTTGGCAGCCGCAATGCTTCGCCGTGCTGCAGGAATGCCCTTCCCGCCCGGTTTCACGGGAACTGTTCTAGTAGACGTGGTAGTTTTAACGCTGGCTAGTGATGATGTCCTATGGGCTGCTGACTCCCCAGTGCTATTTGATCTTCCCCGACTGCCTGATGATTCAGATTCTCGTGCCGAGTTCATGTTGCCCGCAACGAGTTTCGTCGCCCACAGCGCCAGACCAGAGGAAGGTTTCCGTTCTCGAGGTATGTTCCCTGACAGCATGCTTGAAGCACGACTTGGGGATCGATTTGCGTCAGGACTTTGAAATATTCCATTTTGCAGGACTGATGGTCGCGAGATAGAACCTCTCCCATTGGTTGAAACACCACTGACAGCATCGCCGTTTATACTGCTTGCTCGACTGCCTTTTCGGCTTGAGCCTCCCCATATGTAATCCTTCCATCCCTTCGGAGCCTCCTTTGCTGGTTCTGCAGATTCCACCGCTCTAAGAATATCCTTCACTCTAATTGTTTGATCGTTATCCACGCAGTCAAGAGATCCAAGCGGAGAGTCGATCATAGCATCTGTCATTAAATCCTCTAAACCAGAACCACGGGCTGAATCATCTTTGGTCGAATCATCGGAAGCTTTTGTTTCTGCCTCTATTACTCGCAGTCGGGTTTCCAGATCCAAATTTGATAACCCGCATTCCAGAACAATCTTTCGCAATGCCCTTTCCCTACTCTCAGCCTTCCTTCGTAACGCAGAAATTTGCGCATCGCGATGTGCTAAATCCTGCGCATACTGCCTAACCAGCGTAACAGCCCCCTTCCTCGCAATCAAACGTTCGATATGTTCATCATTTGCATGATGAAGCGCTCCGGGAACGTTGGGGACAATGAGAGGGTTGTCGTCGAAAAGAGCGCCGCGGTCCTGTGGAAGAAGGGGAGAGGTGGTCAAACTCTTAATCGAGGGTGCAGAAAGCGATGGGGCGTTGGCTCTACCATCAGTCGTCGTCGCCAGGGAGAATGCCCGGTCGTCTCTTGGTGATTCGGGCGAGAAGGAGGGAAAGGAGGTCAAAGACTTGTCGGAGGAGGCAATCGACGATGCTGAGCTAGACATGTAGGATGCATATTTTCGGGACTTGTTTCGTGCAGTCTGCGAGCGTTGGCTTCTCCCAGACGCAGTCGAATGATGCGAGGCTGACCTTTCCAATGGCCTGCTAACATCAAGATCCATCGCTGCGTGAGCATCAGCAAGAGGATGTTGGGGACAAAGCAATTTATGTATCTTGTGAAAGGGAGAGAGATTAAGGTAAACACTGACCACCTTCCACTATACCTGCCTCTAACCTCCTTACTGTGGCCGAGAATGCATCAGAAGCGCTCTTGACAAAGACAGCTTCTGTAAAGGCCGGGTTGCAGAGAAATTGGATATCGTAGGGTCGCACTGTGAGTTGTGAGTAGAAGTTGGTGCTGTCGCTGTCGAAGGCGTCAGTTCCTGGGAATGCCATTTTGAACGTCGTCATAAATGCAGCCCTCGCTACGGAGCACTGTACAGTACGAGAGTACGAGTCTGGCTCAACACCACCACATGGAGAAAACTTACAAACAACGACGACTCCTCACGCACAACTTCGTGGTCAGGAGATGGAGACCAATGTATATAACGACAACAGACCTAGCCGTCGTACAACACAACACCAGCCGTGGCTGCTATGTTTGAGCAATAATGGCAACACATGTCGCATTCTCGACGCGTGCACAATGGCAGGTTGGAGGGGGAAGGGGAGGACCAATACACACGAGACCTTGCTACGGAGTAAGTTTCTGCAGGTATTCGGTATTTCCAGGTGCGTGTGGTTCGCTGTAGTGGCCGGCGAACATCCTGGCGCTCTGCGCTCTGGACATTGACTGGAGACCTCGGTCCCTTGGGCCCTTCCCCGGACTTGCAACTTGCTTCCTGCGGCTATGTTGATCTGATCCCCTCCCCCCGCGGAAGCTGACAGACTTCTTCACGTCTCGTCGTTCTCCTCTCCAAGTACAAGTACGACCTCTTCACTCGTTTCCTCTTCTCTGCTGAGTCTTCTCCGTATAGTATGGTTGCATCGCATTGCATTTGATCTGATCTGATCTGATCTGATTTGACCTCGTCCTCTATCATGACAGCTGTAGCAAAGAGGAGGCTTCAGGCTCTCAGCGAGCAGCTGGTTGCGCCCATTGGAGACCAGGGCAATTTCGAGAGCATTCCCGTCCTCAAGAAGATCGCTCCCTCGTCGACTGGGCCCAGAGCCAGTGGCAAAGTCGTCATTGTTACGGGTCAGTCTGACATTCTACTCGCATATTTACCCTTGCACCTCACAAGCAAGCTGACTTGTACCCAAGGAACTAACAGTCCACTCGGCATCGGTCGAGCCTCAGCACATCAGTTTGCGCAGAATGGTGCCAGAGCTGTCTACATTTGCGACTTTAATGACTCGAATCTCGAGGTTCACAAACGAGAACTAGCGTCACTGTACCCAGACGTTAAGGTTCATACAAAGAAATTTGATGCTGCCGACGAGAAATCTGTCAAGGCTGTCGTGGACGATGCTATCAAAACATATGGCAGATTGGACGTCTTCTTTGCGAATGCCGGTATTGTGGGACAAGTTAAACTTTTTACCGACATCTCTGAGGATGAGTTTCTAGCCACCCTGCGGACTAATGTCGTCAGGTAAACGAAGGGTTTTTTCTAGCTTGTGCTCTAAGCTGACTCGTGGGTAGTGTTTTCCTTGCAGCTAAGTATGCAGCTCCAGCAATGATGGTAACATCCGATGAAAAGAAATTCCCCTCTGGCAGTATCATCGGTACTGCATCAGTTGCAGGACTCCGTTCCAATGCGGGCTCAACCGATTATTCTGCCTCGAAGGCATCGGTTGTCTCCCTTGCTCAAACAATTGCTTTCCAACTCGCTGGAACCGGGATCCGCATCAACGCAATTTGTCCTGGTGTTATTCAGACGGGAATGACCGCACCTATGTATGATGCTGCGAGGTCGAGGGGGACGGAGAAGAAGATCGGTCAACTGAATCCCTTGAGCAGAGGAGCACATGCGGATGAAGTTGCACGCGTTGCATTATTTTTGGGAAGTGATGAAGCAAGCTATGTAAATGGACAGGCTTGGGCTGTAGATGGTGGTTTGTCTGCTGGGCATCCTTTTATCCCTGGTAAGCTAGGTTAGACGTAAAACTACACTCAAATGTCTACTTACCTTAAATCCCGTCACCAAAGCCCTCGATTGTGACAATGCCAGAATCTCTATCTTTTCCCTTCTTCCCTCGGCGTTTTATCTAACCGCATTCATTCTCTGGGTAGACATTGCATCAAGAGGGGGTTATGCCGAGCGGAGTGGCGAATATGAATCTAACCCTGAGACGCTAATTAACATCGCTGCGTCAGCTAGGCCCAGTAGCCTCCACAGACTAAGAGCATCTTGAAGATTGAGAAGCTTTCATTCAGTTTGTTATATACTTGTCACATTTGAACGCCAGGATCTATTTGGGACGTCGCCAATCGGACCTGGGAGCTATGGATCCACGAACTAATTCAAAAGGCGAAAGTCCAACAGAACCGTTAGGCGACCCCAGAGAACGTACGAGAGAACACCAAGAGTCCGTTCCTAGAATGGCGCGCAGCGGTAGCGATATCACTTTGACGCTGGAAGGCGAGAGCGCAAATAGGCCAGAGCATGGTATCACAGTGCAGAGTCCTCTCGAACAGAAAAGGCACTCAAGTGCAGGTGGAAATAATTCTGTGAGTTCTTCTCTCTCTGGGACACTGCACCAAACTAGATTGCTTAATAACTGATAATAATGGCTGTTTTAGGGGGCACAGCATGATGGCAGCACGTCCAAGCTTGCTGTTAAGAAAATCAAGGACGTTCGTCGGCTGCGTTGGAATTTCTCGCAGGCGCTTCACATGCGTCAGGAGAGGAACGATGAGAAGAAGTGAAGGGATTGGGACTTTTAGGGTTGGAGTGCTCTATGTGGGGTTGAATTGGGCTGTGAAGTAGACGGGAGTAGGGATAGGGTCAAACTATCAATTCAACTTCCTTTACGTACTTCGTTATATTGACGGTCAACATGCTTAGGTGAAGAAACTATACACTTATATCTGTACCACTCTCTGAAAGTCCTTCTAGACGGTAGACTTCCCTCTCAACTCTACATCTATTATACATTCCACGAAGTAGTAAGGCAAATTGACTTTCGTATGATCTCGTCCTCCTTGTTACCTGGATGTCCCCGGTCCTCGCTTACTAACTAGCATCTTCACTTCGCATGGAAGAGGGCGGCAGGTTGAAATAACAAGGATTAAAACACGTAAAAATACGAGACAAGGTGAATGTGACAATCTACAAGTTCTTAGTGCGGAAATGATTATAGATTTACTGTTCTATTTACCCTAAGACCTTTACATACACTAGTATCATAGAATCTGTTCCTAGAACCGTTATCCGCATTCATTATAAAAAGAAAGTGTTTCAACCGCCTCTACTATGGTCTTACTACTATAGTAACTCTACGATCTTCAAAGAAGGACTCATTTACGTCATTGTATAAATTATTGTCTAAACTTTTCTCTAATAGTCTAGCCCCCCCTCGTGATAACTAAGAATCCCCCACTCCTAAAGTAGTAAGCCTCTTGCCCTAGAGAGTTAAAAGAAACTAATTAGCTAATTTCGACTAAGTGTTCCGCAGGAGGGGAAATTGCAAGCGATATAGAGAACTTAGAACATGTAAGTGACGTAAGGTATGTCATCGCGCTAAGTCTAAAAGATAGCTAAATTAGTGTAAGCAGTAGTGACTTATGTAGTAGCGCTATTATAAATAGCAAGTATAAAATGTTAACGCTACATATGTTAGTCCTTAACGCTAGCTAATCGAGTGCAAGCGATAGTAAATAAGGAAGTGACAACTGTCAACCAATAGATATTTAGGAAAGAGAAACTAATAGCATTTTGATAGTAAGATACATTACATACATAGCTTACGGTATGCTAGGTGCAACGTATAGTTCATAAATGGAAATATCAAACTTATTGCATTATAAAAAGATCATCGCGCTATAGTTTTTCAATATTGTATCTCTCTATCTCGTCTCTCTCTGCCCCCCATCAATGAAAACAGCACTATAAGGATAGCCTTCTTTCCCCTGTTTTTTCCACCTTTATATACTTCTAGCATGCCTCTTACACAGCTAATCTCGATTATACAGTGTTAGTTTTAATACACTATAGATTAGAGGTAAGATTCGCCACTATATATTTTATTTCCTCCTGGTTCCGCTAAGGTATAACTCATAACCATGCTACCGCCACCATTCCGTCCTCTATCCATAGACTTCTCTCCGTTCATCTCATAAAACCATCTCGCGCATCTATAAAACTTTCCGATCTTCCGACAACCCTTCGCAACCACCTCTTTCTCCCTCATCCGTCGTGACTTCCTTGCCAATCTCTTTTCAATACTACCTAAAACGTGCCTGTCCTCTTCCATGGTGCCCCGATAGAAAGGACACTTCGAACCACTACCCTTCAAACATTCATGACAAGGCCTTTGAGAGCAGTGACTTCTCTAGATAGATGGACAATCCGTACGTCTGGCTATAGCTGTGTTGTGGCGCTTAGCCTATGTTGATTCCGTGGTGTGGGGTATTGCCGGAGTTGTTTAGTTGCTGATTAGTCGATCCGGGCTCAACAGTACCTCTTGGTAAATATGGAGTGCTTTACCTTTAGGCTCGAGCGTTGCCAGTGAGGTGGCAATGGGATCAAGACATTTATAAATTTAATCAATGATTGTTTGGTTGTTGTGTCTTTGAGTCTCTATTGAAACTCGAGCTAATCGGGGAATGACTCGGCGCCTGGTGCTGAGTGGCATTTTAGAGTCAAGAGCTGAGAGTGGAGAGTTGAGGTTGAGAATTAGATTTGGGACTTTTTGTTCGTCGTAATTGGTTTTTTTGTAGCGTTATCATTTATTAACTTTATTATAATGTAGAAACTCTACCAGGCAAGTTGTCCTTTCGTCGAGGCCTCGTCCTTTTGTGATTGTATTGTGGACAAACTTCAACGTCTTCGCAGGCATTGCCACTAGTGCACTTCTAACCTTCGATTAGCTACCATTTCTCATCTTTGATGGCATTATGTCATTCGAAAAATAAATATGTTCTTTTGGTGCATTTTCCAGTCTTAACTAACTGGCTAGTGTAAGTGATGGTTATCACTAGTATTAAAAATAAACGGATTAGAGAATAGCCAAGTGGGCTAGAATCGCAGATTTTGCCTGGCTTAGCCTAACAGTACACTCACGTAGGTGCCGGAGCTACAGACAGTCTGGTTACTATGCTACAAACTTGGGTGCGTACAGTGCGTAATAAATTCTCTCCCAGCTACTTGTGTGTTAGTAGGTAGCCTGCCACTAATCACCGACAGTTGACAACGACTTGAAAAGTTTCCTAGGTAGTAGGTAGTCGATAGAACTATATTGGTCAACGTGAATTATGACTCTTATGGGAAACAGTTTAGTTTCGAGCTACACAACTCAAACTATATAAGTATGCCCGCTTGTCCGCTTGTCTCTCTTTTTCTTCTTCTTCTTCTTCCAATCATACATTTCTAAACTTCCACTTTGCTTCACAGCTATAAAAATCCAAACACTTCACATTACGCCAATATCGATCTTGCTTAATAGCAACAACAAACACACAACACCATACAATATGTCTGCACCAAAGCAGACTATTCCAGTCTCTAATGCTCGCCCAGTAGAGCAAGAGCGATCATCATCAACAACTAATCAACAACAATCACCACCAGAAGAAATCAACACGATTCAAGGACTGACCCACCTGTCCATCTTAACGAAAACACACGCAGATGCAACGGCAACCTGCCCCATCTGCTTCGCCAATTTCTCCGACATGCCCATTGCCGACATGGCAATAACACGTTGCCGCCACGTGTTTTGCCAACAATGTCTAGAAAACGTCTTCATCACCTCAGGATTCCCTGACGACATATTCGCCCCAGAAGCAACTTGCGATTGTCCATATTGCCGACAGGATCTAAGGATCATCAGTACATACGGCTGCAACTATCACTACATGATTAAGTGCGAGGGGGGATTGGCGCTTGTCATTTTCTCCCCGGGGAGAGGCTATGAAATTGTTCCTCTTGGAGAGCAAAGTTTTGAGGACTTATTTGGAGAGTTAAATGTGGGACCGATCATTTGGGGTGTGGGTGAGGAGGAGGAGGAGGAGACGATGGCACAGGTGATTTGGGAGGCTCTTGTAGATGAGGAATTCCAAGACGAGGAATTCCAAGACGAGGAGTTTCAAGACGTGCAGGTAGAAATTGAAGCGTGGTGGTAGGGGTGGAGCACGCCTTAGTGGTTTAGAATTCAGGACGAGCTGCCTGAGAAGTTGGGGCGAGCTGTGAGCGAGCATTAGCGACGAGCACTCGAGCCTAGCTAGGATGGAACCGAAGCTCGTTCATGATATTAGTATATGGCTTAACAACAGCAACAAAATTTTCATGTCATAACAATCCCAAACTGCATGTGTCCTACTCGATGAAGGCATTTCCTTGTAATACAGACTTGACTTGGTATGATTCAGACGCCTTGTACAGTACTCTATATAAACCCGCAATCCAAGCGCCAAACCGCTGTACTCATAAACCCAAGCATCCTATGCCCTAATATACGTCTCATCATGTAAACCCATCTCGCTAAATATCGTCACAATCAATAATTCTCCGCCAGACCCAACCCCGAAAAACTAGGAACCGTTTGCGTGCAATTGAATTCGGGTTGGTATGCCAAAGAGGGCAGGATACCCGCGGCAAGCCCCAGCTTATAACTCCACTGAGTCGCATCTTCCGTAATCCACGTCCAGTAGAACCAGCCCCATCCTTGCTCAAAACTGGCCATTTGTGCCTCAGCGAACATCTGCAAGAACTCTTTGTATGCCGCGCTATACTTGCTCGGGTCTGCATTGGCGTCTGTACACTCGCAGTTTCCTTGACTTTTTGTAGGACAAGCTGGTGAGGTCACTGCCGTTGTGGGATCGCCTACGTCGAAGTCACCTTCCCAGCGAGTCCCGGCCCCGACGTTGTTGAGATTTGTAGCACAATCAGTATCCGCTTGGGACCACTCTGCAAAGATGGTTGGTCCGAATCCAGTTGTGACACTCATACTTTGTTCCGCTTGCTCTGTCCAACCAGTACAAGCATATTCTACTTTCGCCGTATGGTTGTACGCTATTTGATCCACATTGAAAATGACGTATTGATGGACATCCAGCAGCAGACCGTCGTAACCCTGCAGAACTCCTTTCCAGTTTTCGAGTCCCATAAAACCGTCTCCAAAAACGACATATGCGTTCAGACCGTTTCCTCGGATTATTTTGAAAGCACTAGCTGTCCAGCTTTCAACGGCGGTTGGGTCGAGTGCTGTCATCTTCGGCTCATTCGCGAGCCCATAGAAAGATATGATATTCTTGTACCGGTCTTGAGCGAAGAATTCGGAAAGTTGGCTATGAATATCAAGGGACCGCTGAGCGTTCAAGTCACCATTTGTCCCGTTCAGCCAGCCTATAGGTCCCAAACGTCCACTGTGATTCCATCCATTCTGGCTACCCGGCAAGCCGTGCATGTCCAAGTTTATCCTGAGCCCATACTTGCGAGCCCATTCTATTCCGCGCAACAGATATCGCCAGGAAGTACGGTACACATATGCATCACCTGTATATGTTGCAACAGCCCAGTAGGAGAAGGGTATTCGAACGTGATCGAGACCTGCAGCAGCAATTTCTGCAAACGTCTGCTCGGTCACAAAAGTTGCATAATGCTTTTCCAGCGTGGATGCTGCTTTGGTGGTGCCTAGATGCTCGCATAACGTCCACTCGTCTACAATCCCTAATTTCGAGTCGTAGTCAAAGAGAGATGGAGTTATGAAAGGTTCCAGTGATAGCCACCCCCCTAAATTTACGCCTCTTGCGGGGTTTGTAGTATAGGATCCCCAATCGGTGTCCAATGCTACGGTCTTGTCATTCGCACTCTTTGTATCGTCCCATGACGAGTTCAATCCCATTATTGGAAGTCCTCCTACTGTCTCGTTTGTGTATGTGACGTTGAAGTCTGTCGTGTCGTACCAGGTGAATGGATCGAGGTATGTACCTTTCGCTGCCGTTGGTATATCTGACTCCGAAGTTCCATCCAGATTCGAAGTGTTTCCGGAAGCACTCGAAGAGCTCGATTTTTTCTTGTTGCTTACGGCGACGGCGACGGCAATAATGATAATTAAGATAACAATCGCTGCGCCAATCAGTAGCCCTGTAGGTAACGTCAGTAGAAGTTCGTGTGAGTCTGGAGCTGGACTCACATGTTTTCTTCTTCTTCTTCTTCCCTCCACCATCCTCCTCCTCCTCCTCGTACGAAGCTCTATCTCCACCTCTCAACCCTCTAAGTTTCTTACTCGAACCCTCTTCAAGAAGAGCACCGCTAACTACCCTCCGCTTCTTCCTCTTGTGAGACTTCCTCGTTCTCTCGTCGACCAGCTTCTCATCTATAACCTCTTCTCTTTCTCGTCTCGTCACTGGAACTTCTCTCTCCCGTTTTCGCCGAGTTTTCTTTGGAGTAACTTCTCGCGGCGCAACTTCCTCTCTGACATTCTGATAATTGAGCTGATTGAGCCTTGCTAATGAGTCGGCGGACAAGGCTTGAGTGCTCGACTCCGATTCTGTTGGCGGGGGCCTCGTTCTGCGCTTGCCACTGTGGGATCTTCTATTTTCGTGGTGAGATCGTCGTTCCCGTGGTTTTGGCCGAGGTGATTCTCTGGCACTCGGCGCCATCCCGTTGCGGTGCAAGCCAGCAGATTATTACAAATGGGAAATGTAGGTTGGAATGAGAACTGTTAATTACAGTTGAATGGAATGTTCTTTTGCTTTTCCAGGGCCACGTCGTCGCCCAGATAATGGCATGAAATAAGGTATGTTTTCAGTCTGTTCGAGGTTGACAGAGCAACGCCAAAGCCTCGACGACAGTACTTCCGTACCATTGGTATCGTATCGCGTATCTGCGATAAGGATAAGACCTGGCAGCCGAGGCTTATCGCACTCAGCCGCGTATAGCCGAACCCCAGGACCCCTCTGCTCAGCAATGCAGAGGTAACAAAGGACCATGAACCTGCATCTGCGTCTGTCATCTGTTGTACGACGTTCCTCTCATAATGCGGATGCCAACGAAGTTATACTCGAGAGGCCTTCTAAATTCTTCATTCCCTCGTTTCTCTGAACATGCGCCCAGGACCAGAACCCGTACCCATGTATACTGGTACTCCACGCATCCTCCCACAGCGCGATTGAATGTGTCCACCGACTTCTCCACAACTCCTTTACTCGCGCACAGCTCTCAGTCAGCTCTGCAGAATCCTGAGCTATCACCTGAAATCCGAAATGGCACAACAAAACGCATGAATCTCTTCCAATCGATTAACGATGCTCTCTCGCTCGCACTCGCCGCAGACGAATCTGTGTTGTTATTTGGGGAAGACGTGGCTTTTGGAGGCGTATTTCGCTGCAGTATGAATCTCGCTGAGAATTACGGAGCTGAGAGAGTTTTCAATACGCCACTGAGTGAACAAGGAATCGTGGGGTTTGCTATTGGAGCTGCAGCACAGGGGATGAAGGCTGTTGCAGAGATACAATTTGCTGATTACGTATACCCGGCTTTTGATCAATTGGTCAACGAGGCTGCAAAGTTCAGATACAGAGATGGATCAGAAGGAAGACATGTAGGTGGCTTAACCGTGCGAATGCCGTGTGGAGGGGTCGGACATGGAGCACTGTAAGTTCGAGTGTATTTCCCCAGTGTGCAGTTGCAATTAACAAGGTGTAGCTACCATTCCCAATCACCAGAAAGTCTTTTTACACATATTCCGGGTCTGCGTGTCATCATGCCAAGATCACCAATACAAGCGAAGGGTTTGTTGCTTGCAGCCATTGCCAGTAACGACCCATGCGTTTTCATGGAACCAAAAGCACTATATCGTGCAGCAGTCGAGCAAGTACCTACTGCGGCTTATACATTACCCCTCTCAAAGGCTGAAATCCTCGTGGAAGGAAAGGACTTAACTATAGTATCTTACGGACATCCTCTCTACACTTGCAGCGCAGCAATCGAGAAGGCGGAGAAGGACCTCGATATTAGTATCGAGCTGATAGACCTCCGGACAGTATATCCATGGGACAAAGAGACAGTTTTGAGGAGTGTTAGGAAGACTGGGAGATGCATGGTTGTGCATGAAAGTATGATAAATGCTGGGATTGGCGCTGAGGTTGCGGCGAGTATTCAAGAAGATAAAGAGACATTTTTGAGACTAGAAGCGCCTGTTTCGAGGATTGCAGGATGGAGTACTCATATGCCGCTTATGTTTGAACGCTTCATTATTCCTGATGTTACACGTAAGCTAGGCGGTATCCCTGTTCAGTGGTACAATGCTAACCTCAACTAGGTGTTTATGATGGCATAAGAAAGGCTATAGAATATTAAATTAAATTAAATTCTGCCTGCGGCATAGTCAAGTAACATGGGAGAACGTGTTAGCTACTAACGCTTTCAGTAATAGGATAACACACTTACTAGTAGGCTGGAAGTCCGAAGACTAAGTACCTCCACTACCATTTTTTTACACTTTTAGGCAGACCCTGTAATGAGCACTTAACGTGGATTCTATCTACCTAATTCTCATTTATAAGAAATTCACATGTACGTATTCTATGTTGTAGAGCATAGTTAGGCTTTAAGTACTTCTATATAGCAGCCTTAGCTATAGATTAGCGAGCTAGCTTCTATCTATAAATTTCCTGTTACACGCTCCCTTCGTGGTTACCTACTATATTATTAGTCTTTTCCATACCCTTCTACTTACTCTTGTTATATAACGGTCTACTTAAATAAATTAAAGTATTTCTTGTAAAGAATTCTATACTTACTATTAAGATCTTGTCTCTATACTACTAGTCGTTTATAGTTTTACTTAAAGTCACGAAGTGTTTTAGCTTAGATATAAGTGCCTATATAATTTACCTTCACTTTAGCTAGTATACCACTATTAAGGATTTAAGTTTTATATTAAATTATTAATTAGTTAGACGGGATATATTCCTAGGAAGTATAGTATTTACTACTGCTATATCCTTTTTATAACTTAGGACTTGTTAGTTAGCAAGGGATAAGCTAAACTAGGAAAAGAGATTATATAAAGTGTTAACTTCTACAAAGTGATTCTACTTTAGAATAAACAAGCTATACTTAGCTATAGAATCAATAATTCTTTAGAGACAAGATAATTCCTAGCGATTTATAAGAGTAGTATAACCTGTTATAAGTCCTATAGGTGCCTGTCTAAGTCTAAAAACCTTAAGAAAATCTTTAATATTATATTTTACTAATCTAACTTTTCACACTAACTAACCCCCTCCCCACCCCTTAAATTCAAGTAACACTAATTAGGGGGAGCTACTTAATTAGCGCTATCTGAACTAATTAGCCACCGGCGTATCATATATAGAAGGCTATTTAGTCTTAGCAGAATTTTTATAGTGTATGCAGGCGCTTTAGGGGGGTTAAGATACCTCCTATAGAGCGTGGTAAAGCCAGTTATGTATTCTATTCGTTCAGTTATGTTACTGCATAGAGTTTACATTGCTGATCACAGGGTTTTCTTGTGCAGTTCGAGACTAGAGTAAAGTGGTTTTGGGAATCAAGTCGCACTTAAGGTTCAGGCAAAACCGATGTAACACACAAAAGTTATGAAATGACTTTTACAGCCTCAAAAAGTCGTCGGGGGATTTGCTGTTGACAAGAGTTGTATGAAATATGTCAAAGCGATATGAGATGAGTTTTTCGGTGTTTCTAAGAAGGCGCTAAGGTACGAGAAGAGCTGAAGCTGAGATATTTTTAAAACATAACTGGATCCCTTGGCTTGGTGAAACTTGAAGGCAATAGGATTCCACTTCCTTGGATAACTTTCTCGTGTAGCATGGCGATCGGCAAAGTTGTCATCTGTTTAGGTCAACTTGCATCCGGCCTAACCGAGGCTATCCCTAAACCATCCAAACCTCAGCCGACATCTGCCTCGCTTATGCTATCCACTATCGACACAACCAAAACCTGATGTCAACAGCCAAAAAAAGAAACCCCTGTTTAATATGAGAGTTGTAACAGATGGGGCCAAAAATACGATGCGCTTTGAGAGCCGCAGGATTCGAACCTGCGCCACGAATGACTGCGGTTTTGAGTTCTTTTCAGAGCCTAAACACAGCGCCTTAACCACTCGGCCAGACTCCCTTGAGTTTGTTTTCTAGGATGTCCTTATCTCAAGATATGAGGTAGTTAGCAAATATCCCGAAGTCTACCCGGAAGAGCCAAAGCAAAGCAGCTCTCAAGCCACCATTATTCGAATGTAACTCACAATTAAGAAAATGAGCATGTTATTTTGTTTTTATCTTCAAATAACTTAAGATGATGTATCCAACTATGGTTAATTTTATAGATGTAATTTGTCTATACATATAGAAAGTATAACTGTTGCCTCAGCGTCTCTGAAGGGCTGCCCACCAGTGCCCCTTGTTGAGCAATAACCTAAATTGAAATTTGACAAGTTTGAGAAATATTAAATCCAATTAGAACAAATAATTAGGAGAAGCCGGGAGACTAATTGGTTGATCCATGTTCTATTTCCCTTGCTGTCCATTGTGAAAGGTTCTTCACAGGCTGGTTAAACTAGTAAGCAAAAGTGCCGTCAGTCTGACGTTAGTAAGGCTACGATTGACCACCTAACATAAAGGTTATGCTATAAATAAATATAATCATCATCAACTTTTTTATTTTCATGTGATATCAGCTATAATCCTCGGTCTGGGAAATATCCCCTCGGCTTAAGTACCAATGGAAAGCCTGCCGCTTTAAGCTCACAACTTACCAGTTGATGTGCCCTACAGGTCACTTTGCAAAAGGGCATTACAACTCGCACCAGAAATGTTAAACATTTGATAAATATAACTCAAAGACTTGAATGTATCACTATAGTTTGTGATCTTCATCTTCTTCATTTCTGTTGGATATAAAGGACAAAATACCGGATAAAACAATGGAAGGAACTGTCATCATTCCAATGGCCTTAAGGGAAGTTGGGCTTTCAAAGTGCAAGCAGTTCTGAAGGGTCCACTCCACTGTAAGGTACATTGCAGCACTACTTAGCGGTACTATTTCTTGAAAACGATAGTTAAAAGTCAAACAACAAAATGTTTCAAACAGCGATTTATAGCATTTGGCCAGCCTTTATAATGAAATCAATAATCAATAAACTCATTCCAACGTGCTAGTGTGTTGTGAAAATTACCTAAGGTACTGTAGCTCTTGCCTTTGCCCGCTGAACCAAGCGAGCCTGATCCACAAGGCTGGGGAAAGAACGCAAAGGCTCGAAACTTTTGGAGTCACCCCACGAGAAAACAAGCAAACGCTCTACAATCACTACCACCATCGCAATGGCAGACGAACACATAGATGAAGATGCGCCAGTTACATCCCTTCACAATCAGCCAAACGACGACAATGATCCCAGCGACGAAACGCAAGACTTCCGATTCATCGCAGCTCTAACCTCAAAGAGCGCTACCCAGATTCCCAAGCGTGGGGAGAAAGACTTCGAGCCACACGGAACCAAGCACCAAGATGCAATACTGGATGCGAGCAGACAAGCAATGCACGATGTGCTGGATTATACGAGATCGCATATTCCCAAGAACTATGTCAGAGGATTTTACCATGGCGGTGAAGATGATTGGGCGGAGACAATTGCAAACGAGGCACGGAAAGGTTTGGAGAATGATCATGTTGTTGCGGTAGATAATACTAGAGGGCCTCATTTCAAAGTGGCTGGAAAGACGGAATTGGGTATCAAGAATGCGAGGTTGTGGTTGTTGCCAGAAGAGGCATTATATCTGGTTGAGAGAGGCAATTTGGATTTGTGGTGGCCATCAAGACCTGCCGATAACGAAGCTCTGGACGACGGCAATGAAGATCTAGAGGGCGGAAGAGATGGTACGGAGCAGAAAGACGAAGGAGCTCCAATGAGTTTACAAGCTGCATACGCAATGCTTCTGGGACAAGATGGCGAGATTGGGAAAGTAACCCTGGAGAGGTACACAGTCTATGCCAACCTCAAGAGGGCTGGTTATGTGGTATTGAGAGCTCCAGAATGGGATCCAAACTCTATAACACCTCACGTTTCAGAACCATCACCGAGCATCTTCAATTGGTTATTCGGTCCTTTCTTCGCTGGCAAAGAAGTTGCAGCTGAAATTCCACCATACGGACCTTTGGTAAAACCTGGTATGTATCGGTCTTACAATTCAATCTACAAGCAAATCGCAATAATCCCAAGACATAAGCCTTCAGCAGTTCCAAACGAGCCGTCAGTTTTAGACAATCGATTCCGAGTTGACTTCCACCTATGGAAACCTTCGCGAATTTCTACGTTTGCCAAGAGCAATCCTGGAGAACCCGACTTTCGTGTCGCTGTTGTCGATGCTCGTTCAACTTCCGTTCCATCTCTCATGGAGGCCACTTCACTGCTGGAAAGCACACCGTGGAGCCCACCGAAAGAGGAGTTCAAGGGTCCAACCAAAACGTATCAAAGGTTGCGACACGGTTACAGAAATGTAATTCTTGCAGTTATTGACCAAGGGATTATTAGCTATCTTCGCATTGGCGAGACAGCTTTTGGAGAAGAGAAATTGTATGAAAGATTTGATCGCGGGAGTGGACAAGGCTCAAAGCGTGGTGGAGGAGGTCGGGGGCGTGGTCGAGGTCGTGGTAGAGGTAGAGGTCGAGGTGGCAGGTCTTAAAATGTGCTTCATTGACAACTCAATTTTGACAAATATACCCCTTGCACGTCACAAGTTCCACATGCCTACCAATTTTCCTCCAATGGGACAACTGGTTGAGTGTTGCTAACAGAGCTTGCAACTTAACAGGACTCAACCTTACCTAGTGCCTCTCGTACAGTACCAATGAAGCAGACCTTTGTGACTAGTCTCCTCTGCGCCCTCTGCGGTGATTGAGCGACTTGCCGGAGACGTTACTGTACCGAGCATTGATTGTTGGTTTCTCCCTCTTGTTTTAGATTGCGCCTGTGCACCAGCGCTCAAGACCTTCAGGCCCCTTGGCTACACTCGGGAGTGGCTTCGGAATTGTGACTCTGGTTACTGGCTACCTGCAGCTTTGCAAACAGAGATAAGGGAGCAATAAAAAGTAAAAGTGGCTGCAATTAGCCACTATTGGCCACTTCCTGGGTCGAGGGGTAATCGAGAAATGCACTGCTTGACTGGTTTGGGATCGGGTCTGGCTAATTAAGCGTGAGGTGGACTGGGGCTTATTCAACCATTACGGAGTGCTACAAGCTCATGGTCGCAACAAAGCGGCACGGCCAGTGTTGACGAGCTTGTCGGCGTACAGCAAGCGGGCTTCGATTACCAGGAACTTTTGTTTCTAACGGTGACAAGACTAAGGGCATAGGAGAAGAGAGGATGCCGGAACCTTGAGAGGCTGCATCGACAACTCCATCTGCCTCACTTTGCATCCTTTCGCAATCGACTAAATTGTTTGGAGTGATTGATTGCAAGACAAAGGGTCGCCGCTTTTTAGCTGGCTCGAGTAACAAGTTGATTTTTTTTAGCTTAGAATTCGCTTGACGCTTGTTGCCAAAGAAAGCAAGGACTTGCCTTAACTTTCCGTCTCGCTCGCTGTCTTCCTTTTCTTCCCTCTTACCATTTTGCCAACCCAACTTCTTCATCAACAAGGGCCACAGGGCCACCACGCTATCCGTTGTTGATCGTTTCAACACCTCCGCATCAACACATCAACGCCTCCCTATCAACACTTGAGAGCGGACTGGTATTCTGTGTCAACCACCAACCTCAGCGCTGCGGAATCGCGATCCACCACGTAAGTCATATTCCCTTCCAGCAAGCGTGTGTTCCTTTCTCGCGTGACTTGGCCTGGCAAGCCCTCGATTTAAGTTAAGTAAACTAACTTTGGCGATTCAGTTTAAAATTATCAGCGCCATGTCTGAGGCAGAAGTTCCCACGGTGGCGACGAGGTCAACAAGATCAAGGTCAAGTTCCGAGTCCTTGACAGATGCCAGTCTTGCGAGCATGGACGTAGAATCGGTCCTCAGCGTCCGAAACACGCCTGAAAGAACGTAAGTCTCATTCAACATTTTATTTCCATTACGCAACCACTTTATCCGCAACTCGTCTGTCAATTGTGTTCTTTCTTCATCTTCTTGGGCGTGCTCGCTCAATTTTCACTCTATCCCTTTTCGTGGTTCGCTATCGCATCTTTCATTCGTCCTCCACATGTAACAGCGCTATTTTCTTTTGGAGTGCAGCGCTTCATCGTGGTGGTCGCAATGCATAAGCGACAATCCGTTCTATTTCCATCCAATCCTAATCAATCATCCTGTTACTTTCACTTGCAAGGCATTTGTTTTATCTTTCTGTTGTGCTACGTATGTCAACATTTTGCTTTTTCGCTCTTCATTTACTCAACACTCTCTTTATTAATTTGTAAAAACCCTTTGCTAATGACTGCTCACATAGGACTGATGACTCTGCTACAAACACCCCACTTCATGACACTGTCACTGATTCAGCGGAAACTCCAAGTGAGGGAACTCACAAGCCACGTCTACTTGGCGAGGATGAGGACATTGATGATACTTCAGCTATCCGCGTTGAGCAAATTCCCGACGATGACGATGACGATGTTGTCACGTCTGTCTCTAAGCGCAAGCGTGCCTCCGTGAACTACAACCTTGACATGGAAGATCTTAAGTATAACCGAGGAACCCCCACATCTGGTGACCGAGTTGCCAAACGAGCGAAGAAGTCTCACGAAGTCAGAGGTGTCATTATTGGTGTTTGGCGTGATTCAGTCTTACCCGATGACAAGGATAAACACGTCATTTTTGGCTTCATAGATATTCATGACCGTCTTCGTACCAGAATCTATCCTATGAACCGCCGCGGCGAGGAGTGTGTTGAAAATATCCCAACTGGTGCAGGAGGATGCTGGGTAACATTTCCAAGAGTTATCTTCGATCCTCATCTTATTGATCTCAGCCCAGCCGAGGTCAAAGAATACGTCAAAATCCGTGTCAGTGCTATGCCGGGAGATGCTTTTCAGGAGCACCAGGATGCTGATTTAAAAGCCGCACAAGATGCCAAAGCTATTGTGGCCGCACAGGAAGAAGCCGGAGGTGTACCAAAAGGCCCTCCTCGTGGACCACGAAAGTCAATTAACCGCGAATCTGTTGGTCCCCGACACTCCCTTACACATACTCCTAGCTTTAAGGCAGTCAATGCTCCTCAAATGCAAATGCAGACACCAAAGGCCTCTCCTACTGTTGAAACAAAGCCAAATGGCGTCCTTCTAGGTTACTGGGATGGCTCGGACGAACCTCGTGTGGAGGATCGGCACGCTGTTTACGGTGTGGTAGGAGGAAGCGACTGCTTTCGAGTCAAGGTTACAAGAACTACTCGAGATGGTCGTTTCGTGGAGGGCAACTTTCCAAGCGGCGCGGGTGCACTTTGGCTCCATTATGAGCAGGTAGTCCTTGAGCCTCATCTAGCCACGCTGAGCCGTGCTGAGGTCAAGGAGTATGTTCGACTTCGTCAGAGAGATCTGGAGCATAAGGAGACCGATAAAGAGCGCAAGGCAAACGAGCTTAGAGCTGTTGAAAATGCACGGGCAATTGTGGCGAGCAACGGTCTAAACACTGGTCAGAATGACGCCGGTCTCGAGCGGAACGGTAGAGCCAGCCCTGAAATCGAGGTTCGACACAGCGCTAGATCGGAGTCGAGATTGGCAGCAAGACAGGCAGCTGAGGCGGATGCCAGAGCTATGAAGGACGCCGAGCGAATTCGAAAGGAGAAGGCCGAGGCACGCGAGAGACAGAACGAGAAGACGAGAAAAGAGGTTGCATTGGCCGAAGCTTCTATCAAGGAGGCTGCGGGAATGGAATTCAATCAGAACCTCAAGAAACTCAACCGGGTTTGGGAAGCTCAGCAGGCCGTCGTCGCTGGACCAAAGCCTTCAATGCAAGGTCCACTAGCGGCAAGCTCTGAAGAAGTCAAGTACTACCAGGGAATCAAGTACGAGCGAAAGCATACCGGACCTCTCGCTGGCAAGCTTGTCAGCCCAGCGACGGTCATGACCATTGATGGTGAGGATTACGTTGAGTATCGCATCTTGACGAAGCCCTCCTTTTTCTGATTTGCAATGCGGCCCGAGCACGATCTTCATGCATGCCTATTGCTTTCTGAATTCCGTGTCGTGGTGGAGTGTGTGTGGAGATTGACAATACCGAGTCTCTCGTATTCGCGTGGACACCAGCAGATTGCTCATTTGTTAGCGAGCTTTGCTATAAGTACAGTACTGATTGTATTCAATTGCTTTGGGGCGGGGGCATCCTTCGATAATATGTGTTCTCAATATTTTCCTTTCGAAATACGTTAAGTTCTAATGAGAACCAGAACCAGAGTCAGATTCAGGGGCCACAGGAGCTGTAGTCAAACTCTTGTACATATTTTGAAGTTGCTTTGTAGTAAAGCTTGCACCAGCCCGAGTCAAATGAAAATAATGTGCTTGTATATTTATTGCATTAGGCTGCCTGGACTCAGTGATTAAATGGCTCATGGGAAATGGGATTCCCAAGTTGGGTTCCTGTGGCAGTACGAAGGGGGTAGGGTAGGGGAGAAGTAGGTACCTAAGGTAGCAAGCAGTTAGTTGCCTTGGTGCTTGGGGTGCTTCTTGATATTTAGCCGAGCACTAGCGCGTCCACCAAAACCAGCTCGATGCTTCACGACACCATCTCGATCTACATTGCAGGGCTGTTGCAGGGCGGTGGCCACAACCAACCATATTGCGACTCTGTCCAACAGGCATATGCAAGCCACGACTGTCTGCAACCATGGCGTCTTCTCCTCCTCCAGCAGAGTCGTCAGATACTGCGCTCATCGAGCATTATTTAAAGTCAACGTCGTCCGGGTAAGCTGTGCTCCTCTACCACGCGCTGCACGAGCCACGAAAATCCTAGAGCCTCAGCCGGGTGCATTTGAGAGTTCGTGGACGCTCTCAAATACCTCAGATCTTCGGTTACTCAAACTGATTTGCTGATTCCAAAATCATGGGCTGACCTTGTCCGGCAGCAGCAAGTGGTCAAATCCACAGCTTCCTCCCTCGGATACCAAGGAAGTCGTCAGACTTATGGAGTTCCAAAGCAATTTCCACGACTTACAGAAGCCACTGCCAAAAAAGCGACAGAGTATTCCGCGCGTCAACAGCAGCAACAGCATGAGTCTGACATTGGACGACGACGACGACGAGAGGCCACAAGCTTCAAGGCTCGATCGCCATAGGAGAGTCATGGATCGGGATCTGGCCGAGATCTTGCAACAGCAGAGTTACATGAAAGAGCTGGGCCCTGTATCTGGCAAGAGAAGATCAAGCCAAAAGGCTCTCCAGACCATTCGACAAGCTATTGCATCAGCTGAAGAGGACCCCTGTGCAGATGCAGAGTTGGAAGACTATAGCATGGACTTTGCTATGGATCCTCCCGGGGATACTGACGAAGGTAGGCTTGAATCATTGAGCTAACGTGTGTCACGCGAAACGTGTTAACTGTATGAGCAGGATATACTGCTGGAGAATCATCACAGCGTGGAAAGCAAGGAAAGAGCAGACATGAAGCAGGAGCACGCGGAATTCAGGCCCAAGGTGAAGACAAAGGACGCTATGTCGGCCATTATATTGATGATCCTGAATTGCCGGTTTACGCCCGATTTTATCCCAATGGAGCTGTGGTCATGCGAATTTATCGCGAAGATGTTAGCGAAGAGACCTTCCTGCGTTGGCCCGGCATCTTCATGAACTCTCAGAAGGGTCTAGTCAAGATTGACAAGATTAAGTTTGACGAGAAGATCTTCGGCCATATTCAAGCCATGAGCGACAAGGACAAGAAGAATCGAATCAAGGAGTATCTGCACCAATCGTCGTCCAGCAAAGGACGCCTTATTGGTTATCACATGGACGTGCCAACTCTCCCAGTTTACGCTGGTCGTTACAACGGCTACAAAAAGCGTGGCAATATTTATGCACGGGTGTACAAAGCTGATGCCAATAAAGACATATTGAAAACCTTCCCTGAGATATTCTCCGCCCAGCTTGGTCAAGTTGAGATTGACAAAATCATCTTCGACAAGGTCTTTCCTAGCGATACACAGTCACTCTCCGTTGAGCAGAAGATAAAGCGTATTGATGACTACCTAGGATCTATGCCCATACCTCAAGCAGACAAGAGCGCTGCTGTACCTCAACCAGTTCTAATGGCTGAACCTCAGGGAGAAAGGACGCCTGCTGTCTCTCAGCTAATTGTAACGGCTGAACCCAGAGAAGCAATTACTATTGAAGAAGGCAAGTCTACATCTACCACTCTTGATCGTCTGGATTGTCAATGTTGAAGTTGCCTCTTCTCGAACTAACAGGGTGAATTCAAATGCAGAAGCCAATCCGGCACAACAACTCTGGGAAGACGACGAGGACGATGAGGATGATGAAAGATTTGAAAAACGAATGGCCCAATATCAGGACTTCATGCAGAGTTTGAGGAAGTGGGAAGATGTCGCTCGAAAACAATTCGCCAACTACGAGGCCCACATCGCCGGGCTGAAGGATCAAGTCAAGAGTAAGGATGAAATCATTCAGGAGCAGCACAATACCATCAAAACACTCCAATCAGAGATTCGGAGTGCGGGAGAGCAGACCTCTACAATCAAGAACCAGCGTGAAATCATTCAGGAGCAGCGCAAAACCGTCGACACACTCCAGTCAAAGATTCAGAGTGTGGAAGAGAAAACATCTGTAATTGAGAAGTTGGATGCTGAACTCAAAGCCGAGCAGGCTAAGAACCAGAATATTCAAGAGCAGTTGAAAGATTTACAAAGGTCTAGGTGAGTGTCGACATTTTGATTTATCCAGTTTGAGGAACTCACATTCATACTGGCCTCCTATAATCAATGCTGACTTTGTAAATCTCGTGCAGGATCAAAAGATTAGGCGGCAAGAACTTCAAGCTCTTCCTGGACGGGATAAATGCCGGAATTTTTGTCACTGCCGACTCCGCCGATAAAACTTGCTCTTCCAATGGTGTTATCTACCAAGAATGGCTCGCAGTGGTTGAATTAAAGCGGTTGGATCTAGGCAATGTAGATCCCACGATCATCACAATCGACAACGAGCAATACTGCCGAATTACTGAAGTAGGAAATACTCATAGAGGCATGCTAATACAGGTTGGAATGCCTAGGATCACTCAGTTTAATGGCATGGATGTTGTTATGACGCGTATTCGCAAGGAGGTTGAGGAGCCCGCTGCTGGCCGTTGATCATTGATAGACAGAAGGCATTCCAAGTGATATCCTAGTTCATATAGACTTTACGGAATCTCAAAGTAGATGTGCTTTCTTGCGAATGTTTTCTAGGAATTCTACACTGCTATATGTAGAGGAGTTACTACGGTAGACAGAACGTTATCGTATACCTAGAGAGATATAGAAAGCATTCGTTCCACCTTTAATTAATGGCAGTATGGCTACATTAGTTGAATGACCTTGAAAGTGACCTCTAGACATAACTTTCCTGTTGTACAATCCTGTTATTCGCTACATTAACCTTTAAGTACTTAGGCTTTAAAGAACAAAAGAATAGCCCATGTAGATATCTAAGACATTCACTAGTTAAGTTTATAAGCTGATTCTATTTTAAAGATAGATAGAAATCTAGTTGTATATATATATATATATGTATATAAGAGAGAGAGAGAGAAGTATAGTATTCTATAAGACTTACTAGATCCTTACTACCTTAACTAAGATAAGTAACTAAAAGCTAAGATACCTTAAATTATAAATATATTATAATAATTATACTTTCTCTTTCTAGTATTTTCGAAAAGAAACTAGTAGAAGTGATACTTCTTAGTCCGAGATAACTAGGTACTATAAGAAACTACTATTACTACTACTACTACTTACTAACTTATCTAAGCCTTTCTTATATATAGTTAGTTTAACTTAGTCAGATTTTATGAAGTCTTTCTCTTCTCTTTTCTATACTTTTTCTATAATTAAGATTGGAATATTAGACTTTCTAAAGCTAAATTACTATTAAGACTTCTCTGATTTAGTATCTCGCTTATCTAAGGTATACTCTAATAGATTATCCTACTCTCCTAGAATAAAGTTATGATAGGTAGAGCGTAGAGACTACAATAATCTCTCTTTAGTAACTAAGAAACTAACTAAATCATAGTATATTAGAGCCTGTTGTCCTTGTAGTACATATAGCTCTCTTGTAATTCTTTTTTATCTTCTACTCTTAGTAGAAGATAAAAACGTGCCTTACATCTATGTTCTGAGCAATGCACAGTTGAGCCGTAGACAACTGTATGTGTTGATTGTTATAGACGCTGTCTCTTTCTCGAGGAGCCAAGTTGGAATTGGGTTGTTAGTTGTGTTCTGGCAGTTGGTTGAAACAAATGTGCTTGGCAATCTGTATCTTTGCAACCGGGTTTCACTTCAGTAGTTTGGTGATTAAGACAAGTTCATACTCTCTTGTGAGCTGTGTTCTAGTGGTTGCTTGACACAAATGTACTTGGCACTCTGTAGCTTTACGACTGTCACGCTTTAATAGCTTAGGGATTAAGCCAAGCGGATACTCTCTCGGAGCCCATGGCAGTGAAAACTGCATGCCCCGATCAGGAAAGCAATTTCCAAATCTGTATTTCCGATTTTCCAACTACTCCAACGAGAAGAAATAAGTCTTATCATTTTCTGAACCTCGTAAATATGGTGGAAACTTCCATCACAAGCCACCAGAACGCCATGCTCATGCCCGTGTCCCATAAGATCCTCTATCCACACCACCCAACTCCCAGCACGCAATTTCGAACGCTCAAGCATACATCATATCATTATCCTCCTCCTCATCATCAACCTCCGGCTTCTTCGGAACCTCCTTCTTCTTCATCAAATCCTTCCGATCCATCGGGCAAGTTCCATTCAACCTCAACCAAGGACCCACACACTCCAGATCAAAAATATGCGTCTCATGACACGGCAACCTCACAACAAGCGGATACGGATCATCCAAGAAACACTCGCCGCAGATCGGACAATTATCCGTCTTCTTCAACCTCCGCTTATCCACCCGCTCCAACGCATCTAGGTACGATTGCGGCACTCCTTCTACTTTCTCTGGTGGGTTGTCAATGTGGGCTTCCTGTTCCGCAATGAGGCGTTCCAGGAGTTCGTGGTTGACCTCGCGGCCACCTGCGTTTTGGAGCAAAGTCTCGAATTGTTCTCGTAGGAGGCGGTGCGCTGCTGCTACTTCGACAGGTGTTGGTGTTGCGTGCGCGTTGTTGTGCGTTTCTTGTTCTGTCGAGGCCGTTGCTATTTGGCTTATTTGGTTGAAGAAGGTGGACATGTCTGGTCGCCGGCCCCGCGTTTGCGGTCTGTCTTTGATATTGTGCTCGACTGTGGGATATGGTTAGTCAATTGAGGTAGACGTCGTCGCATTGTTTGCACACCTTCGTATGGAGTAGCCATTTTGGATGCTTGGGTTGGGTTTTTCTTGGGATGCTCTGAGATATGTGACGGAGTTCATTTGTGAGGATAGTCAGTTGAGAATTCGAGGAGCGAGCTCCTAGTTTTATGAGGGCAAGGTGACGTTGGAGTGGGAGGCCTTGTCGACGCGGCCGCTTAACTTTCCCAGGATATGTAAGGTAAGTGAAGACTTTCGAGGAAAGCACAAAGGGACGACCAGACAAAACGACATGAACGGCTGAGGAAGACGCTTTGCCTATTGTGTGACAACGTAGTTCAAAATGTATCACCAAACAGAAAAAAAAGCAGAACGCAGAAGTCAACCCTTCAACCTCAAGACAGCATAAGTCCTCAAGATGTCTACTCAACACAATCAACACAATCAACACGTGATCTCCATCGACCCCTCGATGTGGAGCATGGGTTTCGGCAGGGCCCCAAATCCAGCAGACAGCATCTTGAAGCCGAAGTTACGTAGCGCTGCCGTATTCAACACAAAGGAACCAGCTCGAGGACTTGACATGGCTTCTTCTCAGCTCGACACCGTGTCCGCGTTTGTGGAGGGAGCTCCCCCTGGAGAAGTTCGTATATTATTTCTACTGGGCACTTGAGCATAGCTGACCCCTCGAAGCTCGCAGATGTTATTGCTGGTACGGGCACCCCTCTCCCTTCCGCCGATTAAAAGGTGTCATGTTGACGAAAAACAGATATCAAGACCCTTACCATCGAATCCCCTACGATCATCTCCCAGCTTAGCCCGGCTTTCGAGAAGTACAACGAGGAGCAGTTCGCAACTGTGAAGCTTCCTGGTAGTAGCCAGCATGTCAGTTCAAGCTCGCAGACCAGACAAAATATTCATGAATACGGTGCTAACGTCTTCCTACAAAGGTTATTGTCAGTTCGCACAATTCCCTCGGAGACGGACGATACTACGACGTTGAGAGCTCATCCAGCTTTACTTTCGACCATAGCACACAGGTGAACCAAGGCGAAGCGCAAGGAGAAGGTTGTGGAAGCTGATGCTGTTACAGAAAGCTAGCGCTGTCCAAAGCCATGTTTTAGAAAGCAGTCAGTCAGAGCTTGTGTAAGACTCCAGCCCTTGCTTTGGACTGATAAGCGCTGATATGTTGCTGTAGAAAGTCGCTGTTGAAAAGCTTGGGAGCACACGTCAAGGAACACTATCCCAACGCCTCATATGGTGTATTCCCCATTAACAACGATTCGGAGATCGCAATCCTCGTTGTCGCAAACAAATACAGCCCTAATAACTTCTGGTAAACCCCCCTTCTCCCCTCCTTCCTTGCGACGCTAAGAAGGCCAGGAACGGTCGATGGCGGTCACTCTATATCTTCTCTCCTTCATCGTCGTCGCTTGCTGGTAGCATTAAAGTCGACGTCCATTATTATGAGGATGGCAATGTGCGACTCTTGACAGACAAGCCGGTCTCGGCATCCATTTCCTCTGCATCGGCCAGCACGATTATTCGAGAAATCACCGTTGCAGAGAAGAAGTATCAGGAAGAGATTAACAAGGGATTTACGAATCTGAGCGAGGGAGCTTTCAAGGGTCTCCGAAGACAACTGCCGATCACGAGACAGAAGATCGAGTGGGATAAGATTGCGGGGTACCGTTTGGGCCAGGACATTGGTGGTGGGAGCACGAGGAGATAAGCACCAGGGGAATGTTTACTTACCAAAGCATGTTGAAGAATTTCAGGGCAAGATAACTTTCTTGGAGTCTTCAGAATAGGATGCCAAGATGCCGATTGTTTCCCGGCGCTACCTTGACCGTGGTGTAGCTGTCAACTGTCAACTGTCAACGGTCAACGTGTCAAAGTCATCAACAGAGCTGCTGACAGTAATACTGCAACGAGTGAAGCAAGCATGGGATGATCCTCTCGTTTTACCAGCCGTATTCGGTTCGCATCCATGTCTCTCTTGCATTCCATTAACAACTCTTCAAGGACTCCTCCTCATCCTCACCACCACCTTGTGCGGCGGGCGGGGCGGGGTTGTCTCCGCGCTGGACGTTGAGCCCCTCCGTCTCCGACAGCTTCTCATGCATAACTCCCGGTGCGTTCTCTGTGTGCCAATGGCCTGTGGACCTGTACTGTATCTTCCCTACACCGCACCAAGAAGTTGATTTCCAAGAGGTCACACTCGTGCGACGTACTGTACCTCCCCTTCCACAGCATGCTTCCACGGCCGCATGTAAATGAAGGACGGCCTGGATGTCGCGTGCCGTTCGTACTTCGTTCGTCCTTCGTCCGTACCATTTGCTGCCATTTGACTTGGCTTGACTCGAAGTGATGGCAGAATCAAGCGCGGTGTCTAGAGTCACGCCTGCGTCAGCCAATAGAAAGCGGCTTGATGACCCGGAACCCGAGTCTCGGCGCTAGCGGGCCTGGCTCGGAACAGCCAGATACTCCGTACGCCAGGCCAGACACGAGTCGACATTATCTGCCTGGCCTCTGTCCGTCTTTTGTTCTTTTGCTTTTGCTTGGGTGAGATAATCTCAGCATATCAGCTCATCAATCTAATCTTCTCTGCAACTCCAACGCCAACATCAACACCAACAACACCCTTCGATTTTCCTGTCTCCCTCCAACCGACGACCCGACAGGACCTCCTTTTGAATCCATCCGCGCCAATTCCCTGCAAAGGAGCTTGCGACGGTCATTCAACAAAAAGTTCGAGAAGCTTCACGCCGAGTCAACGTAGCAACACACAACGCACAGCACCACAATCACTCAGGATGTCTAAGGAGTTCACTTTCGCGGATGTCGCCAGCCATTCGGCGAAGAAGGACCTGTACATGATCATCCATGACAAGATCTACGATACCACCAGCTTCATTGATGAGCACCCGTAAGTCCTCCTATCTATTCATTCTCGTGGCCACAGGCGCGGCATTGGAGGGTTGAGGACGCTTTTGGGATTCGGCATCACGATGGTTTCGCAAGCGCAGATAGGCATACCAGATCTTGGGCGACGTGCTGTGACTTGAGTGAGAGGGGACAGCTTACAAGCCGTAGCTTGCGACTGTCCTCAACGCTTCCTCCCCCCCAGGAAACCCCCCATCCCACTTTTCCTCTGGGTGTCCTCCTTCGCATTGCTCTCACCGTCCTTATTTCCAAGCATGTACTGGCAGATGAGCTCAAGCTAACCACTGCGACCAACCAGAGGTGGAGAAGAAGTCCTCCTCGACGTCGGCGGCCAGGACGCAACCGAAGCCTTTGAAGATGTCGGACACAGTGACGAAGCACGAGAGATTCTCGAGGGTCTGTTGATCGGAGACCTGAAGCGTGTTGTACGTATTTCCCACCACCTCTCCAAAACACCCAATCCCAAAAGGAAGAGATGAGAAGAAAGACTAACGAGTGTGGTTCTATAGGCAGGAGATCCAGCCCCAAAGCCCGTCGCAGCCCCATCAACAACCTCAACGTCCAGCAGCTCAGGAGGTCTCGGCTTTGGTCTTTACGCCGTCATCCTCCTCGGTGGTGCAGCAGCTTTCGGGGCGTACAAGTACATGCAGTCACAGGAGGGTGCATCGGCATAGGCTGATTTTTCTTGCTTGGCGGGTTGATGTTGATTCGCTCGGGGAAGGAGAAGAGTGTGGGTGCAAGGGATATGTAATTGATTGGGAGGAACATAGATGGAGAACCTGGAATTGGGCAGGGCAATTAATGAATTGCTCGGTAGATGGGGATGAGATGGAGATTGTGACGATTGAGGGCACATTTGCTGCATATTCTCCAGTATTGAGTTATTCGTCAAATAGACACTTCTTTCATTTCATGTTCTGTCTGGGAACTAGGAATGGAGATTCCGCTGTTACTCGGAAGGTTGTCAGGGCTATGGCATCCTCCCTACCTATTTAAATCTTTCTTCCAACGGAGTCGATAGGAAAGACAAGTATGAGCAGCGCTGCTAGTCACCCGTCTCTCCTCTTTACTCGTCGCACTTCGAACCGTCCACTCACTCTATCAATCACGAACACGGTATAACTCAGAACCACTCACTTATCGATGAATCCACTAAACCTCCTCCAGTCAACCCTCCCTCTGTACCTTACCTCACTCACTTACTCAACTCACTCCAACTCAAATCACACCACCACCGGTCCACGGACTCCACCCCGTCGGCACAACCTATACCATGCTCTCCACTCCTACGTATTTCCTGCCCATATCTGTACCTATGCTCGTCTCATGCTTTGAGAGAGGCTGGGAATAAATGAATTAGTGCATGGAAAATAGGGCATGCTTTTGTGTGAGTAGATGGGGAGTCGGATGCTGGGGAGAAGAGAGCTCGGTTTAATGAGGGTAGTAACTAATAAATAGGCCGTTCTTTTTTATCTCTAGGCCATTGTTTGTTTGGGTGGTGTTTCATAAGGTATGATTGAATGTCTTTGGGTTGATAGATAGACATTGCGTGGACGGGGGGTAGAACAGAATCGAGGTTTGTCTTATTGGCAGGTAGGTTGGAAAGGTAGCCAATTTGCTAGTGCTTTTATAACTGGGGTATCATACAATGAAAGAGCATATAGGTCTCTCTAACCACAAACATAACAGTTACTCACCATCCTCGTCCTCTACCTCTGCCACCACCACCTCTCCCTCTCCCACCTCTACTACCCCGTCCATATCCACCACCTCTTCCCCTACCACCAAAGCCTCCATCTCTCCTCGGCTCAGGCGCCGCAGGACCCTCCTTCATCCTCGCGTCCCTCTCCTCTTCCGTAGCAAAGAACTTATTCTCAATCCCCACTAACTCACAAAACTTTGCAGTCTGTGGATTATTATACTCTCTCGGTCCCTCACTTACAATTTCCGGCATGCCAACTTCAAAGACCGGAGCTGTGAGTTCAAAGTTCTCTGGGATTTGGAGTCTGTTTTGTTGGACGATGTTCTCCTGGACCCATTGTTTTTCTTTCTCAATTAGGGGGAGGTAGGTGGATTCGCCTTTGTCGAGGGAGAGCTTTGCGGTTTTGTCGCCGAGGACTAGGTCTGAGGCGAAGACTCGGGTTATGGCGAGCCATTCGGGGTCGTATTGGAGTTTGTGACGAGGAGCTAAGGGTGGCAGGGCTTTGAAAGGTGTTGTTGACTGTGTGGTGTGTGGCTGGACTTCAAGAAGTTGGAGAAACTTTCGACCTGGTAGACACTTGTCTAAAGCTAGAAAGCGGACGATTTTGTTTGTGACTTCAGGTGGTGATGGTTGGCCCGGTTGAATTCTCTGTTGTGGAGCTGCAGGCTTTGAGAATGCTGCAGGTAATTGAGCGCGAAGGTCTGAGGATATTGTCGATTGAGGTTGAGGAACTGCTGTTTCTTTCACTTCTGGTATATTGCCATTCGTCTGGCCTGGTGCAGTTACTGAAGCGCCGTCATCATCGTCCATGTCAAGGTCGATTTCATCCGCATTATGAACTTCTGCTGGGGCCACTACAATTTCCTGACCTGCACTAACTATCTCGGTGTGTCCATCTGAAGAGAGTAAGGCTTCAACAGATGCATCACGTGGTGGTGCATCGGCGTAAACTTTTGTGGCCGCGAACTTGCAGTGCAGATGGGCTGCAAACCAGTAACGCGGTCTCAATCGATCCATGATGTAAGCTGCCGCTTGATTCCCAAGAGTTCCATCCTTCGACTCCTGCTCAAAATCCGGCTTCATGCGATACAAAAACTTCTGATCCCCATGCTTTTCAACTGCTCTTGGCCAGTCATGACTGATTCCAATATCGACCTGCGTTCTCATCTGAAGCATCTTCCTAACGTCAATTTCGCGGATGTGGTAGATTGACTTTACGTCGTCCTGGTTATAGGGTAACCGCTCGTGGTGATGTTTATTGTAATTGTAACCCTTCCAGATTCCGGACATCCCAGCTATCCGTACATTACCTAGTCTGACCACATTTGCAGCTCCCATATAGTAGATGTTTGGCGCAGCCCACCCTCCATAATACAACTCCCACATATGACTGCTTGCTTCGTGGTTTCCACCGACAAAGATAGTGAGGTATGGGGCTTTGGCAGTACCGCTGTAGTAGGCATGGAAATCGCCAATGGCTCGGAACTTGACCGGACAGGACATTACGGTCAGATCAAATGCATTGCGTACTGCCTAGATCTGTCAGCTCTGTTCGTAACAAAAAAGAGCCAGAGAGACTACCTGGAAATCACCTCCAATAATCAAGAGGTCTACACCGTCCCAACCTCGAGCCTCACACGCCTTTTCCACCGAGTCATATATCGCATGCAACGTACCATGTCCCTGCCTCCTACTTAGCAGATGGTAAGATAGCTATGGGCATTCCCTTAAGACTTACACAGCCTTCTACAGCTATGCGCAGGCCCTGCGCTTCTTGTAATGAGGGGTCCATAGTGGGGTTGACCTCGTAGGTGTGGGTGGACTATATGTGCAAACTTTTATTTGAAGAATGCCATGGAATAGTAATCGGACCAGAGAGCGCAGAATCAGAACCAAGGAACTTTCTGTTCTGTTTTTATTCAGATTGTTGTTATCGAGTTTCTGAGCAGCAAGAACGGGCCAACAATTGCCGAGCTAGCTCAAGCGGCCGCATCTGGGAGCTTAACTTTTTTTTCTTCGGCATCCAACTTTCTCTTTCCTTATCCTTTTTCCAACAACCACCAAAACCCACGATCACAGTTGAACATCATCGAGCCTTGCATACTGGATCATAACGACTACAGTTATGAGAGTCACCAATTGAGAAAGCTCCTTGTTGGCTGCACTCTCAGCTTTTTGACAAGGTTTCTGTGAAACGCGCAATTGACATTTAGCTTCTCCAAGACCGCAACAGGTAACCACCAATGGCATCTCAGGCACTATCAGCGCGTCTGCACTACTTGAATGATTCAGCACATCTTCTTGCCCTGTCTGCACCAGCAACCTCCAAACATCTCATGTCACAATGCACCGCTCTTATGTTCGAGAACAATCTCCAGCAATCTGAGGCTCAAAAACGAAAGGTATGTGGTGCATGTGGTACCATCATGATACTTGGCTGGGATGCCGTGTTGGAAGTCGAATCGCAAAAGCCTCGGCGAAGGAAGACTGGCGGCGCTGAAAAGGTATCCAAGGCAGAACAAACAAAAGCAATGGTTTATACATGCGAGCCTTGTGGAAGAAAGACCAGGCAGCGACTCAATCCACCTACGACACCTGCCAGGCGAAAGTCAATTGGTGCACATGTTCCAAAGCAATCTTTTATGCCCGGTTCCGCACCATCGACGAACGCTAGCAGCAAGAAGAGGGCAAAGTCGAGGAAGGCTGGCGGTCTCAATGCTATTCTGGCAAAGCACAAGGCGGCCGAGTCAAGTAGTTCTGGGTTTGGGCTTGACTTGATGGATCTAATGAAAAGACCTTAATCGATTTCTACCTGGTGTGCGACACAACACTGAATGTACGTGTGGAGCACGCGAGAAACTAACTATTGAAGCCCTACAGCAGCTCAACTCTCAGGTTAGTACATCACGTCATCTTTTCTTTCTTAACTTGCTATGATTATACACGAGTTCATGCACCACTCATATAGCCTTCGGGTCGTTGATGAGAAATACCATATTTTAGTATGAGCAACAAAATTATTTACAGACTTGTTGAAGAATATTTTATACAGTTCGCTTGCTAACATACTCAAAGTACCTAGATTCGGTCTTCTCAGCTACAGCTGTTGACAATCGGACTTGTACCAGGAACATACTCGAGGTCAAAGAATACTGTGAGTTCCCTATCGATTTTAATTCTCCTCTCGACCCCCAGCACTTTATATGATGAGTTTGTTCTATCCATGATCTAAGTTGGGTCACCCGTTATGGGTGATTTTTCAGGTGATTTCAAAATTTATACAACGAGCCAATCCTCTGATATCTACCACAAGCCTTTACATTTTAATGCCTTTCAAAGTCTACGTTATATCCGCTGACAGTAAATATGATACAGGTTGCAATGCCCACTGTCTTCAAAGAAGCCTTTGAGGTCAAACAAATCATCCTTCCAAATACCGAAGACCCTACTCCTACATCCAGAATGTAGATGGCGGGTCCAATACTCATGTTATGGCTGCTGATCGTTCGCTTTGCTATCCAATATAAAAAAATCTTCTGCATGCCTCTCCGCCCGAGCCTAACATCTCATAACGTGACGTGATGTTTCAATGGAGCATTAAATGACGAGATACGAGGTCCTGTATAGGAAGCCATGTCTGTCGATAGGGTTGGTGTATTGTGATGATTTACTACTGAGCTCGACCGCCTCGTCACTTGACTGAAACACCGCCATCAGGTGGAGACTGCATGCTTAGTTGCATGACTAGATATTCTAGTGAGCTCTGTACCAACTTATATTTGTTCCCCTGGTGTCTTTCCATACGCTCATAGCAATATTCCAAATCGGCTTTCAAGATCCCTTCCTTCTCATCACTATAGCTGCCATCGTTCTCTCTCTCGATCTTGCATGTACAACACTTGCAGATTGGCTTCCAACCAGGGTTTTGTTTTCCTCGTCCATCCATGCTTTGTGGATCTCATCCATGGTCTGCTGAGATTGAATTGTCGTGCCCTTCCACCAGGCTTCAAACCCCATCCAGATCGTCTCGGCAGTCTGAAGGCCGCGCCGTGTGCTGTACCAGTCATGTACGAAGGGGCTTGCAACTTGAAGGAAGAATGGCTTGGTTCTCCGCTGGGTCCTCCCCTACTTCGTACTGGTATCGGGGGGTTCTTTTACGTGCCTGAAGATCTGCCACCTTATTTCCAAAGCTGCTCGAACCGACCTCATTCATGCCTTGCTATACTTGTTGATAATGGTAGCGATGAAAACAAGGGTCGCGCCCCAAGGGCCCCATGTTCCAACAGCATTGCTATGTTCGCTGTGGGGTAAGGTCTAAAGTATGTGTTTCTTTCCAATGATAGCTGCGACAAAGAAGAGTGAACAGAGAAGAGATAGCACGACTGCTCTTACGAAGACGATCGCAGCGACAACCTTTGCGAAAGGGTAACGGCACTTCTTCCACTTAGTCTGTCCCATGTCACGGTTTTCCAAGCCGAGCCTTGCCACTATTCTCCTTTGGCGTTATTCTTCGAAGAAAAACACAATACACGCTCTAGCGTTGGCAATCAAACAATGGAAAAAAGCATTGCGTGTTTCCTCTTAGCTGGAATGGCTCTCAATAATGGCGAAGGGACCGTTGACAACGATAAGGAATAATATGGGCCTACCGATCGCCTCAAAGTATAAGATGTTGTATGCGACTTTATAGCTTGAATGATCCCGAACCTTTAGGACGAGGTAGGAACCATATCGGCAGATGGTCGCATAGGCCCCAAAGGGCTCAACGTGCCACATAAATCAATGCAACCTGCGCATTTGTAATCCTCGGTGGTTCTTAAGACCAAGCCCCTTAGGTCACATCTCCGGCTTTCACTTGAGCCCGATCTCCCTAAGGAAGACGACTAGGGCGGCTACTGAAGCGGAGAAAACGAGTATGGGCCAAGAAATTATGATGGCCTGGGCATTTTACCTTTGAACAGATTTTGTCCACATTAGGATTGGATTTAGCATTATTGCTGAAGCCTGGAGGATGGTAAAGATATCGTATAAGTCCACATCGCTAAACTGTTTCGAAAACTCCAGCTTCCAGCCCAATATAATTTTTAAATCGAAGTGAGCGATTAGAGCGAAAAGGTGATACAGCGGAATATGTCATGGCTGTCCCAAGAGCTGCTACAGATATCCTCCAGTCATGGTGGCGGAAGACAAGATACAAGACTAGCAATACGTAAAATAGTACGCGCGAGAGTGTATCGTATTGACCACTGACTGGTAATACAAAATATGTTGGAATCTGTATGCGCTTTGGATCAAAGAGTATCGCAGCGAGGTAAATGTTCCCAGGTATAATCTCGCGGCTGATATTGAACGCAAGGGATGCGAGGTTGTTAGGGAAGATAGTAAGATTGAGCAGCTGGTTACCTGTATTTCCTAGATAAACCGAGTAGATCTCCTAGCCTTATCGTTGCTCAAAGATTGAACCATTTCCCAAGCCCAGCAAGTGCAAAGTGCAATTGTTGTTTGGGGTGTAAATAGACATGGTTGTTGCTATCCGTGACGGGGAGGAATTCATATGCTATTGATGGGCATTGAAGGTTTGCGGCGTTTCAATTACCATTAAGATCGGCTTCTCACCTTATTATATATACAACAATGGGTCTACCTGTACGGCTGAGTGCCTCAATGTCATCCCTTGCCTCCTCTATGAGGTGCAAGATAATCATAAGTTCACGACTGTCAGAGGATACGGCCCCGATGGACTACTGAAATGCAACTGTTGTTTGGTATCACTGCAAGATGGCATGGTTTGTCACATGTATGATCAACTACCGAGGTAATAGCATCGGTTGAGCAAAAAATAAAGAATTGATGGTTGTACATGTTATGATCATCGCTTAAATGAGGCAACGACACAGCCCAGGTTGCGTCGGCTAAATTGGGCGCGAACATGTTTCCGGGCATTTTTCATGACCGTACCATACCTTGAAGTCTCGTCGGGTTGCTCTTCTTATTGCCCTTTTTATTCTTGTCATGAACTATACGAGAAGGTCATTCTAGCTTTTCCTCTTCGCGCAGTCATCTAGGGTACTTAGTGACCAGTAATAGACTTAGTTTCTATTGCCCATCTACCATGCTCGCCCTCTTCTTTTCTCCCTAGTTGGTTAGAAGGTATCTAGTACATATGGTGACCTTTGTGGCCTTGTATCTTGGACAATAACTGGATAAAGTTTGGTCACTGAGTTAGCGTAAGATACTCGAAATCTAACCACCTAGCTCTGGACAGTAGTAGTAGTAGCAACATTTAAAAGAAAGGTCGCCTACGGATTTATCATCAGGGCTAATCCTCTTGAGCTGCTTGGGAAGCCTTCTTCTATTTCTTATTAAGCCCAAGCCTAACTGTAAATTCGCTCTCTCTTTCCCCGGTTGCTGTAACTATGCCCTTCACAGCACCAATCTAACCTTCAGTTTATCAAACTCAACAATTTCCTTCTCCCTCGATAGAAACTCAGGCATATCCCAATTACTACTTACATACCTCCCTGCAAGCCACTCTCTCCTCTGCTGCGTCAAGAAAACAATCGTGTCAGCTGCCAACTCCGGCGTATCCGTTAACCCTAAAACAAACGTCAGTATCACACTCTCATGCATTATCAACTCAGTTCCTCAAACAACACAGAACAAGACGAAACTCACCAGCATGCGTCTCCTTAGGCATCGCCCCCGCCAACGTCGTCATGATAGCACCAGGATGAACACAATAAGCTAACAACCCTCTCCCCGCTTCCTCAGCCATGAGAAACTCAGTAAAGCGCAAAACCGCAAGCTTACTCGTCCCATACGCACTAGCGTACAATCTTAAATTATGTGCAGCAACCGAGTTGATATTGATGAGCGTCTTTAAACCACTTTCGCTTCCCAAGAGCAGTGGTAAGAAGGCTTTGGTAACGAGATATACGCCTTTGAGATTTACTTCGAAGGTTCGCCAGTAAGAATCTTCCTCGGAGTTGACTACGGCGAGTGCGGGTGTCATGAACCCGGCATTGTTGATTACAATATCCAGCTTTCCGAATGTCACTTCTACGGTCCTTGCTGCGTTGTTGATTGTGGATGAGTCGGTTACATCGAGAGTTAACAGCAAAATCTTAGGTGCTTCATGGCCTGCATTTGCTGCTGTTGTCTTTAGTTCGGCTTCTATGGTCCCGAAAGAGGCTGTATCGGCTATGGCGATGCATGAAGCTCCTGCTCGCGCGAACGAAACTGCGATGCTTCGCCCGATTCCCTTGGAGCCACCTGTGATGAGAATGGAGCGGCCTTGGTGGGTTTTCGTGCTGACTTGGATGGCTGGGTAGGTGTTGTTATGGAGGGCTTTGGTGAAGTTTGCTCCTGGGGTGGTTGTTGGTGGATTTGTGGGATCTGGGACGTTGTTCTCTACTCACCGTTTGGAGGTACTTTTGGTGGGTATGTGGCCATTTTTTGAACTCCAAAATTGGGTTTCAGTGGAGGTTAGATGGTGATGATGTTGCCTGTTAAAAGTTTCCGCTTCAGATGTGGTGGTGTGGAATGGGCTTACATAAAGTCCGTTCAAGGTTTAACTCCTTTTAACTCCTCTAAGTCCGAGACTGGGGATTTTGACTTATGATTCTTAATAAGGATAAGAACTTCTACTAAGTAAATATCTTATATTCAAGTTTGGTCAAAATTCTTTAAATCATTCATAGGAGTCCGCACTCTTTGGTGAGCAATCGCTCGCTCGATGGCTTTCTGGGAAGATAAAAGGGGCTGCTGACTAATCCTCGCTAATCAGCACTGGCACTGGTGAACATTCTGGTAAACCAGACCAACCAATTCTTCCTCCTCCATCAGATCTTGTTGTATACCTTATGGTAGCAAAGAATTGTAAATATCAAAAGCCTATTGGGTTCTATTGTTGCTATCAATAAGGATCGAAAACCCGACATAGTATGATCTTAATCACGTTTTCCGACCTTTCTTCACTGGACCGTGATTCCAGAAGTGACGTCGGGCTTCTGCATGCGCCCACAGCCTTCTTCAACTGGCGCTAGTGCAGCCTTCGAGGGGCATGGCACTTGGAAAAATAAAATTCGGGATTACAAGTACCCTTACCCCTCCATCAACAGCCCACCAAGTTGTTCTCGACTCCCCAGAATATCACGACTACAACAAAATGGCAGCCCAAAATACCGAAGACCCGAAGCCTGATGGGAAGGCATTTGACGATTTCTTTGATAGTATCGGCAAGAAGGCTGAAGATGCCAATCAGGCAATCCCAACCAACGGCGAGAACACTACGCAACCTGAGGATGATCAGAGGGTTGTTGATGAGATAGAGAGTTTGTGTATGAATTGTCGCGAAAATGTATTCCCCCCTACCTTTTCACATATTTAAATATAAACTAATGCGCCCCTTTAGGGAATCACACGTCTACTCCTCACCCGAATACCCTTCTTCCGCGAAATCATAATAATGTCTTTCTACTGCCCGCACTGCAGTTTCAAGAATACCGAGATCCAGTCTGCCGGAGAGATTCAGCAGAAGGGATCGAGATACGAGTTGCGCCTCACATCCGCTCCCGACTTTGCGCGACAGGTCGTCAAGTCCGATACCTGCATCGTGAAGTTCATCGAGTTGGATATTGAGGTACCGGCTGGACGAGGACAGCTCACAAACGTAGAGGGACTTCTAAGCATGATTCTAGAAGATCTTGAACTTCAGCAACCTGAGCGAAAGGTACAGCATCCGGAGGTATATGCGGCGCTTGAAGATATTATTAAAAAAGGCCGCAAGATGCTTGCCGGTGAAAGCTTCCCATTCCGTTTATCGCTTGACGACCCAGCTGGAAACTCCTGGATTGAGCCAGATCAGAAGGATGGTGTTGGAAAGCTAGCGAGAGTAGAGTACGCACGAACACCAGAGCAGAATGAAGCTCTTGGGCTCGGCGCTGGAGATGAGGAGACTCCCGCCGAAACAACACCAGGACAGCCTACAGCAGCCTCTTTCGAAGACGACGATATTATTCCCAACGAAGTTTACTCCTTCCCAGCGACATGTCCCGGGTGCACACGCCACTGCGTCACACACATGAAGATGGTGGATATCCCTCATTTCAAGCAAGTAGTCATCATGAGTACAGTTTGTGATAGTTGTGGTTACCGCTCCAACGAGGTCAAGACTGGTGGAGAGGTACCAGAAAAGGGAAAGATGATCAAATTGAAGGTTGAAAGCGCCACTGATCTCGCACGGGATATTCTGAAATCTGAATCATGTGCACTGGAATGTCCCGAACTCAGCCTTTCCGTCAACCCAGGCACACTCGGTGGACGTTTCACGACCGTCGAAGGGCTGCTGACACAAGTCCGGGATGATCTTCACCAGCAGATATTCGATGTTGGTGACGATTCTGGGACCGGTGGTGATGGAATGGAGAGCGAGGCCAAGACAAAGTGGAAGAAGTTCTTTGATGGTATCAACGAGGCCATTAAGGGCGAGAGAAAATTCACAGTCGTGTTGAAGGACCCGCTGGCTAGCAGCTACGTGCAGAACCTGTGCAGTCCTGACGCAGATCCGCAGATTGAAAGTGAGGATTATGAGCGGACCGCGGAGGAGGAGGAGGAATTGGGATTGAGTGACATGAAGACGGAGGGGTATGTTGATGAGGTTGGGGATGAGAAGAAGAGGGTAGCGTTGGAGGAGGCGGAGGGGGAGAAGAAGGTCGAGGAGAGGAATGGGTGACGTAGGGGAGGACTAAATAAAGAACGAAACAAAAAACGTTTGTCTTTGCCAATTCGGTAATCTGGGTTGAATGACGAAAAGCCAGCATTCTAGACGTGAGCCAGTAAGATGGCTACCAGGAGGATGGGCCAGATGGGATAAGTCGCATTCCAGGTGGGAGGCTGTGAGCAGAGAGAGAGAGTACGAAAGTACGTACGGACGGAGTAAGGGGACCAGAGCGGACTGCACAGAGCGGGCGTCTTGGCATCTTGGCGCCAGAGTCAAGCTTTTCTGGCTGATCGTTTCCATCCACATCCATCTCCATCGCACTTTTAACCTTAACTCCACCACGAACGCATCGCGATCACGGTGCGTATGTTGCATCCAGCAGAAAGCGTTGCAGTGCCTCTCCTGCTGGCCATGTTCATCCATGGTGGTGACGACGGCGACGAGGGTGAGCACGGAGAGGTCGGTGTCCGTGAGGCTGTGTCAGAGACTCGGCCCAAATGAGACTCGACGAGTTTCAATCACCCTTCGATGCCTGCTTACAGGCAAAGGCAACATGGCGGCAGAATATGAGATTAAGCGCAAAGGGTCGTTTCACCGAAGGTCCTGACCTTTGGATGACACCTGCTGATCGCCAACTCGACACTGAGCAAGCTTTTCTTTCTTTCCTTCAAGCTTCGTGCAAGCCTCTTGTGCTCTTCTTAATACTTTCCAGCAGCACCAACAACAACAACAATAACAGCCAGCCTGTGACTGTGTTTGGTTTGCCTCTGGATAGGATTGCATCGGGAGCTGGAATTCACGACTTTCGTTCTTGTGGTCTCTTTTTTTGCTTTGCTTTGCCTTGCCTACCTAGCGTTGCCTTGCCACCACCACACCCTTCGACAGGGCCCTTGATTCCATTCTTAGTTCGCCCAATAACAACACAAGGGCACCTTCTTTTGCACCTTAAAGATCTTCTAATTCCCTTTCTTCGACCTCAACACTTTTCAACAACAACCATACAAATACACCACAATGCGGGGTCTCAGTACGATGCTACGGGCGCTGCTCCTCGCTCCAAGCGTAGCTGCTATCACGCTGGACGTCACCTCAGTCCGTACGTAAAGGATCTTGGGTACATATATTCTGGAGGGGCAAGGTGCTGACTATCTATGCTTCCAGCTTCTGTCAAGAATGCCGCTGCTACAGCCGCCTTTGGCATGATGCAGTACTACACCGGAAACCAGACGGTGAGTTGGCAAGGCTTGTTATCCCAATTATTGGATCGGTACTGACATCGCCAAGGGACAAACGCCTGGGCTTCTTCTTCCTCCACTGTTTTGGTGGGAGGGAGGAGGCATGTTCATGACCTTGGTAGATTACTGGAGATATACCGGCGATACCAGCTACAATGATGTTACCACCCAAGGATTACTATTCCAGGTCGGCCCAGACAGAGACTATATGCCACCAAATCAGACCAAGGACGAAGGAAATGATGATCAGGGGTTTTGGGGTATGGCAGCAATGTTGGCAGCAGAAGTTAACTTTCCAAATCCGCCTGCAGATCAACCACAGTGGCTCGCGCTAGCCCAGGGTGTATTCAACGATATGGCTTCCCGGTGGGACACATCGACATGCGGAGGTGGTCTTCGATGGCAGATCTTCCAGTTCAATAATGGCTTTACTTATAAGAACAGCATTGCCAACGGCTGCTTCTTTAACCTGGCTGCGAGACTCGCGAGATATACCAATAATCAGACATACTCTGATTGGGCCGAGAAGATTTGGCAATGGGAGCAATCTGTCAATCTGATTGACCAAAACTACAACATCTATGATGGCTCCTCCGATACAGACAACTGCTCGTCAGTAGACCGATTACAATGGACTTACAATGCAGGCATCTATCTTCATGGAGCTGCAAACATGTACAACTTTGTACGCACCAGTACCATAATTGACGAGTACACCAGCTAACAAGAGACAGACCGATGGGAATGCCACATGGCAAGAAAGAACCGAAGGTGTCCTCAACGCCTCGAGCATCTTCTTTGACGACAACAAAATCATGATGGAGCAAGCCTGCGAAGAGACCGGCAACTGCGACGCCGATCAACTAACCTTCAAAGCCTACTTCAGCGCTTGGCTAGCTCAAACCGCCATCCTCGCACCCTTTACATACGGGACCATTATCCCTCGCTTGACAGCTACAGCTACAGCCGCAGCAAAACAATGCAGCGGGGGTACCTCTGGAACTGCGTGTGGATTCGCGTGGACGAAAGGTGCGGCTTTTGATGGAAATACGGGCATTGGACAGCAGATGAGTGCGCTGGGTGCATTGCAATCTAGTCTCGTCTCCATCCAGCCCGTCGTAGCACCAGTCACCAACTCAACCGGTGGAACCAGTGTTGGGGACCCCAATGCCGGCAGTGCGCTATCCAGCAATCCGATGGCAGCAACGACGAAGACACTATCAACCACTGAACGTGTGGGCGCTGGTTTCCTCACCTTCGGGGTCATCGCTTCCGTTTTAGGAGGTGGACTGTTCATGACTTGGGAGTAATGATTTCTGATGTGGAATGTCTCTTCCTTCTTCTCTACATATATAGAACTTGGCTTGTGGTTGGTTGATTAGTTTCTTGGTCGCTATATATTTATATATAGCGTGCATTGTGCTGGAGTTTCTGGGGCCCAGGCAAGCCGGCTGCGGGCTTTTTCTTGGATTTGATATCCGCTTATACCCTCAATGCAAGACATAGACGGGAAGCATTATAAAATAGGAGTTTTGTAAAAAATATATTAATCTGCATACTATAAGCAAAAGCCTCGAAGACTTACCTACTTTTCTGTGACCTCGTTCTGATTGTCTTGTCTTTTCAGTAACTAGCGAGCGACTCATCGTGATCTAGAGAAGCCACACTAGCATATTAGAGAACCATACCCTTACCAATTAGACCTCTTCTTTCTTCACTTAGCAGCTTACAGTACATCGGTCAGTTTATAACTGTATGTTTGTTAATAATCAAAATCCTTACTGTAGCAGTAAGGTACGTTAAAATGCTCTTCACGAAGAATCATACTCTTTTCGACTAAAACAAGCTGTTCATGAGCCGCTTAGAAGCAACACAACTAGCAGATCTCCCTCAGCTCAATTGTATACTCTAAAGCACGGGTCTAAACCCCAGAGTTCATCGCCTAGAACAGGCGAGGTTCAAGGGTTTCTTTTGGTGCTGTACCATGCTGTGCTGGTCGTCGGGCTTGGTTAGATTGGTGTCTGTATTGTAAGTAAGTCAGTTGTGATTGTGATTTGTGTCATCATTTAAGGGCCTAGAAGGTATGTGTATCGATGAACTGGCTCAAGAAAGTGGAGATCTGCTTTTGGTTGTTTCGACCGGCTATATTTGGTGCTTAAGATATTAAACAGACTTGCATTCTTAGCAGCATAAATAAGTTTCATGTAGTATTTGGTTGAATAAAATATCTATAGCTTGGGTTTCGCCTTCGTAGCATTCTTCTCCCACTCAATAACCCTCTGTTTCCCAACCTCCTTTCTCTTCGCCTCCTTAGCAGTATTCGCATCATCCCTCTCTTCACTCGCCTCATGCCCCTCAAGATATGCAACACTCTCCCTCCACATCTCCCTCTTCAACGTCCCATAAACACCAGTCCTGCCCATCAAAGTCAACTTTCTCTCCTTCACCAGCTGGAAAACTTCCTCCAGCCCGCCAAGTCCATCAACTAACCCTCCCTCTAAAGCCTCCTTTCCGTTGAAGCGATGTGCTTCGAGAACCAAGGAGCGGTAGACGGTGGGCTGGGAGAGCTTTTGTCGGAAGATGGAGGACATGGGTGGTTTGAGGGGAGCTCCGAATTCGAGCTCGTTGAGACAGAGGAAGCCTCTTGATGGGTTAAAGATGCGGTAGTCGTGGTGCATGGCTAGCATTAGGCCGCCCGCAAAGGCGTGGCCATTTATGAGGGCTACGGTTGGCATTGGGTAACTGTTCCAATGCTGTTAGCATCATCCGAAACTCCAATTGAAGTCGAGTGATTGAGATTGAATGGTCCCTTCCACATTTTTGAGACCTTCTACCACTCAGTCGCCGACTAGGTTCAAGTAAATGAAGAAGAGTCTCCGATAATAGATTCTACCCTGCATGGCATACGTACGTCAAGAATCTCTTCAAAAGAGCATACAAACTATCGGACCAGAATCCAGGCGTAGACTTCGCATGCTCAAGATCTAAGCCATTGCTGTAGAACTTAGGAATAGCAGAGGTGGTGACGACAACACCAGGTGGATACGAGAACTCGATGATATCAAGCGCCAGGAGAAGTGACTGGCAGAATGAAGTTAAAAGGCGATTGTCTGGAGGTGCAGCAAAGGTAAGGAGGTAGACTGAAGGTGCAGGTGTCGTGCAGGTTATGCTGCCCGTACGTTTGGCATCGAGGGATCCTGTCGAGAGGATTGGGACGGTGAAGAGGACTGCTGGTGCTGAAGGTGTGGTGGCCATCGTGGGTTTGAGATTCGAACTTGAGAGATTCTGAGGGGATGAAAGGAGGTGATCAATATATGCGAGATGGGTTTCCATCAGCAGTGATGGAGATGGATGGAGATGAAAAGAGACACTCAGACGTGGAGAGTAAGTAATCAACCTCGCTGACTTGTGCCTCGGCTTACTGGGTATGTAGCCTGTGAGCCTGACTTTTCAGCCTCGACGGCACTTTCTTCGACCCAGTAGAACTATTTCATAGTTGAAGTATATACCTTTGAATGCATCATGAGCTTCAGTCACCTTTTCGTGAAGAGATTACTACTCTCACGATGGAGGAGTAGAGGAGGTAAGGTAAAGAAAGGTAAGGTAAGGTACCTGATGTTCAAACATGAACAAGGCTGTCTCCAAATGACGAGGCGCAAGGCCATCGTCCACTCAGAGAGCGCCCAGCTAGCGCAAGGCTACGTATGTGGCCTTTTCCGAAAAGCTCCACCAAAACCACGAATCCTCCTTGTTGAGCATCACCCAACTCTTTATACGATGGCAGAGAGGCCAGAGCAGAAGAAGACAATTGTCTTCTTCCATCCCGACTTGGGAATTGGCGGCGCCGAGCGATTGATCATTGACGCCGCAGTGGGATTGCAGAATCGCGGTTATAAAGTATATATCTTCACGAGTCACTGTGATCCCCGGCATTGCTTCGATGAAGCTCGAGATGGTACTGCTTTCCTGCCACTTTCTCCGCTATGACAAGGTTAACGCCAGAATAGGCACACTTGATGTCCGCGTCCGTGGCAACTCAATAGTACCTCAATCCATCTTTTCTCGATTCTCCATCCTATGCGCTATCCTCCGCCAAATCCACCTCATCCTTTCCATAACCCTCTTCGGCGAACTATCAAAACTAAAACCCGATGCCTTCTTCGTCGATCAATTGAGTGCTGGACTACCCTTACTTCGCTACTTTTACCCCGCTACGAGAATACTATTCTATTGCCATTTCCCAGACCTCATGCTCGCGCAAGGAAGAACTCACTTGTTGAAGCGCATATACAGAATACCGTTTGACTTGGTAGAGGAATGGAGCATGTTATTTGCGGATGCTGTAGCCGTTAACTCCGGGTTTACGAAGAGTATTGTTGGGAAGGTATGGCCCGAATTCGCGGCCAACAAGGACTTGGAAATCGTGTATCCTTGTGTGGACGTCAAGGAAAAGAAGAGCGAGGCAACAGATGATGGAGTTGCACTTTTTAAAGGAAGGAAGATTATATTGAGCATTAATCGCTTTGAGAAGAAGAAGGATGTTGCGCTTGCAATTAAAGCTTATGCTGGATTGGAGAAGAGAGATGGCACAAGATTGGTTATCGCCGGTATGTTTTCCTTCTCAGATACAAATTTGGAAACTGACCATGACTTCAGGTGGCTACGACAACCGCATGCCAGAAAACGTAACCTGCCATAAAGAACTCGTCGCCCTAGCTGAAAGCCACGGCCTCAAAACGGCAACTACCAAGACAATCGTGACAGCACTTTCTATCCCTTCAGACGTCGACATCCTCTTTCTCCTTTCTGTTCCAAACTCGTTGAAGGAAACCCTCCTCAAATCCGCTCGCCTCCTAGTTTACACTCCCTCCAACGAGCATTTTGGCATTGTTCCCCTCGAAGCCATGTTAGCGGGCGTTCCCGTGCTAGCAGCCAATACAGGTGGTCCCCTCGAAACAGTAATCGACAACGTAACAGGTTGGCTACGCGACCCGGAAGATGTACAAGCATGGACAGAAGTAATGGACGATGTCCTTAACAAAGTGACTGAGCGCCATCTCGCAAATATGGGCAAAGTCGGCGCTTTGCGCGTCAAGAACGACTTTTCAGACGTCAAGATGGCCGCCAGGTTAGAAAGCATAATCTACAATATGGCTTCCATGCCCAGAAAAGCTCTCCTACCTTGGTGGATCTGGACCTTGCCCGTTGCAGCACTAGATGCGTGGTACTGGAGCACTGGACAATATAAAGCCGGAAGACGAGGCGGAGGTCAAGCTGAGATGATCAACTTTTTATTTGCAGCTTCATCGACTGTTACGTTGATTGTTCTATTCGTTATGTTTTTGATTGGGAAGAAGGTTATCGCTGATGAGAGGAAAGTTGCTGCTGCTGCGGCAAAGAAGAGCTCGTAGATGCTTGGAGTGAGTGGGTTTTGACCGAGTGAGTGGACATAGATATACACCTTGGTTCTGGCGCTGGCGCATATCGATACGAATATTATATATTGCGTAATTGACATCCCATTTTCCGGCTCATCTTGACACCAAGTTTTGAAAGTATGAATAAGTGAAAGTGTTTTATGTGCTCTATCGGTTCTTGTATCCTCAAGCATTACATGTGCGAACCCAAGCGTCTGCCTCCAATGATCCCACGTACCTCGAAACAAAGTAAACAAAAGTAAAAACAAAGTAAACTTTTTCGCGGAAAGTCGTGGAAATGTGCGATGTGCAACAAAAGTATGGTTACATTACGAGGTAGGAGGTACTAAGTAGGATTGTATATGTGACAACTTAGAGTAGGTAGGTAAAAATAAGTGCCTGCCTACCTATTTAGCTCTGCTTCTAGCTAGGTAAGTAAATATTCTTGGTAGTTACTGTCAACGCCTTACCTAAGTTGGCAGAAAGTAAATACAATTCTATAACATGCGATGTGTAACAAAGGTATAAGTTAGTACCTACTTACTCTAGATAAAGTATAATGGAATTGTACATACTGAGATGTGCAACAAAAGTAGGTAAGTACCTATGCTCTAATAGTTTATGTATTGGCGCCCGGACTATAGATTAATAGTAGCTGGGCTTGCATGTACTAGAGACGTGCAACAAAAGTATAAATCGGTACTATTAGGTTCATAGTAGTAAGCTTGTATATACTACAGACATGCAACAAAGGTAGGAGAGAGTACTAAGCTCTGTATTATACAATTATATACACATTACAGACATGTAACAAATCTATACTACTGTATTTTGCTCTACACTACTCCTTTCGCTATGCATATACCTATCTATCTTCTCAACCAGTCTAATAGTGTCATATATCGAACTTCAAGCATATCTTTCAACTTGTACAGCATCAACATCATACCAACCCAAAGCCACCTCCCCTCGCCCCCAAAATCTCCCCTCGAATCTCTTTCGGCCAATAGAGCGCCAAACCCAGCACCACAGCTCAACGCTGTGACTAAAAGGAGTCAGGCCTTCCAGTCAGGCACAACACGTCGCAAGTACTTCATGAATTTGAACAATCCTACTGCCATCTCTACGTTTCCTTCTGGATCAGTAACGCGCTCCGGGTAGGCGATACCAGCACCGTATAATCCATCTACTTTCTCTCCGGTTTTGGAGTTCTCGAAACCAGCTGTATTGTGGTTGTATTTCACGTCTAATTTCTTTCCGTCTTGGAAAAGTTCGGGGATAGGTGCTTGTGTAAAACCAATGGCTTGAACAACATGTGTGCATTGCGGTAGATGTTCCTCGTAGACTTTTGTCTCGGCTTCGTTGCCCTTGGGTGTTGTGATCTTCTCCAAAAACTCGCTAACTGGGCTTTCAGGTAGAACATTCTCCTCAAGATTCTCTCTTGCCCAAGTTGCGACCTCTCCTTTAAGACCAGTGTTATCACGGAAGATCCAATCTTCTCTCTCCTCGGCATAGCGCAGTTCATGGCGTGTAAACCATTTGATCCTGAGTTTTGGATGGGTTGTTGACGAAGCGAGGTTGTAGAGGTTACGGAGCACGAGGATTGCGGAGTGAGAGGCGCCAATCACACCAACTGTTGTTGATTCTGAAGGTGAGAGGATTTTGTCGAGGGTGGTTGGGGAAAGTGCATCGTCTAGACCGATTTCATGGATTGGGTTTGAAATTGAGGTGAGAGGGAGCGGTCCGGAGGTGGGGAAGGAACCCGTGCAGAGTACTAAGATGGGTGAGTTGATTATTTTTTGAGTGGACGATGTGTCAGAAGGGTTGATGGTGATGTTCCAGTTATTGGACTGTTTTCAGTCAGTTGGTTGCAATTTCCTTGTGGAGAATGTGTAAAGATCTTACATCTGTCCACTCAGCCCTTTCCACAGCACCTTTCTGCTTCGAAACGCCCTTTTCGGCATTGAGACCTTTTGTCAACATTAGACATAGATCCGCCGCCTGAGCAATGTGGCACGTCTTCTCCGGGTTTAAACCCCGTAGATGACTCAAAGCATTCGGCTTAGGCGTCTCCTTCTCAATCTGCCTGAAGACCTCAACTCCCTCCGCATATGCAGTAAAGCGCTTAACTCTTGTATTCCTGTTCCAAGCTTAGCTCATATGTCCCAACAAAACAAGGAAGATGCACATGACGTGCTATGAAAGTCTCACTGTTTCTGGGAGACATGGTGACCCAAAAAGGAAGCGGAGGGAGGGAAACATACGAAGGAACCTCCCGATATTTCAAATTCAACCTGCCCCCATCAAAAAGATGGTCAACCCAAAGAACCGGGCCCTTCTTCTCCTCCAACAAATTTCCCACCACCGCAATACCGGCTGCTCCAGCGCCTACAACCACAGCTCCATACCTCTTCTCAAACTGCGAGATCTTCTCTCCATTTGAGAAAGACCGGCACAGACTTGAACCGACAGATGATGCTGGTGTGATATCCCCCATTTTGATTCCTCTCGTTGGCGTCGTACGAGTAGTAGTGGAAAAAGGGAAAGCGGCAATGGAAATGGGGATTGCAGTAGTAGCAGAAAAGAGGTGTTTCCGCAAAGAGGAGGGTATCGAGATACCCATCCTCAGACGAGGACACGCGGGGTTTATTAAAAGAACCATCGTTCCTGACTTGCTTGCTCCTTTCTTGTCGACCGAGTACAGAGTGGTAAGCGACAGCACCTCCGGAAGTTTCTCCTTTCCCCAACGAAAACTCTCAGGCTCTCTCCGTCCTCCGAGCAAACAAGGCTAAGAGGAAAGCGTAGGCCTAACACACCGACTGACTGCACGGTGGTAACCCGAGATAGTGTTTTGGCTTGCAGTGACTATCAAGTTCAAGTCCTTGAAGCTAAAAGTGGTGACGCTACCCAGCACCGCACCGAAGTAATTTGATATAGCGACCGTACGATGGTTCGTACCTGGGACAGAGGTAGGTACAGGTAGGTACCGCGTTTGGCAGTCGTCTTCCCCGATTCGCTGCTCCTGCCAACAGTCAACAGTCCAAAGCCAACTCACACTTCCAAGGCGTGCAGTTCTGAGAATACACTGCTGCTGCGAGCCGGTGAACCTGCGACCAACAGTACCAACCCTGCTCGTGCGTACAGTGGGGAGAGCCAATTGATAACCCTCAAAAAGACAATGGGGTGCGGCCTGCAGAGCTGATCGTCGATGATGCGTAGTTCCTTCACAGAACGTGAAATGCGAAATGCGAAATGCAAAATGCCAAAACAATCTGGACTTTGTTGGTGGAGAAGGAGAGCTGTCAGATGCAGAAAAGGCGTGGCGAGTCAAACAAGTCGAGCGAGCAAATTTCGAATGCTAACTCGCCTGGAGCGACGATTCGCAATCGGTCATGTGACGTGCTGCCCTATTAGTCTCGACCTCTCTATTTACATTTGATGATGCCAAGGAATGTGTATACTTCTACTGTACTGTGCAATACAGACTATCGAGTATCAGTCCATCTGGAAGGGGCCACAGCTTGCTATTTGCGAATTCTCATGGGTATCGTGGGTTCCTTGTCGGCATCAGCCCGTAGGAGTACGTAACCGTTAAGATGAGTTCAGATAAAGACCATCATCCTCGCCCCAGGAGGACTTTGACCAGGAACACCGTTCTGGATAACCGGAGGAACAAGGTTTTTGATGTTTACACAACAACCTCATCGCCTTTTCCAGACGCCGGCAGATCTTTAAACTCATCTCATTCTCGTATCATGCCCCGCCAACAGGCCTGCTCGGCCGAAGAGCTACCCTAAAAAGTAAAAATTAAATATACAAGAAAGTCTGCCTTCATTAATACTGCCTTCCACCTTTTGCATTTCCTTTTTCTCCTTTGTGTTTTCCTTCTTCCTCAATCCTCAATTAATTGAATCCGCGGGATGTCTAAGGAACGTACGGCTAACGCCATTAGGATGTCAGATATAAAACAGAGCACCGCCAGGGAATCCAAGACCGTAACGCAATGCCACCATACCAAAAATGCAGCAGAACCAATACCCCCCAAAAAGATTCGCAGAGCCTACAAAGCTATCATAGCCAGTATCGCAACAACACCAGCAAATATGCTCCCCTTCAACGCTCGATCTTGAGCATTCAATTTCTCAGCGCCGCTTTTGCTCGAAGTGCTTCCTCCATCATTTTGACAGAAGCTATTAGTGCAAGTGGACGCCGAGCCCGATGCCGTGGAAGTACCAGAGCCATCGCCCGTAATCGTGGCGCCTGCAGCGCTGCTAGCAGCATCACTTGCGTGTCCATCAGTTCCTGGACCAGCACCACTCAGACCGGGAATAGTTTCCGCGGTTGCCGAGGCGGAAGCTGAGAGTAATCCAGCTGTCATGTTCGTGCCAGTGCCGATGAGAGAATCAAGAACGGTGGGCTTGTCGCCATCAACAATAGTGTCGTTGGTTCCTGCAGCATTGTTGTACGTGTACGATGTGCCGCTGTTAGTGCCTGGGGCCGTCTTGGCGTTGAAGCATTCTACGGTGACGGATTCGACCATGGCGTAGTCATAACCGTTGCTCTGGATATCCTGGGAATTCCAGTCGATAGCTCCACCCGCCCAGTTAATCGTTCCCTGAGCATTGGAAGCAAGCCCACCAGGCCAGATCGAGAGTTGTACACGAGCAGGAGTCTGGGGGAAGGCCCACTGGTTTGACGTTGCATTCCAAGTGTCAGACCGCTTCTTGGTACGTCCGACTTGTCCATCTACCAACCAAGTGACGGTGTCTGGAGTCCAGTCAATCTCGTAGGTGTGGTAGTTGCTGAACGTATCCGAAAGGGAAATGTTTCCCGCGTTGTCGTCTATTGCAAGTTAGCTTTGACCGCTTCATATATCCTATCCCTGTGACACTTACAGTTTGTGATGCCCTGGAAGTAGTAGTTGGTCTGAGCAGTCTGCAAGTCTACGCCGATAAATTCATAATCGATTTCATCCTTGACGTCCGACAAGAGAATGAACGCAGTCACTACACCCTGTCCTCTGCTAGTCTTTAACTTGGCCTTCACATTTCCGTACCATAGATACGACGAAGTCGCCAATACTGTTCCCACAGTCTGCGGCGCCATAGTTAATAGCACATTGTCGTTGTAAATGAGTGCCTGTCCATCCATGACCCAGTCGGTTTTTGACGCATCTCCGAGATACTTGGAATTTGAGGTAATTTTATCCATCGATGTAAAAGTGTATGTCTTGCTTTCGCAGACGGGTTCGGGCACGCAGGAATCCAGAGAGAAGGATGATCGAGGGTCGCATCCTCCGAGGCAATAAGCACCAACACCGCAAGCTCCATATTCTACCACCAAGTCAGCTCACCAGGTCATGGTTCCATCAATGGACCTCACACTCACGAGAACAACATGGCGACGCCTCTGGACAGTGGGAATCAACGCTACAGGCAGTCTGCGCGTATGCTATCGACGCAGTGGCCAGCAGGATCAAAAGAGCTGATGTTCGGCCCATTCTGAATACGAGGTCTGGGGCAAAATAGGGATATTCGATGCAGCAACACTCGCAATGCAGCGGCACGTTGATGAGGAAAAGGATGCAATTGAAGATTCAAGCTCGATGATGGATACTAACAAAGAGATGGCGACCGAAGGTTGAGCGAATGTGGTGAAGTCCTCCCTTGCTAAATGCCGATTTCCTTGCTTAGGTATGCTTTCATGCTTCAGGATAACGATGGTAGATTGCGGAAAGGCGGAGAGCGACCGTGGTTTCCTGGGGCCCGAAGAAGAGAGGGAGAGAAACTGGTAGTAGGAACAAATCACTCAAAGGTAGCGAATGTGGCAAGGAGACACAAGTCCTTGGGGGTCGTCGGTCTTGTCGAGGGCTGATGGTGTTGAGGAGAGGTTGAAGTGAGGTTGAAGGGAGCAGAGGAGAGGAGAGGAGAGGAATGGAAAAGAAGTGCATCATTCAGACCTAATCAGTCCATCATCCGGGGGCAATTGGTCGGGGGGCCGCAGGGGTCCAGGCCGAGCGTGAGCGAACAATGGATGGCAGCTGGTGCGGGCTGGCACTAAGAGAGGAATGGCGGACCCAAAGAAGCAGCGGCTGCTATGGGGGGAGGGGGGGAACCAGCCAATCACGACGGGCACAAGTGGCTGGCCAGGCTATAATTAATTTGCGACTAGGCCCGCTTCGATCGGAGATCATCGGCGATGGTTCTTACTTGCCCACCTGGCGAAATGCGGAGTCGTGTGCCGTCGTATCTGCTGAGGAGTGAGGCGACCGGTACGAAGGTCCTTTCGTATGAAATTGTGCGGACCAGCGTAGAGTCCTGAGCAAGCTAGCGACGAGGTATTGACGCGGCATTGAGGAATACGAAGGGTGCAGGCTTGGTCGCTGCTGACTGATTCTGAGCGCATTTGGACGCGGACTGGGTCGAGGAGTATAAAAGGCGTCAGTATAGAAGGCGCCAGAAGTGTACAGTAAAAGGCCTCGGAAGTGTAGCGGGCGTCAGAAGTACACAAGGCCTCAGAAGTACAAATGGCATCAGAAGTACACAAGGCCTCAGAAGTACAAATGGCATCAGAAGTACAAATGGCATCAGAAGTACACAAGGCCTCAGGAGTACACAGTAAAAGGCCACACAAGGTCCCGTAGCCGCGTAGCCGTCCCTTCTTCTTCTCCTTGGCAAGCCTGGCCTTGCGCTGTTGACGCCCCGCCCCGACATCCGTGAGTGCTGTGCGCTATGTCTGGACTCTGGCGTGCCAAACTGCCTACTCGAGTATTGACCACCGCCATCCCCAAGAGCCAAATCGAGAGAAGCTTTTCTGTGACTTCTCCGCACCCCACAGGTTCAAGGTCGGGTGTTTGTTTTGCTTTTTTGCCTTTGTGCCTTTGTTCTTCTTTCTTCTGCCCTTTTCCGTCGACCCTGCGCACTGGGCTGGCTCCTCCTCGTCACGATACAGCTACCGCAATCCCTTCAAACGCAACGGGAAGCTGCATATGTGTGTCTGTCATGCAGTTACCCCCAACCCCCAAGCCAAAAAAAAAGACCCTTTAGATTTGGCCATGCCTTTCCACGTGCGTCTTGAACTCACACTTAGTTTCGCAGAAGACAGAAGACGACACGAGGAGCGTGCGTCGCTAGATAAAAGTAGAAATTATCATTTTCTCCAAACCTAAGGTATTATGTATGTATCGTATGAAACCCCCCTTTGAAAAAGCAGCCCCTATCCCCCTGTGCCTTTAAGGTCCCCCAAGCCCGTATATCCATATCCTCCCATCCCTCCGGTCTTCCATAGCGAGTAAAACCAGATGCTATGAGCAAGTCCAACATTCTACCTCCCGACCGAGACCAGAAATTCCCACCCATATAAGACCCAGCTAGCTGAACTAAACACACACCAGACACAGAGCAGAGACCGACTTTTTCCGCCGTGGAAACAGGGATACAAAAATGGGCGCGAAACAAACAACAGCCACTTGTGTCTGGTGTATAAGGAAACAGATTGAAAATCAAATATGTCCTTTCCACCCAACACCGCGCTGGCTAAATGCGCAGAATTAAGCATGAAGAATGCGACCGTCCAAGCGAAGGCGACGAGGAAGGGATATAGCGCAAAGGAGATGAACGCGGAAGACTAAACTTGAACTGCTGTGCCCATGTCAAGTTCGTTGGTTCCTCCCGAGAAGTGATGCGTGGAATCCGCTATATGCGACCCGCGAAGTGCTCTTTGGCATACTGCTCACAAGCCTAATACGCGTCAGCACTTGTAGGAGAAGCGAGAAGAGAAAAGGGGCTCGAACCTTTGCGGGCTTTCCTAATCGAGCGCCAATGGACTTCCACTTGTTGGCTTCATATTCTTTGATGGCGTTGAGGAGAGCCTGACTCTGGTTGAGAATTAGAACTGATATAAGCTTTGTGCAGTTCATCGTACCTCGTCTTCCGCGAACTCCGCGTAATGCATGTCCTACAACTGTCAGCGTGGTGAAAGGGAGATGGTCCCAACGGACATGAGGAAAGCTCACCTTGTACCAATGTTTCTTGACACTGCCTTCGGTTCTGCTGGGAAACGTCTAACAAACGTTCAGCCTTGTGAACATGCACCGACACTAACTTCTCCTCACCTTTGCAATATCTGCCCAGCTATTCCCAGCATCCCGCATAGTCTTCAACCTCTGTTCTTCAGCAGGAGTCCACGGTGTGTTTGTCCTTGACTTCTTCGCAGGTGGCTGGCCACCCGACGGCGATATCATACTCGGCTCATCAGCACCTCCATTCGAAGGTCCTGCGCCGCCCGGTACAGACATTGCAATTTCAGGTGCGCGCCGTTTATTGCGTGCGGCTGTCGGTGATGCTGACTCTGACTTGAGAGACGTGTCAGCCGGCGCTGGCGCTGGCTTGATAGGTGTTTGCGACGATGAAGCTCCAGAGGCAGATGCGACTTTCTGGTTGTTTCCACGCCCAGACATTGGGCGGCGATGCGTCTCAAGGTGCGCGGGTGAATATTTGGATGTGAACTTGAGAAGATGCAAGAAGGAGGAAGAATGCAGCGCATAGGCTTCAGAGCCGTCTAACTCGCGTGTGGATTGGTTGCAGGTCGCCAAATTTGAGGCTGGGATGAAGGTACGGAGATACTTACGGAGTACAACCTCATGTACCAAGGATGGAGTAGTAGATGTAGTCAACACGCTCAAGATGACTTTCCCGCATAACGCGCCAATGTCAGACTTTTACCTCTAGCCTCCCCGTGGCCAGGAAGAAGAAGCAGCGTTGACCAGTGAGTATTGGGGACGATAGGCTGTATGGTCCATCCGTGTAGCCAGAGACTTTGCGCGCACAATGGGAAAGTATTTGTCTGATGACCTCGAGGCCCTCGAGGGGCTGCATCCAAGCTTTAAGTATAGTACAACGTCGGTACATGCAGAAGGCTACAACCAGATGTCATTATTGAAAGTTGTTTGACAAGGGAACGTGATCGAGGGGGTGCTAATAAAGGATAATGCCTGTCCTCTGTCCATGATCGGATCCAAGGTACATGCGGGTACTTGTGCAGCGGCTCCGTTGACCACTCGCGAGGCCTGCGAAGAGAGAAAGGCTGCGATAAGTATGCGCCAGCACTTCCCTTGTGCCAAGTAGTATGACTTATTTCTGCGGTCAGCTTCGATGGCCTGGTGGTGTTTCCCCCAACTTCAAAAGCTGCCGAGTACAAACGAGGGAGTCGCTTGAGCATGCCCTGTATGGAGGGAGAGCTGTGCAAGTGGCCGAGAAAGGCTCAGGTGTGGGTGCTAATTGCTAGGGGGGAGGGTTCTCATCAAAGCAAGCCCAGCCTACCTTAGCTTCCGATCGCCAGATCAAATTCTCCGTTCTACTTGTAGAAAAAGAGGAAATGTGCGCGAGAGATTTCTTGTGAAAGACCAGGGAGAAACAAGGGATACAGAGGTCAATGTGCAGGGGAGCATAAAAAGTAACAAGTTAAATATGGGAGAGTGGGCGGCCGCCTGGGCATTCGACATTCAGCATCCTACGTCCTACATGCTGCGTCCTGCAAGAAGTCGGCGTGTCTCGCGTGTAATAACGCACATGTAGATATATGTATCTTTCATACAGCAGACTCCCTCCTGGCTGGACTGACTACTGTGGCTGGAACCCAAAGACCCTGGTAATGCACCAGTAGTACGCAGTAGCAGGTAGTTTTATTACTTTGCATGAAGAAGTGGATGCATTGCGGTGGTGATTGGTGTAGTGCTCAGCTTAGAGGCTTGGGATATAGAATTGTGAATGGTCGCAGACGTACCCTTTTCGGGGTCACTTGCTGATATTGTAGAGTGTATTGCAGCAAGACTTGCATGGGCTCGTTGCGGGGTAACGGGTGCCCTAGAGTGATTGCTTCACAGGTGTCCAGACCTCATTCTCAGTCTTTCCCATGCCCCAGTGCGACCTTCTGCTACCTCGTCCAGACTCTTGTCAATTCATGGCCAGCTTTTGTGGCAGAGTGGCCTTTTTTGTGTGCTGGGGAAGCGACGAGTAATAGAAAAATACGAGGTCTAGTGTAACGTGGAGTAGATTATTGGAGGTGTATTTCCCGCGATGACACTCGTCGCCCAAGGACATCGGCCTGATGTACTAATTCGGAACCCCGACAAGGCATGTCATATTATCACTACGCGATGTTGGACTATCCCATATCTTGTTGAGGGTTGACGAAGCTTGTCGAGACTAGGACATTGGAGTTTGCTAGCTGGCTGGATGGTTGCCTCGATTCGCTCGTCGGCGCATGCCATTTCACCGAGGCTTGTCTAGATTGCGATGGCTGCGTCAACTATGAGCTTCATCCATGTTGAACCTCGCTAAGGATCGTGTATTCGCAGCTCGTCGTGACAGCATCGTGCATCTTCTGTACGAGGCTCAACTCTGATGCTCAGAAGAAAGACAGGCCATAGTCATCTCGAAGCATCCTCCGCCTGCTGGAGTACAGGATGCAAATTTTCCTCTCTTCTTGTCGAAGCTGTTGCACTTTGCAAGCTGCACGCCAGAGTCAAGGGCACTCTTTACGACCAGGACAAGCTTGAACAATTATTAGCAGTTCGCCATAACCTCGGACTCCTGTGTTCACTGTTCACTGATCTCTGATCTCTGTTCTCTGTTCAGACCTTTCGGGCGGAGACAAGCGCCTGTCAGTGATAGCTTGCATCTTCGGCGCGTCTTCCGTGCCCTGGCGGTCCGATAACGAGGTGCTGGTACCTGGTAACGACCGCAACGCCGTAGGATTTGGTCCCGCCTGCGGTGAGAGCGTTCGTCTGAATAAACATTCCTCAAAGTTGTTTCGTTTCCGTCAAAGCGAAAGCTTGTTTCAAGTCAACCCTCCAGGCGCCAGATGTTGAAACCTCAAGTACGAGGCTCCGTCTCCGTGAGGCGATGAAATGGCCATTTATTTTGGCATCGAAACGGAGAACCCCATAACCCATGTCTCGTCGTTTGTTTCCCATAGAGGACGTCCGTACTCTCCTTTGGCCTTGCTTGCGAAGTTGCGGTGTACTCCGTATATGCGCTTGACGGCGGGAGTAGTCTAGACCCTAGAGCAGGAACACTTAGAGGTCCGTTGTTTTGACCTCTTTTGCCATGTGTTTGTTTCTCTCCCCCTGCACGGAGATGCTGCTTGTCTCGCCGAAATGTTGTAACTGTGTACCTACACAGTTTCCATGGTCTCACTCAGCCTATGAAGTTTTGAGAGGAAGACATGTACGTAGTGAGGGTCTGTTTGACTTGAGGCGGCGCATTCCGCGAGGGTACACGGGTACACGAGTCTAGAGGTCAGAGATTGTAAGAAGAGTGTGTACGAAGCACAATGCCTTGTAGCATTGGTGCCAATTTCCCATTCTGCCGTTCTGGGATGGGTCAAGCAACTTAAGCTTCTCTTCATGACGACTCCTGTTTTGAGCACTTTGTCACCAAGTCACCAAGCTTTTGTGCTCCCTGTACTCTCTGTACTTGGAACTTCGTACCTTTCGTGCTCCGTCCTCCCCCAGGAAAAGGCATCACGAGACGAAGTCTTGTTCCAAGGGCTTGTTCCATGGAAACTTTGGAAAGCATGCAGAGGTTTCGCCGACCGAAAAAGATCTTAGAGTCTTGACAAGACTCAAGAGCCGCCTGGCATTCCTTGCCTTCGGAGTCCGGCAACTTGGCAAGACAAGCATTGACCGTCTTTGATTAAGACTTCCACCGGTACCTGCCACAGCACGCAGGTATCCACCGCGGCGAACTGTTCCTAATCCAACGTCCAACGTCCTGTGCTGATGCTGCATCTTCTTTCTCTTCGCTGAATTGACGCTTCAAGCGGCTTGCGAGTCCATCTTCATGCTCTGGCAGGTCAAGAGGGCTAGAATACATGCCGCGGTTCTCTCGACAGGATGCTGCAGAGATTCCTGCCCATATTTGACGTGAAATGATTGTTTCGAAACGAATGTTGTACCAAAATGTTTGCGAAAAGACAAACTAGCAGCGATTGTGTGGAGGATTTGAAGCAAGCGAGGCCGACACAGGTCAACAACACAAGGCTGAACCGCTGATGCTTGGTCTTATGTAAGGTACCTTACCTCACCCTGCTTGCCTTGGTGCCTTACCTGCTCTGCTGTACTGTCCTCAGCTCGAGGACCGCGAAGCAATACACCACCAGCACTTGGAAGGCTTTTCGCTGGCAACGCACACAATACCTACTTTGCGTACCTCGCAATGTCAGACACCCCCGGTCAGTAAACGCACTCGACACTCCTCACCGGCGCGGTCATGATTTACGCATAGACTGGCCTCTTGCTGGCCCCTCCAGAGATTCGTCATTCGATCATGGCTGGCCCAGAGCTCCTTTGACCAGCCTTTTGCTGAAGCCAAGTTTGCCAATCTCTGTCGCGCGGTACGAGGAGCGCGACCTAAGACCTTATGCGACGAGGCGCCTGGGGGGCCATGAGACGATCACGATACGCTGCGAGTTTGAGAACAACCACCGAACTCCATCCAGTCCATCGTCCGCACAAAGTTTCTCCGTACAGCGGCTGACAAGTCCTCACCGCCGCGCTTAATCCACAGCTACCACACCAGAAAGTGGCATTTTCCGCCTAGAGGCCCCAAACCTAACCTCGACAAAGCCCCCGTGGTCCATCCGATGATCCTTCTCGCCATGCCGCCAAGCTTGTCTGTAAGGCTGTCAAATGAGAGAGCTTGAAATGCATGGTCCAAATGGGATGGCAGCATGTCTTTTGAAGATCGCGCCCGACACTGCAGAGAATCGGACGGTCACCCTTCCGGACGATGGCCAATTTCATCTGTGACTGCTGTGGCGGGCCAGCAGGACGATCAGGAAGAAAGGACGTGGAGCGCAGAGTACACGGCGTCCACTACCACCAGCAGCAAGTACGAGGCCAGCTGGATCAATTGGATCAACGGCAATAATGGGTACTGTTGAAGACGGTGAGTATTGACGTTGTTTCTTGTTCTATTGTTATGACCCGAAAGCCTCTATTATTAACATGTCGATGTTTCTATCATGCTTCGAATCAATCCCATGTATCAAACGAGCACTACTCATCACCTTGTCAGCCCTTTCAAGAAACGTCGGAGTCCGCAATAACTGTCGACATTGGTGCCTGCCGCCCGGTTGTCGTAGCCGTTTACGTCTGATCATCACTTGTCAATCGTGCAGTGATTTGGCAACTGCAGTAGAGAGTGTGCGGACTCCGTGCTACCTCAACAGTACTCAACCGGCGTGATCTGAATAATCTGGTCAAATAAAGACCTAGCTTTGATGGCTCGAGAGACGCTAGAGAGCCGGTGGCCTGGGATTAATCGAGCTGGGGTTGCGAACAAGTTTGTGTTTCTGACATGGGCGTGGCGAGGGAGTCGAGGACAGCCGAGTTTCGCATTCGCCGCCTCCGTCTCCAAACATCGCCAGGCCGGACTAGGGTCACCACAACCTTAACCCCTTCCAGGAACGCATCAACAACTTCATTGTGTCTGCATAACTTGCAAGCCCCAATGATTGTCAAGTCACGTTTCCACACTGGGGAACATTTTGAGCTCACGACTCTAGGTGACGCACCGTCGAGACTATCAAACGGCATTGGGAACAACGTCTTCCCCTCCACCTATGAAGATCTTCTGAAGACTGCTCTGTGTATATCAGATCCGTGACACTTGAGACCCCGCCTCAAACGTCAAACGAATATCATCCCCGTCCCCAAGAAACGCCAATATGATGCAGAAACGGGACGAAGAGGGCCATCCCAAAGAAGATATGCAACCAAGCCTTGCATAATCAGAAACTCTGACGAACATCAGCCATAACACTCCAATCACCGCCAAGGGCATGAGAATTGGAACATCAGAGGAAATGCGCACAGGCGGACCCGCAACAAGACCCTGGCCCTCCAGACTCAATCGAGTCAAATCCGAGAGGGACGATGTCTTATATATGAGCCTGCCTGCCTGCTCTCTCTCCGCCTTTCTTCTTGTTTACTCACACTCGACGTTAACTACTTATTATCGCAGCTAATACACTCTCTTTTATTCGCCCAACTGGCTTGGCTGCTTACATTCTTTACTGTAGTTTATTGCGTTGTTTAACCTGCACATCACCATCTTTTCAACCATATACTTTACCAACCAAGCTTCGATTCTCAGGAACATTATACAACACTACAGCAGCACGGCCTGCCCTTTTTAAAACAAAACTTCGATTCTTCAGATTTCGATTCTTGTCACTTGCTGGATCAACAAGCCCTTTGTAACTCACTCAAAATTATCACACCTTTACGATCAACGAAACGACTATGTCTCCAACCAACCAGATGAACACCCACCCTGCCAACATGGCACCCTCGACCTACTCCCCAGTCGAATCTGTGGTCAGCCACGACTTTGCTGGAGTTCAGAAGAACCGCAAGCAGGCATCCACAGGTGGTGGCAGAGCATGGAGCGAGGATGAGGTATGAAGATTACTATTCGAACAAGATTCGGGCCATACTAACCTCTATATAGGAAGTTTATCTTCTTCAAACCCGTCTTCAGAAAATGCCATATAAGCACATCGCCTCTCACCTGAAAAAGACTGAGTTGGCTTGCCGCCTCCACTACCATCAACTCTCGCACGGCAGCGGTAACAGACGCAAGCGTACGTCCAGTGCATCACCAAGCACCCCATCCACACAACAGTCTCCTGTGATGCATGCTATGCCATCGCCTGTCAACCAACATGTTCCAATTACTGCAGCTACTCCACCGGTTTACACCCCACAATCGCCACAACACATCCAACTTCCATCAATTGTTCAAGGAGTAAGCCCACCACGTCTGCAAAACCACCCAGTCGCCATCCTTCCCAAACCTTCCCCACCTCGCCGTTCTATCTCCGATTCTACTCTTCGCCTTGATACAACCAGCAGCACACAGTCTATCGATCAAGGCCGCCTGCGTGCCATCTACGAAGCTCATCGTGCCAGCTTCTGGTCCCAAATCGCAGCCGAGTACGGATGTGGCGTCTCGCCATTTGCTTTGGAGGAGAGCTGGAAGAGCTGCATTGTTAGCAATGCACCACCCACGCCTGACTCAGCCTATGCGAAGATGGCCCCAGTCCAGGAGCAGAAGAAAGATGCCACAAGCATCAGTGCATTGTTGGGCATTGATGCTTCTCCAAGAAGCCCAAAGGAGAGAGAGATGATCAGACGCATGGAAGAGCGAAGAGGAAGCATGGTTATGCCGAGAGATATCCTTATGCCTGGCGTTGAATCAGCATAAGCGACATCGGCATCTTCTCAGAAAGTGGATTGGGTACAAGATAATGCAGTGGAATGTTTGAAATGTCTTTTGTTTCCTTTCCCTTCGAACCACGACGTGATGTGTAACGACGCACGAGTTGATTGATGCTATTATTATAGCATTGGAGGATATCTTGTTTTGCGCATAGAGAGAGACTGGGCGGAGGTGGCTTAGGTTATTCTTTGCTTTTTGTAGACCAGAGTTGTCAACATTATACGCAAGACGAAAAGTCGGAGTAAGTATTGTACGATAGGATGATTATTAGTTTTTGTTTCCCACGATTTATTTGACAAGTTACTTTCACTTTTGGTTCAAGATTGCGCGCCTTAGCTATTACTAGCAGAAATTTGATTTCGGTCAATAATACTATGAAGCCGATGTGTCCATCCCATAAGATCTGTGCTCGCTTAACCTAACATTGGCCATTCTTACCTGGCTACCTGCAGCCAGTCTGTTGTCATCGATGCTGGCATTTTATTCAATAATTTCAGCCGTCCGAATCATAAAACCCATCCTTGCCAGACCACACTTGCTCATGAAGCTTTCGCAGCATTAATCGCAATCTATTGTATCCAAACAACCAGTGCTACTTGTGAATCCACAAAACACCATTTCAATCAAACCATCTGCCACGGCACTAATAATAATGAATGAGCACAATCCTGTAACCATCTCATCTCAAAACAAGCTCCGGATCCCCTTTTCCTCCCCACAACTAAAACAAAAACCATATTTCAAGAACCGAGTACTGTATAACCTCGATCCCAAGCACCCGTTCCAATACCGGTAGCGTACCGGGTTACACTCAGTTTCCACGTCTGTGTTTGCATTTGCGTTTGTGTCGACTCGGCGCGTTTCTGTCTCTCTCTATTGTGTGTACCACCGTACCTACTCTATGTCGGACCGCGTCGTTTCAGCCACTTTTCTTTTCTTTCTTTTTTTCTTTCTCCTTCTCATCCTTGTCTTCGGAATTCAGACGACACGGAGGCGACGAGGGTCTTGGAACTTGGAAGGATGAGCCGTGTGGGAAGGTTGGAAGATCTTCCATTTTCATACCGAGTAGCGAAATTCAGCTCGGCTTCCTCGGCCGGGCTTTCTCTCGCCGCTCGCCCTGGGATGGCCGAAGAACTTTATTTTCCTGTGTCTTTGATCCTTGATCTTTGACGGACCGAGCGTTTGGGTGGGAGGAGAGGCTGTCTCTGATCTGGTCTCACTTGCGAGATGGAAGGATGAGGTTTGAGGAGTGGGGAGTGGAGCGGAAACATTTATTTTTGATCACCTGTTTAGATATGTTTTTCTTTTTCTCTCTTTCTTTGTGCTTCTTGAGTGGGAGGTGGTGAAGATGAGACTCAGGGGGTTAAGCGAGCGAGTGAGGAAATGAGGGAGAGAGCTTGTATGTGAGTGGGACTTTCTACCCAACGGAGTAAGTAGCTCGAGGAGTTAATGGCTTCTACTTCGTATGGACTTTTAGTTTCAGATAATGTAGTCAGTAGAGCTAAAGGAAAATTGAAGGTCTCGGAATCATCTTCAGCCTGCTAAAGATTCAACAGCTAAACTTAAAAGCAAAACAAAGATCGGCCGGCGCTCCAATACCGGTCTTTCCTTCAACAAGGACTCCTGTTCCTGAGGCAACTTTATTCCTATATACCCTCCATCACTCTACCTACCTAATTGCTGCATAACCACGTTGTCCTGATGTGTAGTAATTGAGAAGGGAGAATTGGGGATCTTGCAGGGGAATGGAGTAATAAAACGTTGCTATACAGAATTCGGAACACTGTTCCCGCCTATCTATTACACAGGTCGCACTCTATGACGCTCTTGTATAAGTACGAATTTCTATATACCGAGGTATAGAGTCCACCATCTCTGGAAGATCTTTTACTAGACGGATGAATGAAACACGAGTGGAATATGTAATATACATATGGCTAACCAGGTATCTTACGACGTTAATCATTACTAGAGGTGGCGGAGCTAATGTTTTCCAGACCGCACAAAACCAGGTTCGTAATGCGCGCTCCCCCTTCCCTCCTCACCTGTGTGCAAGTTGATAAAATCATGTTGAAGGTACTTAAATCAAGCCAGTAATTCAAAAGGGACTCTAGCATAGCACAGGTAGACTACTTACCTAAACACTAAAAGGGCTGCGTTTATCATGATACCAAATTTACACCTAAGAAGCTCGCCAATCTCTTCGTAGCAGACCGTTCTGCTGTCAGGTGGTCTGCCTTAGCTGGCATCTCCGTAGAGTGCCGACGGACATAGTAACACTAGCACTGCATGGTATTCTGCAGAGTAAACGTAAAGATTGTCTGTTCCCTCCTAAATAGTTCCTAGGGAACTCTAATAAGTGTAGAAATGCATGTGACTTTGCTTCCACTATTCTGAAGCCATCCAGGGATCTACGAACGGCCCCCTTTCTAGCTCTTGCTGTGTATGGATTACAGCGCCAAGGGCTCAAACATGCTATTCAAGTCATGCTCCAGATCACAACAACGACTACCAGTGACCGAAAAGGACAACCTGAGAAAAAAAGCCTTGTTCTGTAAGTAGAGGAATATGAATCTAAGGCAGCATCTCAAATTCTCACAAACTTAAGAACCAAGACTATTTCACGTAGTCCACTTGGTTGAAAATGCTCAAGACTTGATGATTGAGTGCTTATCCTCAAATCTCTAGAGCATCAGATCTGTTTTCACTGGCTCAATCATAGAAATCATTTCTAGTCCGCGGCTGCTTCCATCATTGTTACAGTGCCCACTTAGCTCACAACAGGTATTGAAAAAGAATGCAAGTTCCAAGAACCAACTCGCTGATGCAACAGGATCTTCAAAACTAAAGAGTACCTCAAGCTCTTTCATTTGAGGTCCAGCCTAAAAACTACATGAACAGTCCTATAGTCATTCAATCATTACCGATGCTTTACCACAAGCAAATAATATATGCACAACAAACTCCAGCCCAATGGATGCCCTTTAAAACAAACCAAAAGCGCCTTGCTTTTCCACACATTAATTCCTGATACTCCTAAACGGCCATTACACCCCCACCCCTCCTAGCTCATGCAAAGCTATCCTCAGCATGCCAAACCCCCAATCTCTCGGGAGTCCTTGGGCGCGCGGCCACCTGCTCCTTATCAGATTCAACCTTCGTCGAACCAGCCGATTCTTTGGAAGCCGTTTGTACTCCTTCCTTCTGAGAATTAAGATCCACCACTTCACCCGTCACAACACCAGCTGTGACCAAAGCGTTCCATACCTTATCCCTAACGCCCGTTATCGTCCTATCAGCCTTCAGCCCATCCAGAACTTTCAGCTTACGGCAAGCACCATTTGTAAGCATCTCGTAAACTCTCCTTCGCATCTTGGTCTCCATATCCAAGCATGCCGCGTATTTGATGTCTTTTGCTCTGTCCACTTCACCAAGCGTATATGGATCGTATACCGTTCCGCCATCAACCTCTTGTGTGGCACTAGGAGTCACGAGACGTTTCTCAGTCACTGTGGGATAGAAACCAAGTGTAATGGGATTGTTCCTTAAATCCATACTTTTAAGACCTGAGAGTTGATGTAGTTCCACTGCAGTCTTCCTCAGTCTTGTGAGCCGATTCCCTGCGACATGAAGTTTCTTGAGACGCACAATACCGGCTAAAGAACTGAGTTCTTTCAGAGCATTGAAATTCAGGTTCAAGACTCTGACATTCGAGAAGATCTGACCGAAATTATCAGGTAGAGAATCAAGTCCACAATTAGCGAGTTCGAGATACTGCAGGTTCAAGTAATCAACCTTGGGGGCAAAGTTAAGAAGAAGGTTGCCCGAGAGGAATAGTTTACGGATTTCGAAGGCCTCAGAGAGAAAGGCTGTATCGATGATAGCATCGTCTTGCTGCTCTCGCATCGAAAGACTGTCAAGATGTTTGCAAGCAAGGAAGCCTGTTACATTGCCTAGGCGGTTGCGGTCGAGATACAGAAGACGAAGGTTAGGACATTGGCTGATATTGAGCGACGTCAGTTTGTTGCCACTGAGCTTGAGGTATTTCAAAGACCATGGTGTGGTAAATTCGTTGCTTTGGAAGACTTGGAGCTCGTTCTCCTCCAAATTGAGACTTTGAAGCGAAGTCAGTTTCTGGAGATTCCGCACCTCTCGTACACAATTGTTTTTTAAATCTAAGTCGTTCAAACGTTGGAGTTTCGTTCCAGTAAAGTCAATTGACTCAACCAAGTTCCCTCTCAGTCGAAGGCTAAGCAACCCATCGAGATGTCCAATACCATCCAGTGATCTAATCTTGTTGTTATCCGCCCTCAAGGTTCTGAGGTGTACCTGATACTTGAAAGCTGATAGACTCTCAATCTCATTGTTTGAAACATCTACGTACTGTAGGTTTGTAAGGTGCCCCCATGCAGTTAAATCCGACAGACAGTTGTGGCTGATGCGTAGGTGCCGGACAGTAGGAGGAGCGCCGTTGAGCTGGTAAATTTCGTTTTTAGACACGTCGAGATCCTCCAAGTGTTCACAAAATTCATCCAGCTTGTGTAAGCTGGTCAGCTTTTTCTCTTTCAGTTCTAGCTTTCCCAGGTGCTCCCAAAACGGCTCAAATGGTTCGACCTCCGTTAATTTCTCAACTAACTCCTTGATCGAATGTGATAAGGTCTTCCTTGACCCGCTTCCTGGCACATAACGCTGACCTCTTGCAATGTAACTGACCTCTAGGCCAAACGATTCATCTGCTTGATTCATCGTAAATTCGGACATGGGTGTGAGTTCAAGCGTTCCAATCTCGTGAGAAACTTGTCGGGGAGTTGCGAGCACAACGCTGGCTTCCCTTCTTCCATGGTAAGCTGGTGCAGGTGTTGTGACAATTATGCTAACGCTTCTATTGTGCTCATCATTGTCCTGGTCTTTACTGGGGGACTCTTCGTCCCGTTCATCGATCCTAGATACCGGACGAGTGGTGAAAGTGTGACCGCCAACAGATAGCCGACGAGATGAGCTTCTCAGTGCTGACCGCGTCTTGGTTGAAGGGGCCTTTCGACTGCCGGGTCGTTTATTCGTGATTATACTGCTATTCGCAGCGTCCTCTTGTGACTCGGTATCTGACCCACTTTCCGTTGGCGCTGGTTGTGATGCATCCTCACCGTTGTAAGCAGCAGACCCAATCACAGACGCAAGTGGAGATGAAAATGAGATAGTGACATTCCGGCGCCGGCGCGGACTGACAGATTCTATTCGGTCCTCGTGTATAGAGATCTCTCTCTCTACCTCTTCGACGAAATCTGTTCGGATTTCCTTTTGTGTTGTTGTGCGAGTCTGATGAACATTTTGATTTGTTTGAGAAGACTTTACTTTTAGGCCGTTATCTTCGCTCCAAGAACTCAGCCTGGAGTTGGTCTCGGATTGCGAATTACTAGGAGCTGTGTGCGTCGATTTGGCGGGCTCTGGTGATGGAGTGTGCTCCATAGATATATCAGATCGCGGCAGAGCTGCGGCGGCACCGTCTGTATCATGTGCTATCCTGGCTTCCTCTTTTCGCCTCGCAGCAACTGCCTTTATCCTCTGAAGCTCTTGAGTTTCGTCTACAGACAAATCAGGGATGTCTCCAAAAGGGTCCTCTTCAGTGTCATCGGAGGGCAGAGGGTTTTGACCTCCTTGTCCGGAAATGGACTTTCTCTTGACCCACATATTTCGCTCCCGATCAAAAACCATGCCTGCAAGTTGCTCAGGAATCAGGTGTGAGACGGTATGAGGCGCGATGACTCGTCGGGAGTCAGATCCTCTTGAAGAACCTGTTGGTACTGAGTGTGAAGTCGACTGGCTGCCACTTGAGCCATGGGATGGGAAATCTCCATCCGGGTGTGCATCACCACTCCCCGAGTTCGTCAAGGCTGAGTGCTTTCTTTTCCGCTGGAAGTCCGGGTTTTGGGTAATTCTCATATTTGGGGGGTCACTTTCGACATCGTCATCTTGTAGTAATCGTCCAGATGTTCTCATAATTGTCGCATCCACAATCCGATCAATCTCGTCTGCAGAATTGGCGGCATCCTTCACCATAGCAATGGACCTCATAGAAGCAGCAATAATGTCATCCATATCGCTATTTTCTTCGTATTGGCGCAGATGATTTAAAACTTCGGGATCCTGTTGTTCACGAGCCACTCTAGGTACAGGTTTGCCCTCTCTGCTTGGTGGTCTAGAAAACGGCTCTTGGGTTGACTCTTGGTAGGAGTCTCCATTTTCCTCATCCTGTTCTTGTGCAGCGGTTCCTGTCGATACGTTACGATCGTTTTCAGATTCGGATTCTTCTACACTGGTGAGACCGCTTCTAGGTCTGGTTTTGCCGCGAATAGCCAACATGATCTTCTTAGCCTCATCCAAAAAATCTTGAGTTGTCACAGACCCTTTACGGCTATCGTTCTGCATTGATCCTTTGAAGGGGATAGTACAGTCGAGCTCTGCTTGTATCCTTGCTATCTTCTCCTGCTGCAATAGTCGAGCACGTTCGCTAGATGTGAGTTCTGCCAGCGGCAAACGTTCATGTTGTATGCCACCTTGTTGACTTGCAGTAGGTGTGCGCGGTCGCAGTATCTCCCGCGTAGCAAGGACCTTGGCATCTGCTGCTTGCTGGTCATTGTCATGTCTGGCGTCTTTCCTCTTTCGGCCAATGACATTTTGCATTTGTTGATGAGTATCCCTCAGCGAGTCGTCCGCATCTAAACTCTCCTTGTCAACATTTTCAGGGGTCAACTCGTCCTTAGGTAATGTACGTCTCCGCTTAGGAGTAGGGTCCTTAAGTGGGGAATATGACAATCGCTTGCCTTCCGAGTCGCCGTTCCTCTTCCGCGGCGTCTCAAGGTCCTCTTGTCTTGCAGATACGGGTAGAACACTAGACGCATTTGAGCGGCCCGACATGCGGGAATCGGGTCGAATGTGTTTTCGAACCGTGACTACACGTCGAGCAGTATTTGCCATGCTGGTTTGTTTCGAACGCCTCTGTCTGCTAAAGCTTTCTTCCAGGGACGGCGACGGGTCCAGCTGAAATCGAAACCTTGTCTGCATCTTTGGGTCCAAAAGCGGAAGCGAGACATTTTCCTTGTCATCATCATCATCATCATCATCATCATCATCACCGTCAAAGCTGTCATTATTCTCCAGGGGATTCGTTTCATACGAATCGTATGATATAGCTTCACTGAACTGGAAGCTATCCAAATCCCCTTTCCCGAAACTACTCATTCTTCTAGAGGAATAGGCGTTGCTTTCATGCGCCATTTTGTCTGGGCTCGATGGCACAAAAAATGCTGAAGTTGGGCGTGTGCTCTCCATTCCCCGCGAGGAAACCCCTCGAGAAGAAGGTAATACCTCCTGGTTGTTAATCTCGTAATGCTCCTCAAATTGGCTTAGTCTGCGCAGTAGCTTTGCATTTGTAAATGTGTCATAAGTACCGAAAAGCTTCAAAGGACTTCCAGTACTAGATTTGTTTCCCTGGCTACCAGGCTTCGCAGGACTTGGGTGAGGTGCAGGTGGGATAGACGGCGAGAGTTTCGGCGACTGAGCTCTTTGGAACTCCTCAGAGGCGCTTGTCTTTTTGATAGTAGGCAATTGTTTGGGCGTGCTCGCTTGAATGGATTCTTCGGGCAGCATAGCTGATTCATCAATGGCAGGAAGTTCAGAAGGGCTTAACATGCGCTTTTGAAATGACCCTTCTCGTGAGTGGCCTCCTCTTCGAAGGTTAACAAAGCGGCCGTTGTGCGCAAAATCGTCTGTTCCAGTCGTACAGTCTCCAGGAAGCAATTGTGACACCTCATCCTCCTCTTCCTCAGTAGCTTGATTGCGACTTTGTACGCTCAGCTCTTCCAGGCGCTTCTGAAGTTCGGCAGGAGACACATCCAGTGGCGCGAAATCGATTTTTCCGTCATCTGTGTTGTGTTTCGTTATGTATATGGGACTCAATTCTTCATTGAGCATGATACTTTGCCCGCTCACAAGGCGCTGGGCTGCTTCTGGCACACCACTGACCTGTAAAAGTGAGGAGTCCATGTTCGAATTCGAGACTGAAGCAGCGCGTTGGCCTTTATCTTGCTGTTGAACCCCGGTGTCCGGTTTGGGATGAAAACTAGTCTTTGGACTTATACCATCCTCCGAGAAATTGCCACCACCCTCGTCTGTCAGCCTGTACTTTATAGCTGGCGGTTGCCTTTGTCCCTGGTTATCTTCTTGCTCCTTATTTGAAGTCCCCTCCATAGTTTGTTGCCCAACGCGTTTGACGTTATATGGCGGCGGACTTGAAGGCATGATACTGCCATCTTCAATGTTGGCACCTCGTTTCGATGGCGATATTGGTTGCGAGGGTGGACGGAATATATTTTCGAGGCCTGCCGAGCTAAATAAATCGCGTTGTTCGCCATACGGAACATCTCCCTGCAGTAGCCTCTTCTTCCATTCCGGGGTCTCGTTTATGCTCTTCGTCGGAGACAGACTATGTGATTTATGCTGGACCGTACTGTAGAGTACGGATTGTGTGCTGGACCCAGAGAGTCGTCGGTTGGAATCTCTTCCTCGAGTGCTGTTTGATGGCTCCTCTCTTAGCTTGGACGAGCGGCGCAACCCACGTTGTGGTAATGGGATGTTGTTATCATTGGTACTGCGCTCACTCAAGGGACTTTCCTGTGCTATGGAGACTGTCTGCCTCGTAGGAATGAGTTTGGGTATGCGGCTGGCGCGATTGATTGGTGACTCGAATGTGCTGTTTGAAAGTGCAGGCAACGATGGCGCAGGAGATGCTGCTGATCGTGGTTGGGAGACCCAATCTTCGGATAGGGAATCTAGCCAGGCTTGGTCCATTGTGAGGTGATTGATGCTGAGAGCGCAAAGGATTGTTGTGCGGTTTAGGTGGGGGAGCGCGTCATTTGTTGTTGTTGTTGATGATCGTGGTTCGCATGAAGGTGGTGTTGAAGATTGCGCATAAAGTGCTACTGCTTGCTTCCCTGCACAATTGATTAAGAGAAAACTGCAATCGTAATTTTACTGTTAGTATATTCGAAAAACGCGTCTGAAATTCTTGATGAATCTTCGTTATCGTTGCGCCGCTGGCAAAAGGTCGCTTCTTCAAATCAAATGGAGCGGGTGCGTCAATGCGCGATGCGTTGTCTCTGTTGGTCTGTCTATTTTTGCTCACCGATCCTCACTTGATCCTCCGTCGTTCACTCGTTGGCACAGCAACCTTCTTGTTCTACCACTTTACGCGAGATCGTGGAGTAGCGACTTCATTAGCACAAGTAGAACCCTGTCATAAAATCGATGCGCGACGACCGCGTCTGCTACGGCAACAACGACGACGACGACGACGACGCCTAACAACGAACACAATACAGAAGCAGTCGACTTCGATGCGCTGCAGAAAGCGAACGTCTGCGGTCGCTCAGCAGGCGCCTAATAATGGCTCACTCTCACGATTGGCACCGAATCCAAAATAACGCCAATGAACCCCTCCATTATTCCGCACCGCAAGGGCCTGACGAAATCATCTGCGAAGGCTCCGACACAGAAGATGATACGGCAAGGATACATGAGAAGCACCGGCGGTACGAAGTTGCTGCGGCAAGATATCTGCGCGGCAATATACCAAATTTGCAATCCGCCAGTCTGCGGGGTCCATTTGGTAAAGAGACAGGATGGATAAACCCGTGGAGATACCGGCCGCAAGAACGATCAGATTGGTGGCACCCAGAGTCCAGTGACATGCTTTTCACGCGTGCAAATGTTATGAAATGGGCAAAGGATACTGGGCTGGGACATTTGGCTCCTGCTGAAGCTCTGGCCCGTTGTAGGGCTGAAGCAAAGGCTGAAGTGGAAGCTATGGAAGGACTAAGCACTCCAATCGAGGTGGAGTCAACAATTGCGCAAATGGGCTCGTCTTATAAAGGAGAAGCAGGGTTTGAAGGGAACGGAAGTGATGTTGAGGAAGATTCTGAATCCGACATAATTGGAACAACTGCGGAAGAATGGACATATTCTAATCGTCCCGACAGTTCAACGTTACAATCCGAACCTTACACCTCGCGCAGACAGCCTGATCATTCATTGTCCATTACATCTCGCAGCTATGCTGACAGTCCTGGCGGACTCCCTGGGAATGCGACTATAGGTACAAAAAGACCTGTGGATTCACGATGGCTGAAATCGAATATTTCCAAACGCACAAAATTGGCTTCACCGCCATCCGTCTCAACACCTACACCCGTCTCCAATTTTCAATTTAAAAAGAGCAGAATGCAGCGTCAGACGCCGGCAAGATACTCCACATATGAAAATCCGCCCTCCGATCAAGATGACATTGCATTTCGCCCACAGGAAGCAACAACAAGCCGAATTGGCATGTATAATGTGAGTACTGGTGCAACAGATGATTCCAGATTAAGATGTAAAGGAGTGCCAAAGAATGGTGGACCACCATCACTTGCTGTGTCTATAGATGGCAACACTTCAGGTGGGCAGAGCATGGCCAAGAAACGAAAGCGAGTCCTCGGTTTAGAGCATGCACAGGCAATATGGGAGTCTCTACAACTAAGGGATATTCGTGGACGGAAACTGTCACAAAATGAGGGAACCCCTGATAGTCTGCAATCATGCAGGAATCCTGCTACGTCAGCAGAACCTAGTGTGTTTTCGAGAGCACATGATTTAGACACGAGTGCAACTGTCGACAATGAAGCAACGTCAAAAGGTACTCGCAAAAGCATCCCGATATCAAAAAAGGATGGAAGTCAACTAAACGAAATGACGCCTAAGAGAAGATCATCTCGATCGAGCCGTACAAATTCAAGAAGCAGAGAAGATCTGCAAAAGCATAATCGCATACTGTCTTCTGAGCGTGCTGATGATATTGACGATCTTTACGACGACTCTCAAGAACCTATTTTTGTCTCTGTACCAGATTTACCGTGTGGAGTAAAGAGGATATCTAAGACTCTATTAAGGCCGAAACCTTCATGCTCAATGCTCGAACCTAACGACTTATCACCGCTTCTTTCAAAAACGCAAAATTCCATGCACCAAACTCCAGCTACCGATTTCAACCAGAATAGCTTTGTTACTGAAGTAGCACCATCGACCCGAGGCTTGGGGACATTTCAATTCCGCAAGAAACGTAAAACGAAACTTGAAGAGCCGAATAAGGACGACCGCAACTCTCTTGACACCTCACATCTGGAGTCAGCATCTGTTGAAATTGATTCATTAGAGGGCCCTGATCATGGCCATGACGAAGCATCTTACCAGGAGGCACCTCCACTATTACCCGACTTTATCGCCAGCAATACGCCTGAAATAAAGGACGATGGTTTGTCGGGCAGAGCCAAAGGCCTGTCTCATGACCCACCTCGGAGTTCTTCAGTTGATCAAGCCCCTAAGAGGACGCATAGTTCACAGACAGGCACTTCGTGTAGGTTAAGTCCAAGTACCTGGACCACGGACTTCCAGACTCCAAGAGTGCCAACACCAAAAATCCCAACACCGAAAATCCCAACGCCCTTCGACTTCGAGATGCCTTTCGAAGTGGGAATGTTTCTTGTGGGAGCTGTGGAGCCCTCTTCTGCCTCACCATCTCGAAGAGTCTCTCTTCCAAAGGTAGACTCTCCGATTTCAGCATCCTCGAGGGCCGCTTCGACCAGGCCAAATGTCCCTAATGAAGCCCCAAGGTTACTGACTTCAAGAGCCCCCACCCCAAACTTACCTTTAAAGATGTCACCAATTGACCCAACAATTGCAATGGAAGCTAGTCCAACAAGGGAAGTTGGGAAGGAAACAGATGGTAGGATGCAGGTGCTTAAGGCCCTATCTCCCGAAAGAAGCTCAAGGAGTAGAAGATCCGGTGGCACCTGCGACATGGTGGACAACGCTCCTCAAACAACTTCAGCTACGCCACAACAGACCAACCATAAAAGTCAAGCACGTACCAAAGGAGCTACAATTCAAGAAGTTGAAAGGCAAATAGATTCGCAGCTATCGGGGCCTGTATCATCACAAATGGAGCAAATTAGCCCTTTACAACTGCTGCCTTCCTTAAATTTGAGTCAGCGACTACCCATCACTGTATACGTCTCTGGAAAACTTGTTACACCAATGGCAAAATCGCAAAAATCACCAGCGAAAACACAGTCATCGCCAACAGGGCCACGGAAAACGCCACAAAAATCGCAGAAGTCACCTGAAAAGTCCCAAACACTGCCAAGGTTACACACAAAAACGCCTCGTCTACATGAAGCAGATTCCTTTGATCTCAGCACACAGTCTTACGACTCTGCCTTTGCTACAAGTCCTCTTAGAAGGGTTCAATCTCCTCGGATATCACATCACGAATCGCCAGGAAGTCAGATGATCACTGGTGCAGGAAATATAGAAAAAGCGAATTCGAAGCATACACATTCCGGGCATGGTCAGAGCTCCATTTCTGACATCGAGGCGGCCCTTGGTCAAAGCGCTTTTCAAGATGTCACAAAGGATACTGAGACATCTCTAAGTAAAGATGAGGACACAGATGATCTGGATATTGTCTATGAGATCACTTCACGAAATGAGCAAAAGTCTATATCAAATATCATCCCTGAACCTGCAGGCGATCTTAGTCCCAGCCAGAAGATGGTTTCGCAAAACCAGCAAAGCAAAATATCGCCATTCGTATATGAAGCCGAAGATGATATTCGCAGCGCGCAAAAGATAAGTTCACCAAATGAGACAAATGCGGTATCACAAGTAATACCTGAAGCTGAGCAAAGCCCGTTCCAAGCATCGTCCACACCACAAGTTGATGTCCGTAATGTGGAATCAGTAAATATTGCCAGGAAAGGACTTGCAACGCCCCACATCACCGAAGATGTAACTCCCGTTCCAGAACCGCAAAGTCCATGGGTGACGGGCCACATAGAGCACAATTCAGCGCCTCTTCCTACGAAGTCCCTTGTTGGATCATTCTTGATCGATGGACCTGAAGAAGAACCATCTGCAGTGGGTAACAGCCCAACCGAGTACGAAGCCAGGATAGAGTTGGATTGGCAACGTGCTGATAAACTTGCGACCCCGGATGACGATGACGAGATTAGGCCATTCAGAGATCTTATAACTCCCTCGCCCGAACGAGATGCTAAAAGAGAAGGACCCGATCACCCAGCAACACAACTACTCTATGATGAAACCAATAATCCGTGGAAGAGCAATCTTAAGAACCCATCATCTGAAAAATCTACGAAACGAGTGTCTTTCGGGATGCTGCCGGTTGATGAGGGGAACGATTCAGAGATCAGATCCTCCTCACCAAAGCCACGTCCTGTTTCGCCACCACCGTCAACGACAACAGACTTGCCTGATGATGAAGAGCTGAGCGAGGAAGGTGACGACATAACCAAAGCAAACACGCTGGCAAACATGCCCAAGCTTGCGACCCCTAGATACAGGCCTGTCCTCACTGGGAGAAAATACAATGTGAATGAATCCCCATTCAAAAGAAGCAGTCCTCCACTTGATGCTATGGCAGAGGCCTTCCTAGCAGCAGATCGGGAGCTGTCAACAGACCGAGATCGGGGAGAAGCACAATTTGATAGCCCGACTCGTCACCTGAAGCCTATAAAGGAAGCTCACATAAACATTGGCTCACAAGAAGATGCCGGAGAGTCTAGTACTATGGGAACGTCCATGATTGCGCCTGCTGGTAAGATAAACAGAGTCACTACTCGTCGCGACATGGACTTTAGCTTGGACGATATAATGGACGGCCTAGGGGGTTGGTCCGTTGAGACGGAGCTCAAGCAAGCTAGCCGTGATGCGGCCAATACTGGGGCGTATGGTGCCATGAAAACACCAAAGATGAGAGAGCGGCTCAGTAGTGGATTTAGTAATGTTTGGTCATAAGAGTGTCATGGGGAAAGTTACATGGAATGGATATCCTTGCTGTTCAGAGGCTTCCCCCCTCAATCTGCTTTAAGGCGTCACAGGGACACAGGTACATGGGGCTTGGCTTGCAAAGAGACACAGAATTTCTAAGGTTCAACAGTTACGGGCGTAGAATTTGGGTCTATACTTCTTACAGTAGACCAACACATTTTGGGTGTTGGCTTGCTTTCGAGCAACACATAGAGATACCCTTCATAGCAATCGCTTTCCTAATGTAGTACTCATAATCAGCATCCTACACTCCTTATCAATGACTGGGAAATTATGCCTCATCCAAATCATGTGGCATGTGTCTCGTTGTCATTCGCATAGATACGGCTTTGGTGATGCACGAGGTGCAAAACTCGCACAGGTCGTTCGAATCCACAGGATATCATCAAACACTGTGATTGTGTGTAATGGTGTATCCTTGAACAAGGAGTACAGTATGTCTTACGAATGGTGTAACAATGGTACAGCCATTGAATTAGACTTCTACTTATCCAATGACACTTGGACACGAGAGCAATGATTGATCAATTGGAGGAGGTTTCCGTGTCGGCCGATAGTCTTCTATAGTCTACATGGCTTCCTACCAGTTCGCGTTCCTGATCATTGGAGGGTTGGTGCGGTCTTGGGAGGTGTGAGCGGTGAAAGACGAACACCTCATTCCATCACGTTGCTAATCGATAGGTCCAAAGCGAGGCACTTGGTCCTCTCCTGCAGAGGCGAGACGGCAAGGTTCTGAACGTTAAACGTTGAACGGCAAATAGGCTTGGCATTAATGTTGTGACAGATCTGGGCACTCGATTACTTTTGTTGTGTTTACGAGAAATGAGGGTTGGGCTGCGAAGAAGTCGATGCACGTTGGTTCATGATGCGTAGGTCAGTGCTGTAGACTGTAGGTGGTAGGTAGCACATGTGTTGCTGTCTGGCATCAGGCACGATTCTGTGTTTGCCCGCCTACCTTGCCTGTAGGAAAGGTACGTAAGGTATGAAGGGACTGACGGTACAGAGTACAGAGCAGGTCGTAGGCACAGGACAGTACCGGACGGTGCAGTCCAGGGCGCCGCAGGGGGTGTCTGTCCTCCGCCTACCCTGCCCAGTCCACTATCTCAGGCCACTAACGCTACCTAAGTTTCAGTATTTCAGCCTTGCTTGGGCTCTCGACCGGGGCCTGGGGGCGCTCCGTCATCGCTTCGCTTCGTTCGCGCTTCTCAGAGGGTGCAGGTTGTTTTGCCTGGCCTGGCCTGGCCTGGTACTGTACGAATTTCGCACCGTTCCTGCCTTACGAAAGCCCCCCCCCCCCAATACAATTTCCCCCAACGACACACACCACCCGACCTTCCATTTCCCTTCCACCATCTCTGAGCCCATACAGTCGTTTGTTCAAAGCAACGTGATAGTGGTAATCCCAGGACAAAATCCCTACAGAACTTCCTGCCCGGCCCGTCGCAATCTTATGCCGGAGAACCTTGTCGCCGTCAATACCTGCCACCACCACCGTGCTCAACCTGTGCCATTGAAGGCCCTACGTCTACGAATCATTCGACCACATTGCTGGAGCATTCGATAGATGTCCGCCTCATGAGCTTGACACCTCCTGAGCCCGAACATGCGGCACTCACCGCATCGGTGAGCACTGATGAGCAGGGGCAATCGATCTCGCGGGATGGCAACCACAACAACAAAAGTCCAGATGGGACACCTCCTGCTCGTCCAAGGCCAACCTCTTTGTTAACACAAGCTCTAGCAGCTCAAAGGCAAGAAGACGCAGCACAGTTGACGCTATCTTTCAAGGGCGACAGTTCCAGCGACACGTCCGCAAGCCCATTACAGGACCCTATTCCAGTAGCACAATACAATGGCGTACGCACTCTAGCTCCTTCTGGCGCTTCGACGAGCGAAATGGCGATGGTTGTAGCTGCTTCTTCTGTGCTCTCTGCAGGATCCACTCTCAGTTTGGGTGCGACACCTGCATCCAGCCCAATGGTCCTCAACTTTCATGATATGAACGACATCAACTCGAGACTTCAGAGCCACCGTGATTCATCCAACAGAGCTAGAGGGCGTGGCACGTCTTTGGAACGTACACAGAGGGAACAGAGATATGGCACCCTCCCGAAGGGATCTACCAATTCTGGCGACACAGGCTTTAATACTCCTCCTGCGCCGCCGAGCCCAACGTCCTTAAACGCCATCTCGACAAACCCCCCCACAGATGGTGTGCGTGCCAAATACAGGTCTTGGAGAGATGTGCGGCCGGGTATGGGTGCTGAGAAGGCATGGTCAATCGGGCAACATGGATCTGACGACAACGAGGGTGGGCAGGTTGAGAAGTCCATTAAAGATTCCCTTGCTGGCATTGAGCCCAATAATCGGAGTCGGAAAGCCAGCCACAGCCTACGATTCTTCAGAGAGGGCCTTCCGGAAGACAAGACGAAAAAGCGAGACGGCAAGGGGCGGCTCTCCAAATCGAACAGCTATCGGGGCAGTGGAGCTGATTCAGAGGGTGTCTATACACCACCAACTCTAGAAGAGGGCGTTTCACCAGAATCTTCGAAGTTCGCTGGTGGTGAGCAAGGGTACTTCGATATATCTTCAGATACTATTAAGGAGGAAGACGAACTTAAGGCAATGCCTGCTCAGCTACTTGCTGACATACGCAAGACTCATAACCTGACTCCTGGCGCTTCGAAAGGCACATCGTTCTCACGCAGCATACCGGTTACCGAAGCAGAGCGAAAGAAGGCCATCTGGGTTGAAGGCGATAGTTTCAGTCCAGAGAAGTCGACCAACCCACCAAGAATCGAAGATACCCACGACGAACAAGCTGGAACATCTCCCATCAAGAGTTGTGACGAGGAAGACTCGGGCGAGGAACAGATTTCATCGGCTCTGTTTGTGCCTCATAAAACGCCCCACGATTCCCCTGAGCGCGAGCGAGATGCTTTCAGCTCCAAGCTCACGAGACCTGGATTGCCTGAGCCCATTCGCTCCGATGACTCCGATTCAAACACACAAGATTGGTTAGAGGAGCATCAAGTACCTCCGCGCGAGGTTGAGAGCAAACACCCCACACCGAATTTGCAGGTACCCTCTGTTCAAGTGAAACAATCAAGTCCCGAATCTGAAAAGAGTCGCTTTACTTTAGAACCTCGGAAGTTGTCGGATCACGAACAACATGCTAAGCATGCTAGTGAGGCAGGATATATGCCCAAGGGCGAAGAATCTGGCCTTTTAGATGATCAAGACATAACGCCAACGGGTTCCTTGAAGCAGACTCATCAGATCCCCACAGATCTTGCCCATGTTCACCACCACCAGGAAGAGTCCAAGCAACCACTGGAAGCAATTGAGTTGGTCCCATATCGACACCAAGTCGGTGGCCATACAACTATGTGGCGATTCTCGAAGCGTGCTGTATGTAAGCAGTTGAATAATCGTGAGAATGAGTTCTACGAGAAGGTCGAACGCTACCATCCTCATTTGTTGAAGTTTCTACCAAGGTATGTATTATTTTATGGCCGTCCTTAATCCATAAGCTCCCAAGCTGAGTCTAGCCAAGACCGCCCATGCCGCCCCCTTATCTCCGAAATGATCATGTTTGCTAACGAAGTTATGTCAATTTTTCAATAGATATATTGGCGTTCTCAATGTTACTTTTGAAAGACAACAGAGACGCAAGTCTGTGAGAAAGGATGGTTCTGATTCAGGTCTCGAAAAAGGACAAGAAAATGCAGCTGTCAGCGGTACAGAGGAGCAAGCCAAGGGTAAATCCTCGGAACCTGCAACCTCAAATGGCTATGCTATTCCAGGCGAAGGACGTCCCAGAATGATCAGCCAGTCCTTGCAGTCATCTTCTGTACCAGTCCCGACAGTGACATTTGCCGATAATAGACACATCATACCATCTAGCTTCTTACAACCCCATCCGCATCTAATCGATCCTCAGAATCGATCTAATAGCGATACTTCGACGTTGACCACAGCTGCTCGTCGTGAACTCGGTCAATCTCAACCACCTCTGCCAGACAGTGATTTCACTTTCCGCCCTAGCTTGTCAGACAAGCATGCAGTTAGTTGGGGTGCCACCTCTGTTAATAAGAAATTGCGCAATCAAGTGTTCGGAGAGGCATTCCAAGCGCCAATCCCAATTCATCGTCACAAAAATCCGGCATCTAAGCACCGTTCACTCCCAAATCGCCATGGCTCTACTCTCCGGCCGTCAATGTCAGAATCTAGCTTAAAGATCAGCCAACCAAGTCAAGCTAGTTCTGGACAGCCACCGGAGGAGTCTATCAGAAGAAGGGCCATGAAGACCGCCGCCGCACGAAGGACCAGCAGTATTGGTCTAACAATGACGCCTGTGCAATCTCTTGAGTCCACTGCAAACGGAGAAGGCACTGACAACGATGAGGAGAATGCCTTTAATGATAAAGTCGGTACAAGCGCACCAGAATATGATGAACTTGCGCGACCTGAGGAAGGTTCAAAAGGGAGTCGGCCAAGACGTTATTCCAGTGGCGGCCTTCGTCGCAAACCGTCAGAAGTTGCCGAAGGCAGAGGAAATCTCAAGTACTTCGTGGAAGCCGACGATCCTGGGTACAAGGGTGATGAGGAAGACGTCTTTGCGATGGACCCTGAGCCTGCAAAGAAGAATGCACCATTCGCTATTGCTTCGGAGCAAGATAAGCAACCTCTACCTGAGACCAAGGATGGTAATCCTGTTGCGACATCTCAAACATCAGATGACAGCCGACTTGGCACAATGCTCCCTGCTGCTCCTACTGAACCTCCCAAGCTGCTCGACATCCCCCGCCCCGTTAATCCCACGACGGCGCGGACTCAACTTGACAAGCGTGTTGAATACTTCCTCCTTCTCGAGGATTTAACGGCGGGCATGAAGAAGCCTTGCATCATGGACTTGAAAATGGGCACTCGTCAATACGGTGTAGACGCCAACGAAAAGAAGCAGAAGTCTCAGCGCAAGAAATGCGCAGAAACGACATCGAAGGAACTTGGGGTCAGGGTTTGCGGTTTGCAGGTGTGGGATGTCAAGACGCAAGCTTACATCTTCAAAGACAAGTATTTTGGCAGGGACCTCAAGGTCGGTCGCGAGTTCCAGGATGCCCTCACGCGATTCCTGTACGACGGTATTGACTATTCGAGCGTCTTACGCCACATTCCTACAATCCTTGACAAGCTGTCGCAGCTTGAAAAAATAATCCGTGGCCTTGCCGGCTACCGCTTTTATGCTGCCAGCCTCCTTGTTTTCTACGATGGTGATACGCAGCAAGAAATTGAGGAGAGTGACAGTACGGCTGGCGAGAAGGACGCCACTGAGGTGAAGAAGAAGAAAAAGGAAATCGATTTCAAAATCGCAGACTTCGCAAACTGCGTTACTAAGGAAGGATTAAACATCAGCGAGAGGCCCTGTCCTCCTCGGCATCTGGATCTACCCGACAAAGGCTTCTTGAGAGGTCTTAAAAGCTTGAAGAATTATTTCTTGGCTATTCAAGAGGAGACTCGGAGAAAGGAAATGGCAATGAGGGGGAAGAGGGAGGGTCTGGAGAATGGACACGATGATGGGTACGAGATTATTGACGACGAAGATGAAAGTGGTATGAGCTATTAATGGGCGGCGGATAGTAATGGGTGTCTTCTTCTCTCAAGGACAACGACTTGTGTTTGTATGTTGATGTAAGACAAACGGCTCAAACGGGGTGGTGGGAGTGGGCTCTTGCATATTGTGCTTAACGGGCTGGCGTACAGAGTTGCATTGACTGGGGTTTTTGCGCATACCCTTGCATTGGGATTGGAGTTTCGGGGAATGGGGGGTATCGATGGTCATGGTTGGGAAGACGGTGGAGTACCATTAGATACCTTGTGCCCATGCTCTCGGGAGCTATGAAATACAGTAGCTTTTTTTAATTGGCTTGCTCTGATATTGCTGTTGGTATGTATGATCGCATAGAAGCCTGGCTGGGCCTCAGGATGTCAGCAAAGACCAATGTAAGATAACACCAGTACAGAGCATGCCATATCTTTTCAGTAAGGCTTCGGCTGACAGACTTGCCTTGGCTGTATCCCTTAAGTACAGGACAGTCCTTTCGTAAGGCACCGTCGGTGCTTTGGTACTTGCGTACATTGGTCCAATTCCAAAAGCATCACGTGTTAACGCGACCACACAGAGTGCCATTCAGATTACTCGGGATCTCAAGCCACACGTAGGTTCACGGCAAGGTCCTCCTCCTCCTTTGTGCTATTGGTCAACTACACTCGTAATTCACACCAGTGGGTTCATCAGCCTTGTTCCTGGGGCTGGGGCTGGGGCTGGGGCTGCTCGATGTAAGAAATCTTACCAGTACCAAGGCTCTACCGGTAAACTGAACCCCCATCTCTCCCATCCCCCATCGCAAAGGATGTCGGATATCGGATATCGACAACCTCTGCCCATCTCACGTCTACCAGGTCAGACTTAACTAAAATGCCAGAGTCTCCGCATGGCTGAAGCTGGAGATTCAAGAAGAGACTCGGAGGGAATCACGAAGAAGAGTGATTCTTCGAAAAGAAGGAGGGCGAGTAAGGCGAAAGTCAAGACAGGCTGTCGAACTTGCAAGTTTGTTCCCCCCTTTGTTCCCCCCTGGGCGCGCTCCCCCCTCTCCCTCTTGGGGGTTGGTTAGCTCCGCAAGCCAAACTCGATAATGACTTAAGTGCACTAGAATACGGCGCGTAAAATGCGACGAGACGAAGCCCTTTTGTAATCGATGTCGCAAGTTTGGTAGAAGCTGTGATGGGTATGAGGCCGACAAGCCACAGCAAGAGGAGCCCGACAAGACCCTCCAGGTCGCGAGATTCCGACCGTTGCTGAAGAAGAAAGCTCTCCCTATCACGACTCAACCTGCAATCCAGGTATTTCATACAGGCGAAGAGTTCAGGTGCTTTCAGCTCTACTGCGAAGACACAGCGCCTCGTCTGTCTGGAGTGCTCGGTGGTTCACTATGGTCTCGATTACTCTTACAGGCTGGCCACGACCAACCTTTCATCCGCCATGCCATCTTTACAATCGGGGCACTCAGCAAGATGCTGAAGGGTGGTGGTCTGGGACAATTCAAGATCGAGACGCATTCCACTACAAGTGATGATATTGTTCTGAAAAAGTATCATAACTTCGCCCTCTGGCATTACGACAAATTCATACAAGGCACGAGGTCACATATTTTGAATGGAGAGCAGGGCCGTCGGATGGCTTTTATCGCCTGCCTTCTTGTCGTCTGCATTGAAAGCCTTCAAAATCATGCCGAGGAAGCTCTTCGGCATGCAAAGGCTGGTACCGAACTCATGCACGAGTTTCTCATCGCAAATACACCAAATGCAGTCGATTCGGCCGAAGAGGAAACCATCAAGTGGAATGGCAATTTGAAAGCACTGCCAGGCATTGCTAGTCCTGCACCCCACATTATTGAAGACGAACTAGTGCAGCAGTTCAACAGGTGAGTTTCTCGGAGTCGAATTCGCTCTTTAAGCATATCTAGGGGTTGACATATGATTCTAATCCCCAATCATGTCTTTTGACTCCTCATATACTTCCGTGTCTTTCTACTACTGTGGACTGACTCCGATTTTCTTACTCCTCAACAGACTGCACATGCAGAACCTTGCTGTATTCGATTTCCAAGCCCCAGAGGAGCACTCAAGATTGAAAAAAGAAGGCAGCAAGACCATCCGGCTTATGCCCTCTGTCTTCAGCAATACGAACGACGCAAGACTTTTTCTCGAACTCATCATAAGGCGATCTTACCATTATATGTCCGAACGACTTCTCACACAGTATATAGCTGTCGGAAATTTGATGAACAAACCAAGCACATTATCTGATGAAGACACAGACGGATCAAATACACCCACCACAAACAGCGACTATCCTCTGTACAAAGAGGACCAGGTACAGATTGAGCATGAGATTTATCTTTCCGAGAATCGATGCTGGTCTCAAGCTTTTGACCGCATCTTTCATGTCACTCAACTAGATACGTCCCATCCAGAGGCCCTCTCAGCATCCTTATTGAAAATTCGATCACTAGCATTAGGCATACGTCTAGCCAGTCACATCACCAGCAGCGAGCTGATATACGACAAGTTCTTACCCGAGTTCCGACAGATGCTAAATCTAGGCAAAAGTGTGATAGAGCGAATGGAGGATCAGCAGTTATTTGAAGATGGCACCTTTATCTTCGATATGGGTCTGACATACGATCTCTCCCTTATACCAGCTTCTTGCCGGGATCGGGCACTGCGGCGTGAAGCCTTGGAACTTTTAAACAGCAAGAATTGGAAGGAGGGTCCTTGGGGTAGTAAGACATGTGCCGATGTGGCCTCGTATATAATGGAGGTGGAGGAGGAAGGTGTGGAGACTGAGTATATTCCTGAGGAAGTAAGGGCTAGGCTGATTGGGTGCGAGGTCGATGTGGAGAATAGGAGGGCTACGCTGCGTGTTGTGCAGGGGGCTGGTGAAAACAGGTGGTTTAAGAGCTGCGTGCGGGATTGGTCATCGATGTTTTGAGATCTCTTGAAAATTTACAATCAGACTGTTTGAAGTTGAGGAAGTGAATATGATTTCAAGTAAGTCAAAGTATCTCGGTTCCTCGAAACTCTGTCCACCCACGGTAGGAACAATACGAGGAGCCAGCTGCCAGAGGCCACTGCTCAAGGGAGCTTACCACATTGACCATAACGGGGCTCCCAGTGTACTCTTCCGTGGTTTATTGCAAGTGCAGTTTCAATGGTTTTTGTTGAGGCACTTGACCATTTATGTCTATGAGATTATCTTCAGACCATTCTTAAAAGAAATCATTTCCCTTTCCATTTCCATTGAAATCCCCGTCATGTTTCAGGTATCCATTTCGCTCAACTGTCTGTAACTGATGGTCTTCCTAGATCGTTCCGACACAGCCATCACATAAATAACCCAAGCTTATATTGCTCTTATCGTCGACTAGGCTTCAATTGTCCTCAAAGACAACCTCCGGCATAGTCAACATCTTGGAGCCAAGGCACTCGGAAGTCCTAGTATGCCATACCTTGTCCCACTCCTCTTTGAATCCATCAACATTGTACCGGGTTGGCAATACCAGCTTCTCCAGGTGTGGCAGACCGCACACGTATTCGATAGCACCATAGCGAGAGGTCGTATCTCCACCGACCGTGACGAAACGCAAGCACTCGGCCTGAAGGAACGGACCCTCGAAGATCTGGAGGCTATCGGTTTCTACCACAGGTAGGCAAGGGCCCCAGAGGTTATAGTGTTCTACCGCACCAAGGAATGCCAACATTGAACATGTGGTTCGAAGAAAGAGAAGATCCTGCTCTGGGTTGAACCAAAGCGGCATCTCATCTCGGAGATGTCTGTTGAAGCAAAGCTTGTAATACTGCTTCGCAACCTCACGAGACTCGCTGTTGGCTTGCAAAATGCCCGGGACTTGGTACTTTGCTTTGGCTTGAAGGCCGACGTTGGCCGTGATAGTAACAGTACGTGGTTCATTGGCAGCATAAGACCAGACCATGCTGCGAATTTCAAGTGGAAGCCGTGGGAACTTGGTGAAACGCGATCGTTGCTTGATCAGCGTTCGGCGCTGGTTCTTGTTGAGGGGGCGATGCTAAGGGATGTATTAGCCAAGTACAATATATGGTAGGGGGGAGAAAGATGGATAGAAGGAGAGTGAGAGAGTGAATCATGGAATATACTCACTTCGATCTTTGAGACCTTTCGGATAACTTGACGTCGTTGCGAGGGCTTGGTGACTTCACCATCTCGGGTAGTTAAGTCTGACCGCTTGACTAGGCGCCAGGAATCGGGACCGAGCTATGTTGTGTTGTGTTAGCAATGTTGTGTTCGGTGATGAGGGATATTTGATCTAGGGAGAGAGTTTAGTAGGTGGTTTCTTACTTGTTCTGGCATGGTTGCGACGAGGTGAGTTTAACGACTTGGTCGGATATTGCAGAACATGCGGTGGTTCAATGACTGAATGATGATGGTGACGAAAACAACAACGACGTTATCGACGAGACGAAAATGTAGTCAAACAGAGTTGAGCTAGGAGGTGTTAGTATTCCGGACTTTGGAGTGGTTAGATAAGATGGACTGGAGGAAGTTGAGACGGCTTACTTTCATTTCCTGAACTGAGCAGACCGGAGTAGCTCTGGAGCAGCTGGAGTTAGATCGCTTGACTCTACAGGATGATGGTGTTGGCTTTAGAGACTTACTCCTATCTCTTAAGTTGCAAGGTTGAACCAGGTGTTGAGAATTGCAGTGCTCAAATCTGCTTGTTGGTCAGATGGATTGTTGTTTGTTGTTTTGGGCCACTGTATTGAGTCTTGAAATTCGTAGAAGGATATACTTACTCTTATCGCTTGAATTCCCGATCTTGAAGTTGTCTGAAGACCCAATTTTGTGTCCTAGATCGACTGGTGTGGTTGCTTCGAGGATGGTCTTGGGCGTTGGATGCTGTTACTTACTCTTGGCCTTTGTTTAGGACTTGAGGTTGTGTTGAGGGTTGCAGTTGTTGTCTCAAAGTTGAACCTTGGTCTGAGATCGGACTATTCAGAATGTTGACACTGGGGTTTTGGTGTTGAAGGTGCTAGAAATCGATCGGTTTTTGAGATAGGGAGGGTATTGCTTGGATATTTACTCCCTTCTCTTGAGTCAAGAGAAGGAAATGGTGTTGAGGATTGAACCTTGTATCGCTGAATTGAGACTTGGTGAGAGATCGATTGTCTCGAGAGGAAGGTGTTGAGGGAGAGTATGATGGTAGGCGGGATTGTTATTATAGACAGCTTGAAATAGTCTTGTGGTATTCTTGGGGCAGGCTTTTGTCTACATCTCGATTGGCTATTGTTGGGAGTTGTGTGAGTTACTCGGTTTAGCTTGGACTTGACATTTAAGAGGCGGTATATCTTCTAACTATCTAAACCCCTTCCCAATTTATCAAGCCCCTCTCATCTTGGTGGTTCAATTCGAAGGACATAAGACAATTAATTGCCTCCATTCCATGCCATTCCATGGTGCTACGGATGTCTGGCATTTCCATGGATCATGTTAAGATCTTAAGACACTCTAGATTTGATATCAGTGCTCGCTTAATTAGATAGACTCTGTCGGAACCGCGGTCGGTTAGGTTTAGGTAGGAAAGTTGTCGCACCCTTGGATCGGCGATGCCCATCTACGCTAGTTCCGTGCTCGATAAGCACTTAGTGCAGCTTGCCGAGCTCCTCGCTCTTCTGTGCCTATATAACCACGCTCTTTCTCCACTCTTTTATGTAGAATTAGACAACTCTCAATGCAATTTTCCACAGCAATCTACTTTTCATGCTCCTTATAGACTGCGCGACAAAGGTTGCTTGGTGTTCCTGTAAAGCGTATCAAGTCTTCAGGGTCATTTAAATTTGATGCAAATGCACATTCATTGATCTATGCGTGATGTATCCCATTTCATTTTCTGTTTCCCTGAGATCTCATTTCCTTGAAGTGTAAAGCAACGTGATAAAAAGCCCATGCACTAACAGCCATCCACGATCAGCATCCCTTCAAAGAAAATGGCTTCCCGCACGTTCTCCTGTCGCCTTACCTAGTAATCCCTCCAGTACTAAACAAGGAGAGTATTCCTGTGGCTCATAGATCCCGGATGCTTCCTGTGGTCCTCATAACCCCTTGTAGTCTGGTGTCTATCGTGAAACAAGTCTTTGGTGGTGGTGAGGGTGGCACCTATCCCTGCGAGTTCTTTTCCCATTCCTACTTGAAGTTCGTGTGGAAAGTGTCGAGAGTAGAGAACGACAGACTGAACATTTTTTCCGGGCTGGCAAACGCTAATATCGCAGCTTGCGGAACAAACAAAGCAGTTTAACCAGAATGTGCGGACCCGCCCCAAATGGCCCTTCCATAGCAACGAAACGAAGGTCTCTCACCCATTCCAGAACTTGGGACCTAGACAAAGTTGCCGGGTGCCTGAAGTTTCGCGGCATAAGCGTGTATATTGCGCCCTGTGCTGTGTAAACCAAATCTTGCTCGGTATTGAAGAAGCGCAGTATCTCAGAAGTCTGTGGAAACGTGCAGAGTTGGTATATGCTCAGTGCGGTTCTTCTGGCTTCGCGGTTGACGGACAACAATGTTGGGTAACAGTACAAAGGACTCCTAGCCAGCCTGGTCTGTATCAACAGACTCAAACCTAACCCGGGCAACCCAACCAGGTCCAAACCCACACTATAAACCAGATACCGAACCGGCACAACCAGCATGTGCCACGCAAACAGACGATTATTAGAGAGCACGTTAAACAACTTAGCTTGTGTAGTGGCATAGTCTAGAGCTTTGCTTTTTATTCTAAAGCTATTAGTGGCTCTTTTTATTAGTACAGACTTCTCTATTATCATGAGCTCTACTCTGTTTCCGTGGAGACTTTAGTTAAGATGTTGCTTTTAGAAGCGACCTAAGCGAGGATAAAAAGGGGGAGACACGTTGTTTACGCGACGTCGCGTGGTGGTAATTAATCTGAACTCTAATTCGAGTGTTCATCCATTGAATATTTACCATATGTCAAGCACAATCAGTAAAGCTTCATTTTCCACCTCCACATATGATCTTAAGGTGATGTGCCTCTGAAGATACTACCACAAGCTCTTGCCGCCAGTGACGAGTCTTTCAAGGCCTCGAATTCCACCACTGAAACAAGAGACACTCCAAACTAAATACAATTAACCGCTCTCACAATAAATTACTTGAATGCGGAACTATAGATAGCCCACTCGTACTTTCTCCAAAAGTGATCCTGGAGCCTCGCTTCCAAAGGCAAAACACCCAAAACACCAAAAGCGCGCCCAAAAGCCCTCAACCAAAAAGATCAAAAACGGCAAAAATCAAGGAGATTTCTCTCCTTGACCCAAACCAGACGAACTGAAAGTTTGTAGAGTCAAGCTCTCGAAAGCCACCCACTCGCAAGGGTAAACCCAATTACGCGGGGAATGATGCCCACCAAGTCACTGTTACCATGAAGCTTGGAATTAGTCGTTCGCTGCGACCATTGCCAGTTAACGTCAGGGTGACGATGTGTTTACTTTGTTTGATGAAGGAGGACGCGTTATCTTTTTACTTATAGGATGGTGTTCCTCGCTTTCCAGGAGAGGTTTCGCGTTACTACAATATCGGTAGGTAGGTAAGGACTACAAGATCGGTAGGTAGGTAAGGCACTACTACTATCACCTGGTACTTGCACTGTGTGCTAGCAGAGTTAGACTTCATTGTCATCGAAGTCCTTGAGTAAGTTCTATCTACATAACCAGCCACCCCGACCTTATGAGCCTTGAAATCTGCCTACCAAGTAACGCGTGATTCAAGCTGCTCGCTCCGCGTACAAAAATCAAAACACCAAGGTTCAACCCGACGTGATAGCGCTAGTGTAGGTGTAAAATTTGATGGGACTGCGGAGGAGGATATATGATTCACATTCACTCGACACTTTACAAAAGCAAATAGATATGTTGAATCAGGGATAGGTCCTTCTTATTGCTGATTGCTCTAAGGCCACTCTATGAAATGAATCTAGCCACCCAAGTACACACAACGAAAACCACCTCTCACACCTCAAAGCTTAGCGGCGCCAAGGGTCCCCAAATACCAAGTCTTATCAGCATCCCCGAACTCCTTAGTAGAGAAGCCATTTCCTAAATACCGAAACCTCTTACCATGGTCATATGTAAAGTCGTAATCCTCACCACGAAAGCTCTCCAGCATGTGAAACCAATGGATGCGACTTCCTGGATGCAAAGCCGTGACGGGACCAATCTCCTGTCCGTTCTTGAACCAGGAGCGACAGGTTCCTGCCCATGCGGTGCGCGGCATGAAGGCTTCGATGTGTTCGTAATAGTCTTCCAGTGCTGTCTGAGAGGGACAGAGCGACTTGATACCTTCGGTTTGGCACTTTTGGATGGCGTTGACGATGTATTTGGCCATGTGTTCGGTGATTGTTATGATGCTTCCGTGGCCGACGGGGGCGTTGGGTCCAAGAAACACTTTGCGGAGGAGACCTTGGTTAGTTGTTGAGCCTCAAGGAAAGTATAGATTTCTGACCCAGCTTTGGTGAAATGAACTGATAACTTACTGAAATAGTTGGGAAATCCTGGTACAGCGCACGACATATATGCTCTTGGTAGATTCTGCGTCCAGAGATCCTGTAGATTACCACTGCTGCCAATTATAGGGAATCGTGGCCGAAAGGATACGTCGAACCCTGTTGCACAGACTATGAGATCGACCTCGACGACTTCTCCGCTACTTATCTCTAAACCATTTGGTACCACCTTGACAATCTTTTCAGTGACAACACGTACATTCTTGGCCGTTAGCGCTGAGAGGTATCCAACAGCTGGTGTTAGTCTGCGACAGCCGACTGGAAAAGTGGGAATGAGTGCTTTTGCCAGTCGTTCGTCGTTACCTAGTGCTGCTCTCATGTACATTGACAACTGTTGGGATGCAAAAGCTGCCAATTTGGTGTCTTTGAGGAGCTTTTTGCATTTTATTAGCTGTAATATTCCGAGCAAAGTGCCGTCCAGACTTACTAGTGGAAACTTGGAGTTGATCTCTTCCTCAACCGCTTTCACAAATTGCAAATAGTATTCTGGCGAACTCTTGAACTTCTCAATCTGTGCATCGCTAAATTTATCTCCGTCCATCTCTACAGTCTTCAAGATCTCGCCTGCTTTGCTACTTGTTAGTGTCTGTTGTTGAGGTGGTACAATCCAGGTAGGTGAGCGGATAAAGTTTACTAGCTCTTTGGCATCTATGCATACTTAGTACTGGTTCCAAGGCTTAACGAACAATAACATACCTGATTGTAAAGCTGGGACGATTTGGACACCAGAAGATCCGTTCCCAATGACTGCCACTTTCTTGCCGGCATATTCGAGCTTCTCAGGCCAGTTTGCACTGTGAATGACTTCGCCGTGGAAATCATGGAGACCAGGAATATCAGGCCACTTCCAGTTGCTATATGTAGATGTCAGTTTAAGTACAAAGATGGTTTATAGTCTCCTCGTGCCAAATTAATAAGAGAAATGAAGTATCGGAATTGACCTAACAAGTCAACTGGAGACGAGGGCGGAAGTATCGGACTCACTTTAAGATCCCCGAAGCATCGAGAAGGAAATGAGCATAGTCGTCAAAGACCTCGCCATTCAACAGATTGTGTATTTGCAATTCCCAAACACCTTTTTTCTCGTTCCAACGAGCTCCAATCACGCGATGTGAGGTCTTGATGAATGGCAACAGATTCTCCTCCTCGCAGACCCGGCAAAGATAACTCTCAATCTCTGGCGCTGGCGTAAGGAACGAGGTCCACTGCAAGGTTTTCAGTCAGTATAACTCGTTCTGAAACACAGCTGAGGTCATCAGCAAGGGTTCCAGAGCACTCTTGGATTCCAGATCCATTTGTCAAAGGAGGCAAGTATTTCTCAATCTACTTACCGATGGGTTCGGCTTCCACGAGAATTGATAGTTGTGAGCTGGCACATCGCATGCGCAGCCAGGATATCTAGACTCGTACCACTAAAGGCAGCAACTGTGAATTAGTACGTCGCTTCAAAAACAAATTAGCTCTGGACATACCGTTCCTCCCACTTTCGGATTCTTGTCGTACACAACATGTTCATAGTTGGTAAGCCGCTCCCGCAGCGTCCGGACCATGTTGATACCACTCGCACCAGCGCCAATAGTGACAACCCTCACTTGTCTTGTAGTGCCAAGGGGCTCTTCAAGCACAGAGTAAGTGCCATTGGTCTCGTGATCGCTTGGAGCCATTTCTGAAATGTCCCCCATTGTTTGGAGAGTGTTGTTGTGCTGCAAACAGGTCAAATGAAGCTGGGGAAAATGGGGTGGATTTCTGTGTGAGCTTGGCAGGTGACGCTCTGGATATAATAAAGGGTGAGGTCGAATGTTATTCACTATCTACCTACTGAATCAGTGAACGCGCAACGCCTCTGGCCTGCGCTTGGCTTCGTAAATCAACCACTCGGCATTCCAAGCGAGCCCGACCAGGTTTCCAGGAGACAAGGGGTGACTTTTTCAGCTGAATAATTTCACTTTCACCGGGTTGAGTCTGCCGTCGGTAGTTATTCACGAAACCTTATGGATACTGCGTGTCTCTGCTTGTACACCACTGCAGCTTAATGACTAAGCAATTGATCTGGGGATGGATTTGCGATAGATTATTTTCATGAACCGCTCAAACTACTAACTAGTGATTTACGAGGCACACAGTTCGTACCTAGTTACGACTCAGTTGGTTCAAAAGCGAGATTCAAGCGAGCAACGGCATTGTCCTCGAATGGTTTGCATTGAGAATGATGAAGGCTGTTGATTGTTAAAGTGCATGGCTGCGCTTCAGCTCTGCGAATGGTCGCCACCGCATATAATTAACACAAATGAATGGGACGGCTTCAGCTAGATACTGAGCAAGCTGAACAATGGAATACACATGTTGTGTTAACGAAACTTGGACATAATTATCCCAATGTTGCTTCACAATTAGTTTCCAGATAGAAGGCCAACTGCTGCGCACGGCCGAGGGGAAACAGAGCTTTTATAGGCACAGCTTATTGGATACCATTGATGGTCATCAAATATTGACTATTACTTAGACAGAAGGACTTGCAGGCCTAGCTTCGTAGCTTCCAGGCTTGCTTAAAGCCGGAAACTCCGGAGGGCAACTTGAAATAGTCCTAGCAGTACAGTATAGAAGTGCAAAATCTCTTCCACTAGCAGCCTTCTGCATAAGAGAGTCGCAATCGCAACATTTCTAAGGATTGAAGGAAGTTGGCGTTGTTTAGCCAAGGACTGCAAAGAGAGACGGACAAAAGCTCTTTGTCAAACGATTTTCACAACGAGGTCTTCGTATAACTACCTATCAGAGTCTGAGCCTCGTCTACCATCACAACGACCCAAGTTTCGACCGGGTTAGGACTGTGCCTACGAACTAGGTAGCGTCAGCCCATAAACAGTAGTCACACCTCAACACAGGTCCCAATAAAAACTTTTATCCGCAAAGCACCCCTTGCTATCAATGCAGCTTAACTGCAACGCAAATCCCCGCATCAGTGCTCATAAGGGCCTGACATATCGAAGTCGAAATTCATCGTCGCCACAAAGGAATTCCCCAGGTGCATACGAAAACCTATAATAATCCACAACTCACGTAAAACCTTCCCAAGGAAGCCCCGTAACTCTCCCGGCCCCATTAAACCTAACTCCCTCCTCTCTAAGCAAATGCCTCTTCAACTCATCGTTGACCCCCTCCACGCCACCGTGTCCCCAACTCCCCTTAAAACCGCCAATCCCCCCATCACTCGCGAGTACCCTATGACAAGGCACCATAGGCGCAAAAGGATTATTTCGCAAGGCGTTACCGACGGCTCGAGGCGAGGACGATAGAAACTTCGACATGGCACCGTAAGTTGTGTATTGGCCGCGTGGGACTTGGCAGAGGAGTGCCAGGACGCGTTTCTGGAAGGGGGTTTTGTTGGAGAGGGCGATTTTCTTTAGGTAGGGCGTAAGTTCTACGCGTTGTTTGTTGATAGCGGTGTCGGTGGCTGGTGCTTCGGCTCCTTGTTTGGTAGGGAAGAATGGTGAGATCGAGGGATTGGCCTTCTTTTTCTTCTGTTCCTTCTCCCCTTCGCCCACTTCACCACCCTCTCGTTTCCTCTTCTCAGCAATCCGCGGTGACCTCTCCATCTTCCCAGACCGATTTTCTCCCTTGGCTTTGCCCCGAATCTCTAAACTCTCATTATGCAGCTCTACCAGATCAACCTTACCATTCAATATCATCCCCCCAAGCTCAATGCTATGGCGCAGTTGCTCTTCGGACATATTTTTGTATGCGGGGCTTCTGATTTTTGACATCCAAGGCGCGTCAATCCCTACGCTCTTGTCGAGGATTATGCGTGCGAAGCAGTGATCGACGTGAACTGGCCATTTAGACTTGGATGGTTAGCATTGAATCTTCGAACAAGCAAAAAGTTGAAATGACTCATGCTACCTGGACAACGGATTTAGATATGGCGGCCTCTGGAAGTGTCTTTTGGAACATTTCTTTCCATTCGGCTTGCAGTGCTTCTAGCGTGTTGGTAGATTTCTCTAGAGCCATATTGGACTTTACTTCTCGCTGTGCCTTTGTGATGTGGAAATATGAGAGATGCAATCAGTACTACAGAGAGTGGTTGTCAAGGTGTTGGTTGGTCTATGATTCATGCGGGGAAAGAGAACGCGTCGTCGCAAAGACGTCGAGACACCAAGTCCCGTGTTCGTTCGCTAGACTGACCCATGGTATAAGCGCCGCTTCCTTCAATCTCCTCCACATCAAGTACGTAAACAAGAAAAAAAGCAGCAAAAAAATTAAGTTGACAATCAACCCACACACCACACCCAAACCACAACACGCGTAATCCAGTGCCGCCACACCACGGTGAAGATTTCTTTGCAGAGTGAGTCCTCCCTCAAGAAGTTTTCTTCATTGCTTAGGGCTCCACCAGCGATCGTGAGTTACCTGCACGAGTGGGGAACCACCGCAGTGTTCGAACCGGGCGCGAAATTGTGACATTAGACATGGGTGAGATCTTGTGGGATCTTGATGTCTTCTTTGCTTACGACCATTACAGCCGGAAGTGAAATCCATTATTTCATTATTTATAGGGCAATGGTGTTTGCTCACGCTAAGGATTGCCGAGATCACGTGCGGCAGTGATCGCTCGTTTCAGCTGTAAGGCTTTTGAAGGATTTGTAGTTGATAATATTATTGGGAGATCACCTCACAACAAATCACAACAAATCACAACAAATCACAGCAAATCATGACAAACCACGACAGTTCAAATATGGGAAAGAGATCGTTATTTAGGATACGCAGCAGAACTAATCCACAAGCCAGCCGCGAGGCACAATATAGTGAAATATCAAGCTTTTCCATCTTTCTGAAGCCATCCAATCCGATCTTCGTTTCCGTCCTATGAACACCGCGCCCCTTCAACCCATCCCTTCCACCACCTCCTGCTTTCATCTCAATGCAAAATGCCAGCCGCTGAAATCGCAATCAAAAAGCAAAATAATTCTCAAATAACGCATTCAAATGGGCAAAACAATCTTCCAAGGAGAGTAGAGAAGTAGAGTACAATATATAGAAAATGGTCCTAAAACAAAACTCGCAAAAACGCAGTAAATTTAAGAATAGAAGATCATGAAGTCATCACAGCTCGATTAGAAGCTTCCCGTAATAATAGTAGTAATCGCGGCAACAGCCCCCACAATGCAAGAAAGATAACAGGTTCTCTCTCCGGCTGTTACAGAGGAGACCATTGAGAATGGGTATCGAATGAGATGAAAGAAGGAAAAGAAAAGAACGCCAGTATCATGTATACTGAATTTTCAAGCCGGAAACCAAAGGAAAAAATCAAATAGCAAAATCAAATAAACCCCCCTAGATCATCCCTCCTTCCATCTGCATTGCTGCTTTGATTTCTCGCGGATGTCTCTCCACTTGATTTCCGTTAGCAAAACTGGTGTTGCTCAATTTGTTATAGCCACCCTCTGGTGGTGTACTTGCAGCTCGGTCTTGGTTCCAAGAAGGTGGTACGCTTTCGTAAGGACTAGTATCTTGAGGACTCTTTGGATTTCGTCCACGGCTACCACTGCGGAGTCGCTCAGCTGCACGAGAGAAACGTCCAGTGATGCTGTTGTCGTTTTTTTCAGTGATGCTTCGGCCACGGTTATGCTGACTGATTGGAGGTCCGCTTGGTCCACTGGAAGAAGCGTTACGAGAATGTGCCCGCGAGAACTGCTGTGGGGCTTCAAGCACTGGGCTTGGCACCCTGACGACGTTTTTGTCATCATCATCATCCATCACAATCTCAATGACACCAGACCCTTGAGACACCCCAGAGACCATGGAATTTGTGTTGACATTACCCGGACGGTACAAAGGCGCTGGTGGAGGTGGAGGAGGGACAGCCAAATGCTGGAGTTCTCTCAGAATCGGTGGCGCTGGTGGTGGAGGCGGGGGTGGTGGAGTCAAATTGTTATTCGACGGGTTGGTAGGCTGGGAGCTGGCTTCAATGGTCTCATCAATCCCGCCCATGGCACCTTGATTTCCAGATGTGTATGGAGGAATGTTGTTCCTTGCTTCATAGCCAAGTTCTCCGGGTTGAGATTGTCCAGGCGTAATCTTGCGAGGGGACACCGTCTGTGGATTGCGCATGGCATAGAGGTTTTGTGTGTTACGTCTGCTGCTTGGAGGGAGAGCGGCGTGAAACGCAGGATGCGTTGGTAGACCAGCAGGGAGTGCTTGTGGTGAATGAGGCGGCTCTTCGGGGATTGGTGCCGATGCTGAGCGGGGTGGAACACGTCGAGGAGCGGCCTGATAAGTTGTCTTGGGCAGTGGACCAAGAGTATCAAATGCAGTATTGTAGCTGTTTGCTTGCAGATGATTGCTTCGGGTAGGTACTTGATCGTACTTCTCAGGAATCTGGGGGACGTCGGGGATATCTCTGCCTTCTGGATCGTACTTGGGATGTTGCATAGCCCTTGGTGTTGCTGGCAGACCTATTTGAACCGTTGTCGATGAAGACTTCTTCAAGTAAGCAGGGTCCGTCATCAGAGCTTGAGGAGAAGTAGTTTGACTGCGAGGTGGAGGTGACATCTGCTGCCCTCTCGACGAAGGACTTGGCCCAGGGGGGAACGTTTGTGTTCGCGTGAATTCGGGAGAGTTTTGTCTCGAAGCAGGACGGAAGTTCATTGGTGATAGCCTGGCAATCTCTTCGGGGTGCACAATCGGAGGAACCGACGGCCTGCGAGCAAGAGACTTTCGTCGCTCTTCAAGCTCACGTGCGGCTTGCTCTTTTTTGAGTTGGCGTTCCATGGAGACCTGATTGATGTCGCTAGCCTTCATATCTGACATCGCCCGAGTATGGGAAGGCCGAGATGTTTCCCGTGTGCGTGAAGACTTCTCTTTCCGAACTCTACTTGTATCTCGTTGCCGGCTGCTTGATCGGTTGCGAAGTCGTCGATCTGGTGATGGATCACGCACGGCACTTGTTCCACGTTCACGCATTCGGCTCGTACTTCTCTGACGTTCCCTGAACCGCTTCTGGTCGGCGTAAGCTCTTTTGAAGTCTTCGTCATCATCATCTGCCTGATAGAACTTTGCTTGTGGTGACATTGGAAGGGGCGAGGATGGCGAACGCATGACAGATCCTTCACGTCCCTTGCTTCTTCCTCGATTGGTGTCGACAGCAAGGAAAGTCAACCGAGTATCCGGGCTGGTTCGGCGACTACCGTTACGACTGGCCGGCTTGCTACTATTTTGCACACGCATGGCCTCGGGGGATGCTCGACGGACTCTGCTAGATGGCTTACTGCCTTTCTCCCTTGCCCTGCTACTGTCTCGCGTCGTCTTACCTCCGGACAGGGTTGAGTAACCAGCATCACCTCCATATCCAACGGCTCCAAGCGCCTCTAGGTCTTCTGGTGACATCGGAACAGGCGATGTGGGAGATCGCTTCGCAGGCTTGATATAACGACCGTTACTTCTTCCACGATCCTCAGAAGGTTCACGCTTTCTTGGCTTGCGACTACCACTGCGTGCTCTGCCGGACTTTTCCTCGCCTCTATCTCGGCTTGCGTGCCGACTACGCTGCTTCTTTGAAGATTGGTGATATTGTGCGGATTCAAGACTGCTGATGTATTGGTCAAGACTCCTTCCAGTCACGACGGGACTACCGGTTCCCTGAGTTTTGTAACTCCGTTCAGTGACAGTTGGACTTCTTCCAGCGGCGAGTGATGCACCCAAGGAACGTGAAGTGTCGATAGACCGACCCGTCTGACGCGTGTATCTTGAAGATGTCACAGATGAACCTGGAGAGGTCATGTAATCACCGGTAATGATGGATTCCATTGGAGGCCATTGGATCTGCAGTCCATCTGGCTTTCGATCACGGGACCCATTTCTGGCTCGCGCATCCTGCTTTATGGCGGTAAAAGAATCCGGAGATGGCGATGGCAAGGGATTCGACTGCAAGCCTTTGTTCTTCTGCATCATCGGACTTGCAGTAGCTGCTCTGGAAGGGCCAGCGGGTGTATAAGTGGCGGAGCTAAGCTGCATTGTCTCTGACTGAGATGATTTACGCTCATGAGCGCGAGGGGCAAGTTCGCTGTTCTCTATCTCAGAACCAGAATCGGCGGGTGTTGGAGGCTTCACCTGTTCTGCAGATCTTCTTAACGGTAAGGCATCTGATGGCATCTCTCCAATTGATGGGAGACGTTGTCTCGAAAATCCGCCTGGAGTAGCTGTGCGAGCTGATGCTGGTGTTTGATAAGCACTACGATTACCAGGTCTTAAGAGAGCAGTGTGGGCTGTTGAACCATCACGCGGTGAAAGAGCAGATTCAGCAATGGGCGTGACGCCCATTCCATTGATGGGGGTCCTGTCATCATCACCAACTCCAAAAAACTTTGACTTCCCACCCTTGTCGCCAAAGGAGGTGATTAGCTTCAATGCCGATGTCTTTGCAATGCTGCGTTGAGGACCCCGAGAACCCGGTGGAGATAGAGGCGGGCTTAGGATCTCCGGAATGCTCTGGTTCTGAAGTTGTGAGAAGGTCGCGGCTTGAGCTGTTGGCGAGGTCCATGGCCCTGAGGGTTCTGATCCGGTGCAAGAGAAACAACGGATAGCTAATTGCTGCTGGCTGTGCTGGACTGCCCACTCGCCCCATTTCCTTACCAACTCTGCCTGGCGTTGCCAATCATTGGGGAAAACATGACAAGTCATGATCAAGGCCTCCATAAACCTCTTGTGCGATACGTATATTTCGATAGCATCATTCTGATCACCCATACCAACCATAATTGTAGCGGCAGTATGGACATCCCCCTTCTCAAGAAGACGTTGTACGTAGGCCCGAGCAACCTTTGTCTGTGATGCATGACCACCGATGCCACTCAAAGCTAGAAGCATCCAATCTGAAGAAGTCATGGATTCAGAGCTTGTAGCCATGATATCAGTGTCGATATCGCCGAGCCACTTAGCAAGGAGGACACGATTAGGCGATCCGAGAGGGTGCCGCTGCATCTCATCCTGAATCATAGCTTCGGCTTCGCCATCCCATCCGAAAATAGTGCTCAGCATCTGTCGACGGAGGTCATCATTTGTTAGATGAGCGTTATTCAAGACCTGAGGATGACTGTATGGGATATCGCTCAGCCTGGCCTTGGTGAACTTGAAAAGATCAACAACCTTTGAGTCCTCTGGGCTTCGAAGAACCTCTTGTCGGAGACGAGAACCCCTCGGGCGAGACCGCGTTGATGAGGTATGCGAGCTTAAGCTGCTCATTGACAGACTATCCCGACTTGAGGCCATCGACGGTGCCTGGCTGGTGGAATGGAGAGAGGAGCCGATAGACATTGAGGTACCATCACTGTACCCACGTGATAGGGCTGAAGAATACTTGCGATGTGTGCGAGAGCCAGCAGACGACCTCGATGTTGTTGAAGCCCGACTTCTTGATGAGACCGGACTGAGGGTCGCGGAGCGGTCTGGCTCGAGAGTACCTTGTTGATCCTCAAGTTTGTCCATTTCTCTGGCGATCCTCGCCAGCGGCGACATGTGATCTTCATCGCTCTCGGATACGTCGATGTTGATGGGCACTGTTGTCGTCTCGATATCCGAAGCGCTCGGCGTAGCCGCTGAGTTGTCCTTCTTCTTCTGCTCCTCGATCGACACAGGTGGCGATGGTGGTAGTAGGTTGGCTGGATGCTGTACATTTGCCACCAACTGAGGTGGAGAATTGAGGTCGAATTGCTGGGCCGTATTGTTGCGGCCCAAAGTGAAAAGGGTCGCGCCGGGGCCATACACGGCAAGACCCCTGACGTCCCCAAGCGTTGGAACATTTTCATAGGTGACATGCTTTGTTCGCACATCCCATGACGACGTTTCTCTGTGAGGCGGTGTTAGTATTCTTGTCTGGCTAAGCGCGCGCGTGGGGCTGAGAATATTTTGTCACTTACCCATCACAGTATTGAATTATGCGACCATTCTTAGACCATCCTAACCAGTTTGCACCGGGTTGGAAGTTTTCCGTGCGTTTTAGAACTCTGACCACCTTTGCAGTGTCGTTACTCGTGGGCGATTTGGCGATGCTCCAAACTCGGAGGTCCCCGTCATTTGTCTGTGTTGCTAGCATGTCTGATTTTTGGCGTGAGGATGAAGCATGCCATGCCAATGTGACAATTGGGGAAGGCCCTCTGGAGGTAGTTAAGCTGTGTAGAATTGTGAATCTTGGTTGTAGTGCTGCAATCAGAAGCGAGCCATTTGCAAAACTATACTTGTTAGCCCAATACTCGACATTCTGGTCAGAGAAGTTAATAGATACCCAATAGCATAAGTTCGGCAATCTGCAGCTGGTGCTAAAGCTGTAATCGGTATTTGATCTATTGTTCTGGCAGAAATGTGCTCCGAGGTCGTAGGCTCGAAAAGAATGACATTTCCCTGGTTGTTTCCTGGATTCCGTTAGCACCTCCACGAGACAGAGCAGAGCATCTTTTGAGCATACCAAACGCAACATTTCCATTCCGCATCCATGCTGCTACTGTGAGATTCTCATATGATGCAAATCTTGCAATCTCATCTCCCGTCAAGCAATCCCACACGATGGCGGTCTGGCCCGCATCATAACTCACAACCAAACGTCCAGCTCCTCGGTCGCTAACAGTATCCACCGCCAACAACTGTATTTCTGCCTGGTGCCTTGAGAAACGCCGTTCTATGGTGAGGGTATCATGATGTGCGCACACCACCGAATTCCCTTGCGCATATAATAGCATCGAGGCCGTCGCCGCGCATGGCTCGAAATCGCGAGTCGGTTGGGGGACGCCAGTTGATTCCATAGTATCCATATCCATACTGACTTCTGCCAACGTTGCCAACCTTCCTGTCTGTGAATGACCACCAGAACTCATAGACAGCGAGCGATTTCTCGCAAGCTGCCCGCTATACCCAGCGGACATGGCGACAATATTGACCTCGTTCTCTGCACTCGAACAAAGGAACTGTTAGCCGGCGAGTGGCATATACCAAAACGGCTACACACATGCGAGTCCCGACCTCCGAGTTTTGCAGACCCAACACGTTCTACAGACTCGTGGTGGTGGGTGGGAGGTAAGTACTCACAGATGTATCTATAAGGCCCTCTTGTCGCCACACCAGCGGTTGTGGTCCTGCAGTACAGGGCTGATCACGGTCCACGCCCAATTCTTTTCTCAATCGTTACATGGATAGATGGTAGGCCAAAACTTGCTTCTCGAAAGCTGCAGGGCCCGACAGTACGGAAGCGTATGCGGTGCTGCAATGCGTGAACAGCTGTATATGTTCTGTGCGGTGTATGTACGTCGTGTATATTCTAGTAGGATTTTGTGGCATTCGTGTGTGGCAGCAAGGAGAAGAAAAGAAAAGGATGCAGCAGCAGTACAGATGAGGAGACAAACAGCAACAAGGAGCACGGGATCTCGTGGGAAGCTAGCTACTTGAAAAGGTACGATGCTCGCCTCGTGGGCGTCTGGACCCAACGAAATGACCGAGCCGACGATTTTGGGCGCTTGAGAAGGGGGGGACAATGTAGATCTCTCAAGGCTTGTCAAGATAGACTGAATGGCCGTTGAGAATGGAATATGGCTTCATGAGGGTCCGAGAACGTCTGTAAGAGCAGAGCGCCTAAAAGAAGGTGCTGTGTGCTATCAGTGGAGGACGCAGCGACACAATTAGATACGCATCTCCAACCGAATCCTAGGATCAGATGCGGATGCCGTCCGGCTCATCTCGATGCACCGAATAAGAGCGCGCCCAGCCAGGGTGAGAAAGCCACGGGCAGGTTCGTTGAAGGAGACCCTGATGGTGGATGGCAGCAGCAGCAAGTAATGTGGAGTATGATGTGGTAGCATTGGAGGAAGCCATGCATCGATACCAAGGTCGAAGAGTGGCTCAAAAATCACTTGCGATGTTGAGATCCAAAGGCCACTGCAACCCATGTCGGTCCATCTGGGACTGTACAGTACCCAACGACCTGCAATCATGCGCAGAAACCGGGGGGGGGGATCATAGGTCATTTGCTTCTTGTTTTCCTGTTTGCCCAATGTCAAGCAGAGGAACTGGCGGTGGATACATGATTCCTTCGCAGCCCAGGGACCATTCTCGGCGAGGCTGTGAAGAGGACGGAACCATAGGGCAGACGCAGTTGAATCATGGACCGTCGTCGTCGTCGTCGTCGCCTCGCAAGCAGTCATGATGGGTGTTTTGCGCATTCGACTTGAGTGAGTTGTGTGATGCCACAGCCAGTGGTGTGCCTGGGAGCGACGTCGTCAAGACTCGTCTCGCTAGCGGCACCCAGGAAAAGGCACCTCCGGGCGCTGACTGGCTGGCGTACGACAGGATGTATGCACTATTCATCACAACCTGACCCTATCACAAACCCCCAACGTCCTGGTGAGCGTGTGCGCCAGGGGCAGCGTCCGGAGGAAGAGCTTCACCGTCAGCATCGCCCTGATTTAGCTTTGGAAGAGGTAGGTACTTTCGTACTTTCGTACCGAGAGACCCCAAGGTTACTACTACTAAACGAGGATGGGGACATCGACAGCGCCTACAACGCCTTGGTGAGTGGCAGCTTGCTCCTCTCTATTCTTGTACGAAAGGACCTCCTCTCCTCGCATCCTGAATTGTCCCAGTAAGCAAGCAAGCAAGCAGTTGCGAAAGAGCCGTTCCTTTGCGTGGAACGCAAGACGAAGGAGACCGTTGAGAAGAGAGGCACTTGAAGTCACGAGCCTGCGGATGTGACCATGGCAAGCTGCTGCATGGTACCCGTTGAGCAAGGGGGCGTTTGTGGCGTCCTCGTTGTGCACCTCTGGCCTGGTTCCTACGTCCATATCCATCCATCACGCCGACCACCGCAAGAAGTTCCGGTGCAATGACATAGCTTTGTGGCATACAATGGTTGAGGTGAGAACAAGCCCAGGACGCGGTGGCTGGGTGGTCTCGTTATGTGCTCGCCAACGGTATCATGCAATGCGATGGTTGTGTGATTGAGGGCATGAGCTCTTCACAATACGAATGTGCAGAATCAGTGAGTGCAACAGTAGCGAGAGTAGATACCAGGCTTTAAGCTAATCTCCTCGTCGTCCGCCTCTCGGATATCTCCCATAGTCCCTCGTCGTGCTCTCCGATCTCTAAGAGGAAGAGGGCCGCTGTAACTGTGATCAAAGCTTCACCACACGCCTCCCTCGTCTTGTTGTCATATCTGCAAGCATGATTATCGCTCCTGTGCGACATCTCGAAGCTCTCCCGCCTGCACGAGAGTCAAAGCTCAGCAGCTATCCGAAGATCCCTCGAGGCGGTCGACGAAAAAGGCCGCCGTGTGCTTGCTGCGCGGGGTATATATGTACCTACCTATGTACCTATGTACCTCGATATGTATGTATGTGTATGTGTACAGCAAAGGTTCCAGTCAAAAGAGAAGTGTGTGCAGCAACCAAGCCACGTTGTGGAACAACACCGCCATTGGAACGTCTCCCTAGATGACAGTGCCTGGGCCAGCGTTACCAGCATATATTGTCCTGCAGTGCATCAGCTTGCTTTCGTCCAACGCTCGAAACAGCAGTCCTTTGTTCCTGACCCAAGGACCCAAGATCAAGGTCTGGCTGGCCTCGAGATGGTTGCCTCGATATTGCTGCCTCTGTGAGATGCGAACCCATCTGTACCATCCAAGACATTCACAAATCCACATGTCCATCATAATTTCTGTCCCTGGCCCACGTCCTCGACACCCTCTCCCTCATGGAGGGCGATTGTCGGCTTGTAGCGACTTGGCTTGCAAGCCTCGCCAAGTAAGTCACGACATGAACATATGATATATCAATAAAGAAAGCAATGCATTTCCAGATTAATCAAGATCGACCAATTGATTGGGCAGCAACGAGAAAATTCTCGCAATTGCGACCGGTGATTGGAGGTTCGCATTCATTTTAATTGTGCCGGAATTCCATTATGCAGATATTGCGAACGAGGGGCTTGGTCTTTTCAGTTTCTACTTTCCCCTAGCGATCTTTTAACCGCTGGCGCTAGTCCTCGAGCACAAGCAACGCATGGCATAGACATGGACACGGACTTCCCGTCTTCATGGCTGAATTGTGCGATCCCCGTGGGCCCATGCTCTCTCTCTCTCTCTCTGCTTTATTGTCACTTCGTTTGCACAATCTTTCCCAGTCCACGGGTCGTGATACACACCCCCCCTTAGACTTTACACGCCCACCTAGTGGTTAGGGAGGTAGTTTTGAGGTGTGTACTACAGGCGTCTAAGCTACGGTACTTAAAATAATCTAGTAGCTTAAAGAGGATCTTGAGCTTACAGCTGCTTACGGCCCCATAGATAGTCAAGAGAGAGAAAGAAAATATAGAAGGTCTTAGAAAAGATCTGCTAGTATTTTAAGTACAACCCTTTTCTAGTATTCACCTTAGAATAGATTGTTAACAACTAGAGAATCTGTGTTTGAGTTACTTAAAATAAGCTACTAACTTAAAAGGGAGCACTTACTGCTGTTAGGTGCAGCATACTTAGCTAAGCACTACGAGTGGGAGGGGGGGCAGCGAGAAGTCTCGGGGGAGCGTGTATCACGATTCCTTCATGGGTCTTCAAGTCTGGATTGTGCGATCAATTCCATGCTTCCCCTTATAGTCACCTCGTTCGCACATTCTTTCTAGATTCACCAATCTTTAAGCCACTTGCATGATGGACAAGCGATGGTGGGGGAGTAGGGAGGGGAGTCTGGCAGCCAAATCGGTATAACAATCACATTAAGACTTCACGGGGTCGGCAAACCGTCCTGATAGGACATCAAAAGTGTGATGGGAAAGAATTTCTAAAGGTATCAAAGCTGTGGAAATATGATACGGGAGAAGATTCATCGCCATGTCTCTCTCACTCTCCTTCTCCCTCCTCCTGCAGTGCCGCTGGCCACTTGCTATTCCTCCTACCTGCCACTAACACCGACGTAACATGAAGCTCGAAAAGCCTCAACGATAAACGACAGTGATCTCCCTCACCCCGCGCGTCAAGTGTCTCTCCCCACCCCTGCCCAAGCTTGAGGCGACATCAGCGCCGGCTATAGCGCCGTTCATCCGGTGGTTCCTTGCACGGCATTCGTGTGATGGGAACACGAAAACCTCGAACCCAATCATTGATGCGACGACGATAGCCTCACCGCGAGTCCGCATTATCGTCGCCCCGGACGGTCAGGGTAAGGATCGCTGACAAATGCGCTGGACACAAGAACGTGTGGATCGTACGACAGCATGCTGGCCGCCACTGTCGATAGTTGCAAATGCAGTCCCTATCGGCAGTGACCAGCGAAAGAGGGAGGTCATCGCGACCTCACTCCTCTGTGCCGCAAGAATCCCGGAACCAGAGCGGGAGTGGGCTCGGATCAGCGTTGAGCTCGAGCTCGCATCGCGAAGATCTTGGTCAGATGGACGAGTTGATCATCCATCGTGTCGACAGCGACCACCAAAAAAAGAAATATCCGTAAAAGATGTTTCCCGATAACATAAGATATCTGTGGAGTATCAGCCAAATGCGCCTCGAGCGGTAAGGTCAAGGGTAGACAAACTCACCAAAAGTAGAAACCGAAAAGGCCCACCCGAACAGCTTGCACCTCTCATTCACCAGCCTCCAAGATTGGGCTCATCTTCTGCTTGCTGGAGCTCCGGCTCTTCTTGCCACTCCCACTGCGGCCTCTGCTCTTCTTCTCGCGCTGCTTCTTTGCCTTCTCCTCGGCCATCAACTCCCTCATCCACGCCGCGCACGCTGCTTGGTCGACTCCGACGATCTGGTCAGGCTCGCACATCGATGGTGTGCGACTGGTGCTGGGCGAGGTATTTGTAGACGCGTTCGACTCGGTCTCGAGGTCATCGAAAACATCAGGGAAGAGATCCTCGTCGGAGATGTATGAGTTTGCGTGTTCGAAGGACGGCGCGCTCGTCGAGCCGCTGTTGGAGCTCAGAGAAGAGCGGCGCGGCCATGAAGGGTACGCGCATGAGGAGGATGAAGTGATGGGACGCGCGCTGGAGGTTGTCGGGTGGATGTCCATGGCGCCAGTTGATCCGTATGATGAGGATGGCGACGACGAGGTCGATTTTGGCGAGTTGGAGAAAAACGAATACATGCTGATTTCTTGTCGAGAAATACAAGTGCCGTACGTGAAGGTTGTCGCCGTATGACTGTGTTGGCTTCGTATCTGCCTGCTCGGAAGAGTTGGTGTCTTGTGTGACGGTAAGACTTATTCAGCTGGGTGCTGTGTGATGATGTATTATGTCCTGGTACCAAGTCGGTGGGAGATCCAACGTTATATCAGCAAAAAGCCAACGCGGTGCTGCAATGACGACTTGTCAGAAAGCAGCGGTAAACAGCACGCCTGGTCAAGGTTTTCGATAGCAATGTTTGCTTTCTCACGGCTTGGGCAGAGTAATGGTATGGAAAGCTAAACAAACAAACGGCGTCTGACTGAATCGTATATATGACTGAGTCTGAGTTCTGGCGGCATCCCACGTCCGGGAACGCGCTCTGGGTCCTCGCGACACGTCGGAAAAGCAAGAAAGCAAGAAACCCCTAGACTCCAGACTGGCAACCTTGCTCCCCGAGATCCCCCTCCATCCATCATCCTCCGTCCTGCTCCCTTCCTACGCCCTTCGCACGGTTCAGACGCCCAGAGGCCCAAACACGGTTCCTAGCCCTGCCTTTCTAGAACCAGTCAAGTGGGCAAACGGTGGGATTACGACTCAGCCTGCAGCCATTCAGGTGCCACGCAAACAAAGCGCATGTCTGACCGCTCCCATCGTGCACCGCAAGCCGGTGACCCTGTCGCCTTGTCACGACCTTCGGCGGAATTCGTGTGGGCGGTGAATGCACCGAGGGATGCGATGCGGAACACTCAGGCGATGCGGGCGGATGGACGACCTACACCACCTACACCACCTACACTCTACACGACCGCGCTTTTCTTCTTCCTCCTTCCGATCAAGCACGACAACGTGGGGGGGCCTATCACAGCCGCCGCACCCATCGTACACCGCTCGTTGATCGTGGACGACAGAGACGGTGAGCTGAGGCATTGCTGCCAGATGGCCAGCATTCAGCAGCCAGTTTCCACTTTAGGCTCTCCGGAATGTGGCATACTACAGCCGTGTGCGCATCTCGCATCTGCCATCTGGAAAAGCAACCAAGGGGCACTCCAAGGCGTGCGGCCCGCACAGCGCGCGGAGACATTGTGATTCTTGACTCTCAACCTGAAGCTTCTTGTTGTTCTGGAAAAAAGAATGGGGAAGGATGGGATGGTGATGCACTTTGGCGACAACCTAGAAACACCGGAAGTATTGCTTTGGCCATGAGGAGCCATCTGGGGTGATGCTCGGCGTTGATGTTGGGCGTCGGCAAGTGCTGCACAGGATTGCGCAGACAAGGCCAAGCTTGCTTTGCCTTTGCTCCCCTTCCCCATAAACATCGCTCGCCTCCCCCAAAGTATCGAGGCCCTTCTTGAGTCAAGGGAGCGCGGTGTCACCCCTCCGAGTCATATTACTTGCTATGATGGTTGGTGTTTGCGAGATATCGCCGAACCGGAAGAAGAACACAATGCCAATCATGCCCCTTCTTCCTGTTTCAAGCATCTTCCACTCGGCACGATCCCTCCAGAGCAGCAGCAGTCACAGACTGTGTGGGTGAAGAATGTGACTGGAGGCTTGTCGCTTTCGAGAATGCCATGCTCGTGGTGCTTGAGCGTGATGGCGAATCCTGATGCGGTGCTCAGCTGAATCGTGAACTCACACAAGTCTTGAAACTCGATGACCGAGTTTGGGCAGATGCCGACGTGGGTTGACAGAAGTTACCTAGGTACAAACACCCCACTAACATCCCACCGTAACACAATAAAGAGACCGAGCCAGCTATTCAACCTTCCATTATTACGACACATGCCTCCTCCGCTTTCGCAACCGCCATGCTTCAACAATACAAGCCAGCCATGTTGTTTGTTGGCCAGGCCACCTACCATACACCGCATCCAAGGCGAACAACGCATCCGTATCTCGTTGTCCAATTCCTGATCTTTCGCCCGAACGACTGGCCATCAAGCTTTCTTTGTTTGTGGCTGTGACCTTGCGAGTGTTGTGTTGCGCCTTGCGCCTTCGGATGTAGAAAAAGGTCCAGATTTCCAGGGGAAACGGGGACATACGGAGTCATATGTGACAGCGATATGATTACATCGTATATTATTGCAAATAGAATGGCCAAGATCGGAGGCCATATCCATGTGATCTGTCTCCTTTCCATTCGTCCACCATCCTCCTACACATCCGTTGCATCCCATCCTATCCATCAGTATTGTGTCAATCATGGTGACGACGGGCACCCGTGATAATTACTCGGGATGGTTACTTGTCATGGACCATCTTCATACAACCCAGGGTTAGCTGTGTCGAGTCCAAGGGCAACTTCCATTCCTCCTCTTTCCGCAAGGCCAGGCGGGCGACTGGGCCAGACCCAAAACGAGGCCCGAGTCAATCAACTTGATATATCGACATCCGTTTGGTGTTTGGCGTTTGCTCGCGGTAGGAAGGGGGGGGGCTTATTTTACCCCGGATCTCGCTGGAAGTGCTTCCGGACGAGGCTTGCATACCCATACTCCGGAATCTCCTCCCCGCGACGCTCTGTCGCACGAACCATCTAATCTTCCCTGATGACGATCAATCAATCTTCAGCTCAGGGGCCAGAACAAGTTCATCTGTGCACAGGTGTCTGCTTTCGTCGCTTTTCAAGACCCGACCTGTATGTTTTCTTCTGAGCCGTATGCACGTAGAAGCGGCCGAGGAAGAGACAATTGGAGAGAACAAGAGACTTGTGCGTGTGGAGGAGACAAGGGAGATTCCTTTCCCGATATACTGCAAGGGAAGATATATTTTGGCTTTGTGGAAAAACTCACACTTGCGCACTTGCCCTGTGGGGTAAGGACCCTTGGGCCCCAAGAGAGATACAATAGAAAGAGTAGCACCATCTCCATCGCAAACAGTCACATCGAAATATTACTTAACATGTTCCTCAGGAATGAAGTCAAATTAGCTCCAAATTAAAGACAAAGCTAACTGGCACGCATTCCTTGCTGCGGAGAGGGCCCGAGAAATTGAAGGACTAAGAAAAAGCTTCTTCAACGGAGAGTGTGTGTTGAGGGCAGCCTCGACAGGCCCTGATAATTTATGAGCATGATTTGGAAGCTATGAAGAGGTCCCCTTGATGCAGGGAACATGACAGTTCGCCTCTACGTAGGGTAAAGACTGAATGAATGAATGATGCGCAAGGATTCCAGCACTTGCGAGACTTGCCGTCCTGAGTCTAACATCATTACTTCTTCAACTCTTTCTTCAACTCTCCATAACCGCTGCACGAGCCACCGACGATGCTGGTGAAGCATCTGTCGCATTTCCACCCTCGACTCTGCTAAGTACAGCCACTCCTTCCACATGCCCTGTTTGTGGGAAGAAATCAAACCCTCTTAGTGACTCAACCTTATAAGTCGTCGCAATCCCACCCATTCCCCTTACTAGTACACCCACATCTCGGGCCTGCGTATGCACATTGCAACTGACGTATACCACTCTCCTGGGTCCAAACTTCAATAACTGGGTGAGAAAACTCTCGTCGCATCCCTTCCTTGGTGGATCGATAACCACCACTGTCTCATCATTCGGATAAGTGACAGACTTGAAGAGCTCGGGCGCATCTGCAGCTATGAACGTGCATTGTGACGGAGGGAGATTATTCAGCTTTGCATTTTCACGCGCTGATTCGATTGATGCGGTTGAGATATCGATGCCTGTCGAGGACGTGAAGAGGGAAGCGAGGGTGATGGTGAAGAGGCCAGATCCAGAATATGCATCAATAAGGTACTTGATCCTAGGTTGTGTTGAAGATGCAGGTGGCAGAATATGATCGCGAATGTATTGCGTAAATATTGGCAAGATTGAGTTGTTATTCTGGAAGAATGAACCTGCGCTATTAGTAAAGACAAACGAATCTATGTACTCAGTTGAAAACCCGTTGTTATCTGTCATGCACGTTTTGAGGTCGGTGTGGGTGGATGTTGTGAGCTTGATGGTTTCTTTGTGGTCTTCAGATGCTTCTGCTTCGTTATTTGATATTCTTTGGGTGCTCTCCCTAAGCAGGATGGTGGCTCCTCGTTGATATTTTTGCAGTTCATCTGCCACTCGCAGTCTCTCTCTTTTCATTCCCATCCTGACAGCGTCTGTTCCAATAGGGCAGTCCTCGATGTCCATAGTCTCTCTACGGCCCTTCCGCATAAACCCAATAGGTGGTACCTCCTCAAAATTCCTCTTGATACCATGCTTCCCATCACTCCGACGTGCTGATGGAGGGCCGTCAAAATGCGGCGTGAGTTTTGTCCGGTACTCATATTGAAGTGGGCTTCCAATGGTATCTTCGATGATTGGATACATCTCTGGGGGTAGCTGTGAGAAGTTCTTGTATGCCTTCTCAACTATGGTTTTCTTATGTTGTAATTGAGTGGAATAATCCAACATCTGGAATTGACAGCCACCGCATTTACTGAAGTATTGGCATTTGATTCGGGAGTCGTCTCGAAGAGGTGAAGGCTCGACAATAGAGATGTAGTCTGCAAGCGAGTAGTGTTCGTCGACGAAATGCTTTATAACCTTGATTCTAACGATATCGCCAGGAACAGAGAAAGGGACAGCGTAGATCTGACTCGAGGAAGGATGTACTGCGAGTCCATCGCCCGTGGATGATAGCTCGAGAACCTTGACGTCGATTTCCGTGAACGGTGCCGGTAATTGTGTCTTTGTTTCATTTAATACAACAGCCTCCCCTCCAATTGCTTCCTCATGCAGTTCGGGCTCTTCAGCCTTGCCTGGTTCTTCTTCAATGGCCGTAGTACCGACGTCTACTTGTTCCGATGTATCTGAGAGTCTTTGAGCCTCGAATAAGGCGCGCACATCCGCCAAGAGCACTTCTTCGCTGGATCCTTCTTTCGCTGGCTTTTCCTTCTTTATCCTCTGTCTTTTCGGTCCTCGCCCACCTTGGAATTGTCTTTTTCTTCCCTGAACTGGGGGAGCCATCGCGGTGAAATTGTATGTGCGGCAGAACCGTCTGCTGCAAGAGAAGCTGGAAAGAAGTCGGGAAATATGTCTAGAGTATTGGAGCATCGAACCAATGTCTTGAATTACTTCGTGGTTGAAGCTTCGTAGATTTGCAATTATTATTGCTTGCGGTGCTTCAAGGCTGCGCCGAAATTTGTCCTAAACTTTTTTGAGTCGTCGCCCATTGGTCAGGGGTTTCGTTCGGCCGCCTCGTTAGCTTCAGCTTTTTCGTGTCGAGCAGCAACTGCATTCACATCGTGTGAGCTCAACAATCAGCACAACGACTGGGCCATTGGAAGGCTGCAGAGGAGTCTCTTTAATCTCTATAGTGATGAGCGTCTCACGGCCGGCACGATGCCTCCTTTCGAAGACCTTGATGCCGACGGTTCGACCACGAACTCAGTGCCAAAAGTTCCACTCATCCCCTAAGCTTTGCGTCCGAAGTCGACCTAGATTTCGAATACAGAACGTTGTACCCGAGCCACCTGCTCATGAAGTCTTCAAACATTATGATGATAAGGAAAAGATACAACTGAAGAGGACATACACACCCGAACAAATCGAGGCAATAGAAGCAGGAGAGAGGGCAATTGATCCGCAAGATCTTGCGGAGCAGGGTATCATTCGAACAGATCTCGGCACTTTACCATATCTTGATGATCTCAGTCAGAATGCAAAGTTCATAGATAAGAATATCCAGAGCAATCGACCTCCCGCGCGGGGAGAGAGGATGATGAACGAGGACGAATGGGGACTGCATATGGCAGGGCATCTCATGGACACGGGATCTCATGTAAAGGCCACAGAGCGACGGAATCGAGCGTTTGAAGACCACTGGATTCGGGACCAGAAGCCCTGCTTTCAGTGCGGCGACAAAGGACACGACGAGGTGGTTTGTAACAACAAACCTCTTCCAGAAGCTGAACGGAAAGCGTTGGAGGAGGATTGGGAGACTAGTGGCAGGTTCGACGCTATGAGAAATTTTGACACCGAGCAACCCGCATACAAAGCCATGAAGGAGAAATTGGATGAGGAGAACGATGCAGACATGTTGAGGGCTTTCCAAGGTTTCACTGGTTGGATTGGCAGCAATGGTCCGATTATAGATGACCCCTCGACAAGTGTAGGCTCAGCAACAGCTTTAGCTCCACCGATTCCGAGAAGACTCGATCCGCACGCAATTGCAAAAGTAGAGGTAGCAAAGAGGGAGGAGGAGGATAATAGAGATGAGGAGGGTGTATACGACAGAATACGCCAGCAGCTAGGGATGACCTTGTCCGATGTTCTTGACCTGAAGACCAAAACTTTGGTGATGAACTACGTAACGAATCAGACTCGGTTGGGCAAAATTCAGAGTGTTTACATTCTCACAATCGCTGGTAATGGACGGGGAAAGCTGGGTATTGGAGAAGCAAAGGGTCAAGAACTTGAAGAGACACGTCTAAATTCGAGAATGGACGCCATCCGCAAGATGCGACCAGTTCCACGATACGAGGAGCGAACGATCTTCGGAGAGGTTGAAGGCAAGGTATCTGCTGTAACAGTGAAGCTTATGTCAAGACCACCAGGTAGGTCTTGCCAGCTCCTTCAAAAGACGCACGTCTAACTCCATATAGGATTCGGCCTCCGCTGCCAACATCTCATCTTTGAGATGTGCAGAGCTGCGGGAATCTACGATATCGCCGCACGAGTTCCACGCTCACGAAACAAGATGAACACTGTCAAGGCAGCTTACAAGGCCCTGATGAGCCAACGATCACCAGACGAGATCGCACGCGGAAGAGGAAAGAAGTTGGTTGATGTTAGAAAAGTGTATTATAGTGGTCGTGTATAATGTCTGTACATCTAAACGGCACTCGTGTATGAGTATAGGAACTTGCATAGACAGGCGTAACATAACATGGAGTGCAACTGTAAATCCCTAATTCTTCAATTTCCTTACATATTCTCAGGGTATCTTTCAAACCGTAAACGCCTTGGCATCCCAATCATTCCTGTCGTGATTGTCGTAACTAGTCTTCCCGTACCATGCACAATTCTTCCGGAACCGTCAACACACCTCTCTGCCCTCCTGTACCTCTCATCCATGAATCAATTGAGCGATTCTTCCCTACCAGCCCCAAAACACTCAATCCATCTCCCCATCTCCCCTCTGCTCCCCACTATCAATCTCATGCTGCAGCACAATGCTATACACACTAGCCTTCAGCAACGTAAACACCAAACTCGTCTTCCGTTCCAACTGCCTCAACCCATCCAGTATCTCCGCCGTCGGTCTTCCAGCCATCGTGTCGAGGATCCCTGCCAACTAACCATTCAACCATACTATCAGTACTTTCATTGGGCCAGGCTTTGGTTGGGGAGAGGGAAAGGATGGGGCAGAGGAGGAAATGCCTTTTTCATGTTCGCTGCTAGACGTTCGTATTCTTCTAGCAGGTCTGATTCGATGGGTGTGAGGTCTTCAGATGGCGAGGTTAGGTTTGTGGTTTGGTCTGGGGGATCCATTTTGGGTAGGATATTTGCGGAGAGGAGATAGACTGGTGCCGTTTTTGCGGTGTTGTGTGGTTTGCGCGTTGTCAGGTAGGACAGTTCTGGCTGTCCTTAATAGAGAGAGAGCGCGTTTACATCGCGTATTGCAGCGACTTTTTTGGGACCCCGCGATTTGCTCCGGTCCTCTCTTGAATGCCATCACGTGCAGCAAGCAAGCGAGCGATGGTGAAGCATGCCTCACTACTTCGTAATGTTCATTAGAAGACGTTTGGGTTTGTGTCACAAGTTTTTGAGTCACTTATTATAATAGGTAAGGTGTATGTATTTAGTCTTATCTAACTATCATAAACATACTTTGTCATGTGAAAGTAGAAAGATCACAGCCAAGTTGAAATCCACTACTCCGTGCCCAGTGCTAGTTCATAATTCGTACACCATAACCCGTTTTCCCAAAGCCAACCCAAGAGAACCCAACAGCAAGTAAAGATTGCTTAACAGTAAAGAAACAACGCCAATTCTACGCTCAGCGTTTCAGACCTGCAGAGAAAACGGTCCCTCAGAAAACTCCTCCATTATCCTCTCGTCCTCGATCAAATTCCTCACAATCTCATCCTGCGTAAAATCGGTCCAGATGCCTATTTCAGCAGCTTGCTTCTTCGCCGCAAAGATCTCTTGCGCTACACTCTTCACCTGACCAAAAGCCTTGCCAGCAGAAGGCCAGACCTGCCAGAGCGTTTTGAGAGCACCGATATTGAGGCGGAGTTGTTGCTTGACATCGCCGTCATTAGTCATGGGCATCATGGCTGACCAGACGCATAGGTGCACGATTGAGCCGAGAGTTACAACACAGGTAAAGAAAGGAGTGTGGGTGGTCATTGATGTCGGTAGCGTGATGAGTTTGGAAATATTCTGGGCGGAAGCGATGATCTTTGCTGCGTGTGCGTTGTATTGTTGTCCAGGTGTGATTTGACGGTATGGGGCACAGGATGTCACACTTTGAGCAGCACTGGAATCCAGCTCAGAGAATTCTCGATGGAGTATAATTGTTGTGCTGGGTTTTATGTTAGGTCTTATATCAATAATTGGCACGGCTTGCACGCTTACGCTTCGATAACCATGTGTGCCTGGAAGATCATCTCGTCTACTTTTCTATCATTGGCGATAAAGGTCTTCTTCGATTCGGGCAGGTGTAATTTCCAGTTGACCAAATGTGCATCTACACGATCAATCGATGCTGCATCTGCTAATGAAATATTACCAAGTTGCATTGCTTTCTCAGTACATCGAAGCGCAGCTATACGATAGGTGAACGACGAGAAGACAATTTCTTCTTCGACAAAAGACTCATCATCAAAGTCACTCAAGATATGAGATGGAGGTATATGCTAAATCTTTTCAGTGCGACAGCCATACCAGAGTTTTATTCAAACTTACTCCAGAAGCATATTCACTTTCCTCGCAGGGCAGTAGTACCTCAGCAGGTATGTCACTCAGACGGAATGAACTCTGTTGGTGAACCGCGGCGATCATTCCATCTATGATGAACAGCTCCCACCAAGTTCGTCGCCAACTCTCCTCCAGAATCCTCTGCTCGGCTCCATTTGATGTGGCAAAGTCACGCGTGTGCATGCCCAGCTCCATGGCAAGGTCTTCGGCTTCCATGAGGACCGTCGAGGCCTTCTCTCGATGTGCATAGCCATCAAGACCGATAGCAAGAATGAGCATAGCTTGTACTCGGAACCCATCTCTTGGGCAGTCATTTCCATATATGAAGCTTTCTGCTTCAAGGCAAAATTCCTCGGTTTTGGCCTGTGGGATATAGAAAGAGCCGACGAAGTGTATAGCTGCCTCTAGGTGTACCATGGGCTTGGCCTTGAGCAATGTCAAGAGGTGAAACCGGGGTAGAAGAAAGGGATGTGAAGGATAAAAGTGGTGAAAGAAGGCCTCGAAACATCTTTCCTTGTGATCCGATGGGGGGTACTGTGGGTTGAACTGGATGGACCCAAGGGCTGTAACGTCCTGGCCATTGAGGGAGAATGGTGTATCGGCCGTCACGTGTGGAAGGTTTAGGAACCTTTGATCCAGGGGTGTAGCAAGATCATGGGAGAAGGTCGAGCCACTGACTGACGGAGTCTGCACACCAGGGCGTCCCAGAGGACCAGATACTGTTGATGGATTGTTCCCTGGTACGGATGATGCTTTGTCCTTCTTCCTGAGGCCCTTGAAACCTCGACGACTTTTCACGTAGGCACATTCCAGTGCACTCGAAGCGCATCTTGTGCATGGATTGCGCCCATCACATTTGAGATGCTTTGAACGGCATGCAATACACGCTGACGGGACAGTGATTCTGTTGTTTTCCGGAACAGATGAAGGGTGTAGACTTGCTTCGCCTGGTGTTGTCGTGTTCGTATCCATCACGAGGGGCGGCAGCAGCTTGGGTATTGGCCCATGCTCGCTGTTTTTCTTGCAGGTATTTCGGCGTCTCGGTGACTCCAAGTGTGTGTCCTTCAAGCCCTCGCGCTTTAATCCAAGGCAAGCTGGCTCGCTACCTACTCGTAGATGTTGTACTGCCTTTAACACGCTCGCTTGCATTCCTACGAAAGGACCGAGGTGTCGACACTGTACGTACGACACCTTGATGCTTCACGCTGATTCGTTGAGCCTTCCGAGTCCCGACGTCCACAATGTAGCTGGCTAGCTGCTGGTATTTGCAACCTCACCACCAGCATTCCTGAAGGATACAGGATCAATGTCTCAACGTTAAAGGGCCACAGAAAAGTGGTTACAGGATAGTCATCCTCATGCTTAGCCTCTTTGCCCTTCTATACTCCAGGTGTGTCGGCTAATAAGGAAGACGTGTACCAGCCACCTCCGACCTGTGCACCCTGCGATATGGATCCGGTAACAGCTGTCGGTCTGGCTTTGAGCGTTGCAGGTATTGCCGGCCAGGTCTTCAAAGGATGCATTCAGGGTAAACAAGTTTCCATTACTTCTAAATCCTTGTTCCTCTGACGATTGGTCTGTTAGGAATCCAGTTCATAATAACGGCCAAGAATCTCCCAGAAGACTCCAAGTACTTGAACTTGAGGCTTCGCATGGAACAGCAACGGCTGTTTGCATGGAGCGAGACTTCTGGTCTTCTTGATCTCGACGCCTCGAACGAGGACAGGATCCGTGAATCCAACACCTTCATTATCCATAGAACCACAATTCTGGATCTTCTGGTGCAGATCAAATGTCTTTTCGAAGAGTTCGAAAAGGCACAAAGAAGAAACAAGAGCCTTCAGGTGAGCCCAGAGCCAGTGGTAGATGATGTGTTCATTGAGGATCCGGCGAAGGATTCGTCCAGCGCTCATGTGCCGCTCCCCAAGAGGAGAAGAGATTTTATTGTCAAGGCCATGAAAGCTGTAAAGTCTAATACTACAGACCCTATCATTGAGGGTCGTCGTCGATTGATGTGGGCAGCTTTTCGAAAAGAAGACTTCGAAGGTCTTTTGCAACGATTCTCGACTCTCAATGATAATATGACGGATATTTTAGATGCGAGACTCCAGGCAGAAATACACCGCACAACACAAGACACGAATAGAGGAGTCTTGCAGCTGCATAAAAATATTGCTAGTCTTCATCAGCTTGTTATGGCCCTGAATATCAAGCTACAAGCACATTCTTATCCAGTTACTTGTTCGCAGCAATACGCTTCAGCAAGCGAAGCTTCGGGTCTTCGTCTCCTAGCTCAACTTGCAAAGTTCAAGGCTTTCAACGAATCTATGGATGTTGATAAAAGCATCGCACCTTGGGATGAGGTCACAGCCAACGTGCTTCAACTCGGCAAGCCAGATATGGAACAGACTACTATCAGAATAGACAAGTCTAGTATTACTCTACTTGGGCCATCGACAGGAGAGTCAGATGCCATTCGGTGTGAGGCCTTATATGACCACAATGGTCGGAAAGAAAGGGTATGGATCGAGTGGAAGGAATATGAATGTCAAGATAAAGGCACACCATCACCACCTTCTATCATCATTGACCGAGTGCAAAAGCTTGCGGCCCTCTTACATCATTCCCCAAAGCCAGAAGCTTTTAGAGTTCCACACTGTTTGGGATACTTTTACAACTCATTTCATACCACGGATAACGACACAGACAGCGACGGGGAAGAAGATGGCGAGCCACGCATTGGCTTTGTTTTTAAAAGACCCGTGGCTGAGGATATCCTCCCCGACACCCCCCCTATATCGCTCTTCGATCTGCTTTCATCATCGAAACGACCGCGTGTCACAGACCGCATAAAGCTCGCTCATGCTATTTCCAATTGTCTATTATACCTTCACAGTGTCAACTGGCTCCACAAAGGCCTACGGTCTCACAACATTGTCTTCTTTCCTGTCACCAAAAACAAAGTAACAACGATCGATTACAGCAAACCCTATCTCTCAGGCTTTGATTTTGCCCGGCCGGCTCGCAAGGATGAGATGACTGAAGTCCCATGGGACGTGCCTGAGTATAACCTGTACCGGCATCCATCTACACAAAGCAACGCTGGCTTTGGGAGCAGGGAGGGGTTTCGGAAATCCTTTGATATATATAGCCTGGGGGTTGTCCTCGTAGAGTTGGCTCACTGGGAAACCATCGACAGAGTACTCGGTATTCCGAAAGGCAAAGTCAGAGCTACAGCTAAGATCAGAGAGGTGCTGTTGGATGAAGTGAGGATAACAGATGTAGGTGCTAATATGGGGGAAATGTTTGAGGTTGCCACGAGGAAGTGTATTGCTGGAGGTAAAGAACTGGGCATTGAAAAAGGTGACGATGAGACTTGTGATGCTGTGGCAGCGAGACTGGGATATCATTTCTATGAGGAGATTGTGAAAAGGCTGGGAGATGTGAAGGTCTGAGGTTTGCGATCGGGCTCTCAAAGCAACAGGGAAGCAGCACAGAATGAAGGCTGGCAGTAGGCAGATATTCAACGAGGACTCCGATTGACGAAGTCGTGATCCAGGTCTATCAACCTTCTAAGAATAAATGACCTCTACACCTACAACCTACATCAGTGCAATCTCTCGAGAAGAAAGAGAACTTTCGCTTTACAATATTTACATCCTAGCAATATCGCCTTCAAGATCACCAAAACGACTTTTTCAACCCAGTGGCTATACTTTCATCTGTACGCAATTCATGATCCACTCCATCCTGTTAGACTTCTTGTCCGTCGGCTTCATCAAGCTCACGAAAGTAGAAGTCGAAAGCAAGCCTTGGTCTTGTTTGGACAGAAACTTCCGAGAACAGCGTTGTGCATATTAGAGGCTGCCTTTCCTGGAATTATGCAATAGAGAGCCAATCTTTGTACATTTCTCAAAATGTCCAATTGCATATGTAAAAGGCTCAGAGAAGCATCCCTACTCGAGTGATTGGCTAGAGCTGTTGGTATGTGGCGCAAGCGTGGCGGTCTGCATAGGTAAGTACTTCGTACGAAAGTACAGTGTCTAGCACCAGTAGCGTCCTTGCATTTCAATACGGAGTTGACTCTAGCCAATACTTAACTTGGACAGGGTAATAGTTAGAAGGATGAATTATTGTATACATCACGTGGCTCTTAGGTGTCCGCAAAGCAGACCAGCGCAGGCTAGGTCCTTAGCCAATAAGAACCCTTTTACCCAGGGCCTCAATTGAGACGCTTGCTTATACTTAAAGACTTGAGTACATAGGTATGCAGACTTACAATCTATAAGAGCTGAGAATCGCAACTTGAGCCCGTTTCACTGGTAATTGTGACATTGGTCTGGCGAAGACATGTAAATGGGACTTGAAATTTTCTGTCCAAGTAATGTGTTCTTTCCTCTGGTTCCCTTTAAAGCCATACCAGGCTTCGTTTCTGCTAATCCGGGTACATGACTGGAGAGCCTCGTGTCTTTCACAGTCATACTTGCAGACAAAGGCCTTGCCACATTTGGTACAAAGAAATTGTCGTTCATTTGTATGCATTCTCTGATGTATCTTTAGACTATGTGATCCCGTGTATTATTTAGAGCACATATCGCACCTATGCTTCGTCGGCGGTTTCTTAACCTTGGGAAATTTTCCACGTAAGGGACTCAGCATTGAGGTGGTAGGTACTCATGTGTTTCTTCAGTTCTTTTTCTGAGCTGGAACCTATATATGTGTTCTTGGACAGCTGGAATCTGTGCAGCAGAATGGTTTCTCGTGTCGATCAACATGCTTGTCTGAAGGAAAGAAGGAAAGTGAGATGTGCATTCTGCCAAGGTTTCATCACTAGCTTGAGCGGAATTGAGGAACAGTATGGTGGAAGTTTCACAGTTTGTGGCCATTTGTTATGCTCTAGTTGCATCCCGTTACGAGAAGGCGTTACAGAGAAATGTATTGGAAATGACTCTGCGCTGTTCGCTATGTCAGCGCAAATTCATTTCAAGCCATATACTCGAAGATAAAAACAATGAAAATGCCTTGCATCAGAAATCTTCAGTGAATTCCAGTACCAGCTGCTTCGACGCAAATGGTATATTATCAAAAGTATCGGCACTCCTCGCTGATTTGCAGAAAAATGATAGTGAAGGAAAAAGGTATGTAACAGAGTATGGAATGAAGAGGAGCAACGGTAACTAACATAATGAAGTATTATATTTTCATGCTGGACCCAATCTTTACATCTCGTTGCAGGATTTCTCACATCCTGCCAAATACCTTTTCGTCGAGTCGACGGTTCTTGCACATTAATTGAAAGACAAAATGTTCTCGAGGAGTACGAGAAAGACCCTTCGTTGCGTACGCTAATCATGACAATTGGCACGGGTGCCGTTGGGTAAGTTGCTTTCTCCGTCAGCACCTCGCATCAAAAGTCTGACCACCCTCGCTATAGACTCAACCTGAAAGTAGCAAACTGCGTTTACATATTGCACCATAATGGAATCCCATGGTTAAGAACCAAGCAACCGCTCGCGTCCTACGTTTAGGCCATATGCCAAAAGAGAGATGTGAAAGTGGTACGCTACATTATGAAAGGCACAGTAGAAGAGGTGAGCCATGAATAAGGTGTTTCAAGTCTAGACTTACTAACCATAGCAACATTTAGAGTATGAGATCTCAGCAGACGACAAAGTTGGAGTTTGCAAAGGTTGGGTGGAGAGAGGATGATGTCTCACACTCGCCGTGATTGTTTAATATTACGCTCTTGAGTGAGAAATACGCCGAACATAGATTGAAATATCAGTATATGGCACAGCAATGATTACCCTCGATGGCTTTCGGGTCATACGTAGCATTGGCACTCTATATATCTTGCCGCTAATGGTTTCAGACTTCAACCTATTCAAAGGCTTATTATTTTCTATATTTTATAGTGCCATATATTGTTAATTAGATACAAGCCTGACGTCATGACGAAGGCATGCACTACTGGTTGACTAACTGATCGGATGCATTAAGACTTCTATATCACAGAAGAAATTGGGCTATTATAGAGGCATAGTTTGAGACTTCACATATGTGATCTAATCGTGTCCCATCAGCGTACGGAATAATGGTGCTTATACGATTGTAGTTATGTTGACTAAGTTTACTACGTTGTGACTGAGAGCGACCGCGGACCATCAGGCTAGCTTCTTAGTTAAGGCACCTACAGTCCTATCGAGTCTACTTCGTAGCACTGGCCTTATTGAGCATCATAGTCTATGCTGGTAGAACATCGCAAAGACACAAAGCTAGAGAGAAACTGAAGGCTGACAAGAGTCATGCGGACAAGCTGTGATTGTGCTTGCCATATTTAGTGTGTCGGGATATGCAACAAGCAGTAAAGAAAACAAGTCGAGCTTATCATTAGTAAATGGCTAGGGAGGAAACAAGACTTGTGAGATGCTCACACTCCATCTGTTGTAACAGATACTTGTATGGACATAGAAGCCCAACCGTTTATAATTGAGTTTCGATTCTGTACTTGGAAGATAAAATTGTCCACTTCGCCCAGTTTTGACTAAGGTGCAGAGAAAGACAAAGGCAGCTCGAGTTACTTGAAGGCATAGCGCTCTTTGTGTGTGTTCGAATGATGGGGTTTTGATTTCACAAAGTACTGAAGTTATCTAGTAAGTGTATAAACTTCATTAAAAAAGCTCTTGGAATAGTTACGAATGACTATACTTCTGTACTTGTTATTTCCTTGGTAGCTGTACGAAGAATAAAGAGGGCAGTAGGACATAACTAATTACTGTTCAGTATCCTACACTCTAGCACCGCATAAAATCCTCTACACCCTGAACACTGAGAACCTTAACCTCCTGAACCCTGGTCCATGCACATCCCCTCTCGCCTTCTGGTAGTCCTCCTCAACAACCAACAACTCCGCCTCGACCCTCCATTTCGTCCCCGTCGCCTCCCCAACCTCATCCCACATCCTCCGAAAGCTCTCGGCATTATGTTGAAACATAGTCTGGTCCTTATTCGTCCTGTGTACTTTCTCAATTGCGTTGATATTTCCAACCTGTCTTCCTAATACCATGGAATCCGTTTTGGGTCGTAGGAGGGTTACCATGCACTTACAGACCTTTACCTGGTCTGCGTACCCAAAGAGATGGAGGAATGATCCCGCATAGATAATGTCTATTTTGCCTTCTAGATATGAAAGAGGAGATGAAGGATCGAAGATATTGGCGGCGATGAATTGACTTCTGAGTGTGTTTTTGTCACAGAACAGTTTATAGCCCAAGTCGAAGAACTCGGGTCGGAGATCACTGCCGTACAGATGTTCTTGAGGTGCTCCATCAGCAGCAATCTTTCGAAGCTCTTGCCCGAAACAGCAACCAAGGTCGAGAAAGTTCTCGTTGCCGGACTTGAGTCGCTGGAGAACTTTGGGGTAGTCTGGAGAGAGACCGATGGCCCTATAGAGATGTGTTAGTCTCTGGCTTAAAATTATTGGGGTGACTTTGAGGTTTTCATATGCAAACCTAGCTTCGGATGAGAGAGATCTATGCAGGTAAAATGGACAGTGAGTTGCTCTTACAAGTCGAGGAAACGGAAGCCACCAATACATGGATACGGCCAAACTTGCCAAGCCTCGTCTCGCTGTGAACAATTAGCGACTACAAGCGACGTAAATAGAGGGGGAGAGGCTGAGCAGTCACTACAATTTTATACACATGATTTTCAACTTCGTCAGCAGGGATCTTGCTGTAGCCTACTAACAAGTCTCGTGCTGGACCTGCCAGTTTCGAACCGAGGTTATCATTATACCAAGGAACATCTTTCGCTCGACTGTCAATCTTCTCAATAGCATTTGGGATGTCAGTATTGGCAGCCATATTGCATTGTGTCCCCAGTGAAAGTCTAGTTATTCTGGTATGATGTTTTGAAGGGGGCCGTGGTTCATGATACATGTTCAACATGCTTGATGAAATTCCTCCGACTTATGAGATCATAATACTTAGCTAATATTGCTGCGCCGACAAGCCGACCAATACTGTTACATTTTAGGATCATCACATCATCGTCGCAAGGATTGTCTAGCTGGTTCTGGTAACTCGATAGTCATTTGACAGTGCAGGATCGAAATAATTGGTGGTTTAATTACCCAGTCAATATTAGTGGCATACATTGCACGGAAGTACTCTAGTGCGACAGGACACATGAATAGGTAGGAAGTACGGTTTTCTTCAGTAACACTAGGAAAATGTGCAGATTACACGAGAGTACATTGGATGGAACTTTTGGTAATTAGGATATGTAAACTCAAAATAGGTATATATGTACCGTATCATGAGTGAAATGGCATGGCCATAGGTAGTTAGAAGACAACAGGACTTATCTTGTCCCCGCCAGGGGTTCGTCTCGTGTGTCGCATTCTGCTTTCATCCACATTACTTTGCCTTGTTTCCCGGAGTCCACATTCAGGACCTGGCCTGTGATATTTCCACTCCAATTCTCGCTGGCTAAGAACAAAATGCTCTTGGCGACACTCTCTGCAGGAACAGGCTTCTTCAATGCTGTGCTATTGACATGTCAGCAGCACAAGTTTGGCGCTTCTTTATCGAAGGATGCATAGATAACTTACGTTGCCTGTGCATCTACCCATAGTTGATCAGGATTATCTACACATTCGCCTCGGAACTGTTCGGTGTCAACCGCTCCAGGGGCAACAGCATTGACCCTATTCCGTATATATTACTCCTAATCCTTCCGGGACGACAGACTTGATCTCACCTCGCGCCAGGCCATATCCTTTGAACATCATCTGTTAAGCTCTTCAGCAGGCCACCCTGCACTGCACTCTTTCCTGCCGCATAATCTGCATTTCCTCTCACCCCAAAGTGACCACTTTCGCTGCCCACAATGATTAAACCCACATTCTTTGTCTCATTTATCAACTTTGACGGCCCGCTATTCCTCAAATCGCGTATATGCCGTAGCCATGTCCGGGCCGTAAGAAAGGTCCCCTCAACATTGTAGTTGTGAGTCTGCCGCCATTGCTCAACAGGCATATCTACCAAACTTTCGTGGTGTGGGATAAACGAAAGGTCGAGGCCAGCAAGAGCAATGCAACAAGCTATAGGTCCGAAGTTGGCAGATGCACGAGAGAAGGCTTCTTCGAGGCTGTATTCATAGCTGATATCGCAAATGATGTAACAGAAGGAATCGTGTGTCGTGAATTGGGGCCCGGGAGATCGTATATCGAGGGAGGTGACCTTTGCGCCAGCAGATAAGAAGGCCACCACCGTTGCAGACCCTATAAAACCCGAACCTCCTGTCACCACCACGTGTGTACCGTTGAGGTTAAGGGAGAGATCCATATTGGGGCGATTGGAAAGTAAAAAAGTAGAAAGCTCACGTCTTATGTTGGTGTTGTATTGCACTGCATTGAGAGCCGATTCCGATGTACGAAGTGGAAAAGCGGCGGCATCGTGGCGGAACGGAGCGGAGAGGACCAAGACCGTCGGGGACCTCGCTTAACGTTACTATATACATAACTACCTAGAAAGTCTTCTTGCCATGCACCTTCTCCTGATCTCCTTCTACCAAATCTTGCACTTTAGTCTATTTCCTTCAGGGACCGGTTGGATTTGTTATCATATACATAATGCTTTTAGCACTCAGCTCGTCTACAATACACATTTGTATCGGTTCTTTGATCTTTTTGGCTTGCATTGAGTTTCGAGTATCGGCGATCAAAAGTCATGGCGGCCAGCCTCTCTGCCTGGTAGTATTTGGTGACTCCAATCAAATGATGAATCATGCTGTTGAGTAACATGTGTACTGCTATGGAAGCTGGTTGCTGGAGTGCTACACCGCGTCATCACGTTCAGGACCTCAAATTAGTAAGGTAAGCGGGATTCATTCCCAGACCTTCGGGCTTTGTCCATCACATATCTTGCAGTGGCTTCATGGTTAATCCTTACTATATGTTAGTTTTTGATATGTCTGGTGGATGAAATGTTCAGGTTTCTATATAGACGGGGTCTTTCTGCGCGGGTGTCTCTCTTCCATCCCTCTTTCCTCTTGCCTCTCTAGTCTGTACGTCTTGTACCAGCAGCCACATTTGCGTCCCTCGTTATTCAATCTCTTTTCAACCACCTCTCACGTCCATTCAGCACCAACTTTCTCTTATTCCTCGCGATAAATGGCCACTCAAACAGGCCTACTCCCAGCATCACCCAGGGGGATGATGCTTACAAAATGGCGTAACGGAATGCAACGTTCAGCGTTGATATCGAACAGAAGTCTGTTGATATTCTACATCTAAAAAATACTCCAGTTCACAACTTTGTGTGGCAATGATTATCTGTCACAGTTAAAGATCACAAAACTAAAGAACATTCTTGATGGCGTGGATGGAATCGTGGAAGCTGGTGAGTTCGGGTAAGTATCTCAAAGTTGGTGCCATATCATTGACTTTATATTCAGGTGAGATCTGTGCTCTGATGGGCCCAAGTGGATGCGGAAAGACAACACTTCTGAATGTGCTTGCTCGTAAAACTGCAGCATCTGATGGCAAGGTTGAAGGAGGCACGTTTGTCAACGGCAGCACCGTATCCACAAGTGCATTTCAACGAATAAGCTGTTACGTGGAGCAGAAAGATGCACTCATTGGATCCTTGACAGTCAAGGAGACTTTACATTTTGCAGCACGTCTTGCTCATACCAATTGGGTAAGACTCTGAACGCAAACTAAACAGCTCGTACGCTGATTTTACATAGCACACTGTCAAAGAGAGAATGCATACGAAGAACAGAAGGACTGCTCGACTCTTTTGCACTTCGAAATCAAGCTAACACTCTCATTGGAGCGCCATTCGAAAAGGAATAAGTGGAGGTCAAAAGAGACCAACAAGTGTTGCCAGCCAATTAATCACGGACCCAAAGATAATGTTTCTCGATGAACCAACGCCTGGATTGGACTCTGCCGCCAGTTTTGAGGTTATGCCTTTTGTGAAGAAGATAGCAAAGCGATGCAACGTAAGTAATTCTTGTAAACCAACAACCATCGTGGCTGACCTTTCCCCAGTTGATCGTAATTGCAAGCATCCATCAACCTTCCACAACTACATTCGAACTATTCGACAAGCTTTTACTCCTATCTGGCGGAAAGTCCTACTACTTCGGCTCTGTCACAGATGTCAGCTCACACTTCAATTCGCTCGGGCTGCCGATGCCATTGGACATGAACCCTGCGGAATTCCTCCTCTATTTGGTGAATGTCGATTTTTACCACGGTGGAACTGATTTGGTTCATCGCCTTCACATGATACAGCAGAGTTGAAATGAATCCCCCAAGGCTACTTATACCAGCACTATGATATCCAGGGCAATAGTTAGCACTCAAGCTCTGATTGCCCCGAAACAATCTAAGAAGAATTTCCCTCTTGTTGTGATGATTCTGGTTCACCGGGCTTTTATAAAGAGTCATCGAGATGTCGTTGTGTATGGTATTAGGATCGTAATGTATGTGGGGCCCGCAATAATGATGGGTCAGTACACATTTCCTCCCGATAGAAGTTGCGTCTAACTTTTCACGCAGGAGCCGTATGGCTGCGACTTCATTCCGAGCGAAGCGACATCCAACCATACACAAATGCAATTGTATACATCATTATCCACCGACTCCAACTTCGAAATCACCCACCTACCAAATTTAGATATAGTTTTTCGGTCCAGCCTTCATGTCTTTTATGGCCGTTGCCTATGTCCCTAGCTTTCTCGAAGATAGAGCAATGTTTATCAAAGAACGGGCCAACGGCCTGTACGGCGCCGCAGCATTCATGCTCTCTAACTTCATAATTGGCCTGCCCTACTTCTTCTTAATCTCCATCCTCTTTTCCGGCATCGCTTACTTCCTCTCCAACTTTCGACCGACAGCTCAAGCATTCTTCACATGGGTCATGTGGCTATTCCTCGATCTTGTCGCCGCTGAATCGCTTGTGGTTCTAATTTCGTCTGTATTTCCTATTTTTGTTGTAAGCCTTGCGCTGACGGCTTTTGCGAATGGACCTTGGATATGCGTTGGGGGGTTTTTGGTGCCTCCTACCATTTTCAATGTCTTTTGGAGATACGTGTTTCATTACCTTGATTACCAGGTGTTATCTACCCCCTTCACATTACAGGTGAGCATGAGCTGACCCAAGCAGGCTTATGTGTTCCAAGGAATGATGGTCAACGAGTTTGCCGAGAGGACTTATAGCTGTGGTGCCGGCTGCCAATGTATTTATCATACAGAGTTGGTATCAGAATGTCGCATCTCTGGACTCGGCATTTTGGAAAAGTATGGTTATAAAACTGGTCGTACTGGTGAATGGGTTGGATTACTACTGGCTATTGCGTTGGGGTATCGGATCATGGGGTGGGTGGCTATGGTCCTGAGGAAGTAATAATGCTGGTTAGGGGTCAAATTCCGGGGAAGCCTCAAAACAGGCTCCCATTTTTCTGGAAACCTGGCACTGACTGTTCGCTAATCAGATGGAGATTTTGGGAATCTTGAAGAGATGATGAGAACAGTGGTACATTTCCTATCCTTGACAGGAGAAACAAAAGCAGTGCTTATGCTAGAAGCCGAAAGTAGCGCATGTAAGGTGTACTGAAGTATAAGAATCATCTTGGCATACCAGAGTACTTTCGTACAATTGCCAAAGAGAGGGGGATCTCGCTTAGAACCAGTTAAGGATTTCCACAGAAAGAAACAACAGCTACAACACCTTCTACCTTAAGCATCATTCACGGAGCCTCAAACGCATAGAAACTCGGCCAAACTTAATAGCAGTCATAAGTTGCAACACCCACTCTCATTCATGGCCTACATCTCCACAGCCTCAAAATCCAGCAGCACCAATAGCCTCCCCCTTCTCCCTTTCATTAACACTCTTCACATAACCAGTAATATGCTCCGGAACTTTCTTCACCCGGTTCTCAGGTGCAGCCATCGGCTCTCCATATGCTGTCCACGTGGGCACAACACCAATCCAGACGCGCTCCCTCAATTCAGCATCCTTCATATCGTTCCGGTCATCACCTGGCGGGCCTGCGCGCACTTTTGCCGAGGCGGTTACTATTGAGACTTTTAAGATCTGAGTGGATGTCATTTCAGTTTTCGTTGGTGGGATGCGGCTGTTTTCCCAGCGGTTGGGGACGACTGCGTTGGTGATTTGTTTCACGGCCCAGAGCTTTTCATCGGCGTCACTTACTGGCATGGCATAGCCGTGGAGGATTGCCGAGCGGTAGTTGTAGGAGTGGTGGTTTGGGGTTAAGGCGAGGACAAGGCCATTGAGATGTGTTGCTGCTATTGTTACTGGGAGGCCTTCTTGTTCCTGAACCGGGGTTTGTATTTTAGTTTCGAGTCCAATACATCTTGCCGGATCTTATAAGGAAGAGATGGCAGCTTACACCCAGCGAAGTTCCTCCCAACTTCATAAATCTCGAGCTGACGTAGCCATGAACATACAAATCCAGTGGTCCAGATAGATCGCTCGAGTCAGGCTCTGCAAACGAGCCCATGAAGCCTAGCATGGGAAGCATGGCTGGGAAGGGATCATCTTCGTCGGGGGTGGGGAAGGAGACGTGGAGGACGGGCACAGTGTTGACTATTGTGTGAATTGTTTGGTAGTCGTATTTGCCTTTTTGTATGCTGTTAATAACAAGGCTCTTTCTTTCGTTTTGCTCAGAAGCAGAAGGAGAAGGCTACCTCTTGGTTTGCCATATCGGTTGACGGTGTTTCGGGGTGTTTTGGGGTATCCTTCTGCCATTGTGTTGTGTCCACGTGCTGGATGTTGCTTCGAAAGTCGATTTTTCTTGGAATGATTCAAGATATCAGAGATGGAGAAGAAGTCAGGGCGCTATGAATAGCTAACTTATAACAGTATTCGCAGTCGCCTAGTGACTCAGACAGGGCGTCGACAAACGTTCATCTGAGAAGATATTCCCACGTGATGCACCCCCTGACAACTACGGCACAAGTATTTCCTCTGAGGAACATGCTCGGAAGGACTCCCCCCACCCTGTCAGGGTGCACCACATTGATGCTATAGCCAATTGGGGGACACTGATTTGCAGAAGTGGCGGTCTGTCTGAGGAGGGAGGGATATGATTCTTCCGTCTTTACGACGACGGCCATGATAACGACGGCGGTTAAGACGCTCTTGACGCTGTGGCTATACAACGGCCCAACGAATGCCCAAAGGCCCAAGGACAAGCGCGATATGCGACCGAGAACAGAGGTAGGTAGTGAGGGATGATGGCCTTGTAAGGTGCCTTGAGCAGGGCACTTCTCTGCACTGCTCAAGGACTGGAATGACAGTAATGACTCGAGGCTTTGTCCTCCTGTTATATTATTTGATGCCATGCATCGTTCCCTATTGTGGTCTTAAGATATGCGCCGCTGTTGACTAGATGCCATTCGTCGACAACTCAAGAAGCGTCTTAGAAAGTGCGAGAATCCAGCCTTTGTCATCGTGATGGGGCTAGCAGAGACGGCGTCTACAGGAGTCACCCTCTAATAAAGCCTCGAAGTTGGAAGCAGCTATTTCGTATGACTGGCTCAGTTGATCCGGAATCCTCACTGGGCTGTTGGTCACGCGCTATCTGATCGTGTAGGATTGCAAACGGTTGTAGTTCTTGTCACGTCTAATTTCTTCTTTCTGTCTTTCTGTTTTCCTCCTTTGTTTTCATCATCTGTCGAAGATGAACTCTCCTCATCCAAGGCTACCTATCCCAGATCTGAGAGGAACTATTTCCGAAAGAGAGACTGGTTGCTTGATGGCCTTCCTACCCGTAGGAACCCTTTCAATAAAGCTCTGTGTGGATAGAGAAACTCTAACTTCATACATCTTGCCATCTCCGTCTTAGAGGCGAATCTCAATGTCATTATGAGCAACAGTTGTGGAGGTTTGAATGTGACTACAACCTAGTGCCCTCAACGAGGCTTCTTTAATTAGTTGTCGGCCGAATCTAGTCTTTCGCCGGCATCTAATGAGTTCAAATGGTTATTTGAGAACACACTCATTCTTGTTTCTTCGATCTTATTCTTCTAACATCAACTGTTTTCTCAACAAGACCCCTCAAATCACACTCGAATGAATATGGCGAATCGAACTGGCAGCCCAATCTCGGAGGAAGGTTGGTCCAGTATCGACGTCCCAAATATCTCGGCTGGAGCCTCAAAGCAGGATGGAGAGAATGATTCCACATCTGCATTCGTTTCAACCCGCAGATGCAATAGTTTGGTCTCAGACTCTGGATCTGACCTTGACTACTGCGTGGATATTACTCTAAAAAATAGGTCAGTGCAAGATCAAGAGGATTTTGATCCGACAGAGGAAGAAACATATTCTTGGGCGCCGGAATCAACGGACGTCAGATCTACCATGGAACACAGCAACAGCAACAGCGACGACGACGACGACGAAGACGACATCGACATCGACAACGACAACAAGTCAATTGTCAGCAACCATTCTGGACTCGGCGAAGAAGCCGAAGAAGTCGCTATATTACGAGAGAAGATTGAGATCAAGGACCAAAAGATCAAGGAACTTTTAAAGGAGACCGAAGGCGATCTTGGACGCATCAAATTCCTCTGTGAACAAGTCAAAATTGCAGAAGAACAAATAGTCGAATTGAGCGGCAGTTTTGTGACGATGGAACAGCACAACAGGATGGAGATTGACAGGCTTTCAGCAGAGCGCGAGGACCACAAAATAAAGCACAAGGCCGAAGTAGACTCACTTCATAGTGACAGAGCTATCCAGCTTAGGTCACAGAAAAACCACTACGAGCAGCGAATCAATACCATAGAAGTGCTTCACCAGCGTAATGTACGCAGATATCTAGACGTACAAAGACTCCACTATATACGACGAATCGAAATATTGGAAAACAAAAGTCGGAGTGCAGCAGATCGTTTCATTGTAGCAACCAACAAGGAGCAAAGGGACAATTTCGAAAGGGAGAAGCGAGCTCAGCTTTCCCGGGAGAAGGTCTCGGCCCTAGAACCAAAAGTTAACAAATTGGGAGCCAAACTTCGGGACGCAGGCGAGATGCACAACAAAGAAGTCGACCATCTTCATGGCCATTCCCGGGATGCGACCGAAAGTGCCGAACAAAGATTGGTGGATCTCACAGACCAATATACTGATGTTAGGGAGGAGGCTTTCGACACACGACTGGTCCTGGCGGAAGCCAATGCCAACAGACATAAACTTTGCGAGGAGAAGACTACTCTACAAAGTGAGCTCCAAGATTTCAAGACAACTTTGGAATTGCTGAAGCATGCCAAAGAAACGAACGCTGTGCAGTTTCAGCAGCTTTCAGGCCTCAGAAAACAAATCAACAGCCTCCAGGAAGAGTGCATTGCGTTAAGGGCGAAGACAAGCCACCTGGAAATCGAAAATACCCACCTATTCAAGCAGCGGGACCAAACCATGCGTATCTTGGAATCTGACTTCATATCTGCAAATACTCACATAGGAAAACTCCAGAAGGAGCTTTGTGACATGATAAATTCATCTGGAAATTTGCGCAAGCAGATGGAATTTGCTAAGAGGATTCACAATGTGACAGAAGTGTCTAAGGAGGAATTATCGAATGGACTCCAGGCCCCAGACACCATCACTAAGACTTCCAACTCAAGCAATGTCGGCATTCCAACAGGAGGTAAGCTTGAGCAGGCGACTTCCAAAGAAACACTCGTCGGACCTTGTCCAATCTGCCTCCGAGACAGCAAGAAACCGACGTATTGTTCTTCGTCTCCACGTCCGGTTTCCATTTTTCCATCGCCGAAAAGGCGAGCAAGGTTTGAATGGCCACGGTCGACAAGGCGGGTGTAAAAGTATAGAATCATCTATATTTTCTCATCTGGGACACCAGAAGAGAGGTGGACTAAAAGCTTTGTTAGCTTAGGCCATGGTGCAGGCCGTGAATATCGGACGTGTATCGTAGTGATTGGCGTCACTTACAGTACCTATGCCTCGATAGATTTAGTCGGTTTCGGACTTGTTAGCAGCTCGTAGTTTTGGCGTTGCTGTTGGATTTCGCATCTAGAGTCAGTGTTTGGGACCTTGCATTCAAAGCTGCGTCTGGTAATAGTACGCACTATATTTAGTGGAAGCGCTTAACGACTTCCCACAGACCATTGTCCTGTTTGGTCTTTTTGCAAGTAATACATAGTCTGGGCTGCAATACGATGATAGATTCGTACCTTGTTTTAAGAGTTTTCTGACTTTTGTATGGGACTTCGCCCTTACTGGGTAGCAACAGCTCTAAATTAGCTACCTAGGTGCCGAACGTGCCTATCTAGGTACCTAGTCAACCCAAGTCAACCTAATCGAACCTAGCATCGGCGGTGTCGCTAACAACCTTTGGGCACATTCCATTGTGCGTAGATTTCCACGACCAAGGCCATTTTCCATTGAAGAAACTGATTATCCCGATGTAATTAAGGTTCTCATGACCCCATTTGCAACGGACCAGGGTCTCCAGTGTCTCCAGCGCCTCCTTTTTAGACCTGCACGCCCTTCCAGCCACTCCCGTAACTAACGGAATGCTCGCAGGTCTCGAACGGTTGTGATTCGATGTGACGCGATGAGGCGACTGATGCGAACATCCACCCCTGGATTTAGCGACGACAGCCACACCAGGAGATGGCAAATCTGATGAGTTGTGGCGGTGCAGAACAAGTCCTTTGACATCTTGACATTACGACTCGACGGTGCATGTTCAACAACGTTTTGGCAGCAGAGCTGTGTCGGATGACGAGTGCGATCAACAATGCCACGCCAAACACGGCTGTACTTTCGTACGTTCCTACGCCACTCGGTAGTACGAGTGAAGCACTGCTCCTTTGAGTTCCACCGTTCTCCAAGAATTCATGCTGTGGTCGTCTCCGAACCACTCACCACCACCAAGGGACTTACCAAGGGACTTCCCAAGACATTCGCCATCTGTGTCACATCACGTGCCTCTCTCTTCGGACGTTCTTCTCCCAGCAGTGATGTCATACTCATCTACTACCGATATTCTACAAAGCCATCTGAACATTGATCGTATTTCATTAAGCTACCCCTGCAATAATAATCAGACCAAGGTTCGCTCGTAGTCTCACCAATCTTTCAACCTTTCTTCCTTTCTGAAGACGCTTCTTTCTCCTCTACCTTCTTTGGAAGTCGGCAGCAGCTCCCTACTATGTGACAAAGCAGGCCGACTCCAACACTCTATTCATTCATTCATCATAATGAACGATTCGGGCAGCGCGCTCGTGGAACGCGATAGTGTTCAAAGAACCGCCTCCCACACCGAGGGCTTTCCTTCTGCAGTTGATACAGCGCGACCAAGTCCTACGGATGAAGTTCGCCCCTCCTTGTCCAAGAAATCGCAGACCGAAAGACCCAAGCCCACGACCAAATCTTCGGTCGCTTCATTCAAATTGAGGCGTGGCTTGACCAATACTTCAGCATTGAACGAGGCGATATGGAACGCACCCACACCCGTCGATGAGGAGGACTCCTTTTTCAGTTCGTCCTCGTCTTCTGATGATGACGGAGGACCCTTGCAGAAGAGTCGGGATGCAAAGAGCCGCAGTCGTCGAGGAAGCAAAGGCTCTTACTCAAAGTTCAGTGTTGGCAACGACAATTACAAAACGAGGGGCAAGGTTTCAAAGAGGGACGGCAGGTTGAATATCAGTGTTAATGAGACGAACAACACGGGGTATCTGGCAAAGGCCCTCGGTGCCTCTTTTTTGAAACCCTTGGTTGGTACCACCCCCAGAGAAGGTGGAGTTACGTCCACGCCCAGCAAGGACCCCAAAAATACATTGTCCAGAACCTCTACAGAATCGACCATCGACTCAGACCTGCCGCGGCCTCGCCTTAACATAGTAATAATGGTAATTGGGAGTCGAGGGGATATACAGCCGTTTCTGAAACTGGGGAAGGGCCTCAAAGAATACGGCCACAGAGTTCGCATAGCGACGCACCCTGCATTCAAAGAATTTGTCGAAGAAGACTCTGAATTGGAATTCTTCTCAGTTGGTGGCGACCCGGCCGAGCTCATGGCTTTCATGGTGAAGAATCCTGGCATGATACCAACAATGGAGACCGTCAAGACGGGCGAAATTGGCAGGCGAAGAGAGCAGATGGCAGAAATGTTTGACGGCTTCTGGCGCGCGTGTATCAACGCGACCGATGACGAGAAGGACGTAAACAATATGAAGATGATGGCGGATAAGAGCCCGTTTGTTGCAGATGCGATAATTGCAAATCCGCCATGCTTTGCTCATATTCATTGCGCAGAGAGACTTGGAGTTCCACTACATTTGATGTTTACGTTTCCATACACGCCCACGCAAGCATTTCCCCATCCATTGGCCAACATCAAGAAGACAAACGTTGATCCAGGGTATACGAATTTTATGTCCTACCCTCTCGTGGAAATGATGACTTGGCAGGGTCTTGGTGATTTAGTCAATAGTTTTCGCGTAAAAACCCTAGGACTTGAGCCTGTCTCAACATTGTGGGCTCCTGGACAACTTTACCGCCTCAAAGTTCCTTATACGTATCTGTGGTCTCCTGGACTTGTACCAAAACCAGAAGATTGGGGACCAGAAATCGATATTGCTGGATTTGTCTTCTTGGACCTCGCATCTTCATTTGAGCCCCCTGAGAAGCTTCAGAAGTTTTTGGATGCTGGTGAATCTCCCGTTTACATCGGCTTTGGGTCTATAGTTGTCGACGATCCAGATCGCTTCACCAAGATGATCTTTGAGGCCGTCAAGATGGCTGGCGTACGAGCACTAGTTTCTAAAGGATGGGGGGGCTTGGGTGAAGATAACATCCCAGACAATATCTATATGCTCGAAAATACACCTCATGACTGGCTATTTCCGAAGGTTACGGCAGTAGTGCACCACGGTGGTGCAGGAACGACGGCTATCGGGCTCAAATGTGGAAAACCAACAATGGTAGTCCCATTTTTTGGCGACCAGCAGTTTTGGGGAGCAATGATCGGTAAGGCTGGCGCGGGCGCGGACCCTGTACCATACAAGGAATTGACACCCGAGAAGCTGGCTGAAGGCATCAAGCGGTGTCTAACTGAAGAGGCGCGAGAAGCAGTTGAGAAAATCGCAAGAGATATCGAAGCTGAAGGTGATGGAGCAAGGAATGCTGTTAAGTCTTTCCATCGGAGTCTAAAACTCAGGGGTCAGAGATCCATGCGATGCTCCATCCTGGAAGATCGAGTTGCAGTCTGGACTCTTAAAGGCACCAACTTAAGACTCAGTGCCTTAGCAGCCGAATTACTGGTTGGGAAGAAGAAGGTTTCCTGGAAACAGTTACGACTCATACGGCATAATGAATGGAATGACTTTGAAGGACCTGGAGAGCCAGTCACCGGTATCGCACACGCTGTGAAGGGAACAGTTATGGGCATGGCTGGTGGTGTAGGCAGTGTTCCTTTCAGACTTGCGAGAAGCTCAAAGCGACGGGCGAGGCACGAAGCGAAGAAGAAGAGAGCTGAGGGTAAGAGGAGTGGTAATGGAAGTGGCACAATTAGTAACTGTTGTATGCCCAATGGCAAGGCTCCAAAGAGTAAGCCGGTAGAAGCGCAAACCAACGCCAATGTGAAGAATGAACAGTCACACATGAACGGTGGCCACTCCAACAAGAGTCCCGACAGGAACGGTTCCGGAAGGCCGAGGGGTAGAGCTACATCTGGAATCGACCTAGGGAAGCATACTTCGACTGGACTACCGTTGGGCCATGGTCCTATCGACGACGAGGTTGACACGACCGATTCTGATTCGGTGCTATCTGATGAACCAGAAGAAAATGTCGCTGAGGAAATGGCTATGGATGTTGGTTCAGGCTTTGGCCAGACTGCAGAGGCGTTTGCCAGAGCACCGATGGATCTTTCTTTAGCTCTTGCTCAAGGGTTCCATAATGCACCGCGTCTCTACGGTGATACCACTGTGCGAAGAGCCACCCGAATCACAGGCATGAAATCTGGTCTCAAAGCCGCTGGAGGAGAGTTTGTCTTTGGTATCTACGACGGAGTTACTGGACTGGTCGTCCAACCCTACACTGGTGCCCGCGATGACGGCGCCCTCGGTTTTGTAAAAGGGGTCGGCATGGGCCTTACAGGCTTCGTGCTTAAAGACCTTGCTGCAATCATTGGTCCCTTTGGTTACACCATGAAAGGCATACAGAGGGAACTTCTTAAAAACCAACAACCTACTCACTTCATCCGCAAAGCTCGAATCCTACAAGGCCAGCGTGATTTCCGTGGCGAATCTGAGGCGCAGAAGAAAAAAGACAATGAGACCGTGGATCATGGTTGGAATGTTGTACAGCAAGTCTGGACTATGATGGAAGAGAAGTCAGGGAATGGCTTGAAGGGTCGTTTCAAACATTTTCGTGAAAGAAAGACATGGAAAGCCAACGGCGCATTTGAGAATGTGGAGATGGCAGAGCGTGCTCTAGAGGCGAGGCGCAAAGGCGAGAGTCTAGATGGCATATCTGACAGGCAAAAGGTTGATCTCGACAAGGTTGATCAGCCAAAGAACGGCTTCATTGAGACGACTGGTGAAGACAAGGAAAAGCGTTCTAGAGGCGGAAGACATGCTGGACCTGGCGAAGACTAAACAGATAAAGGTAGATTTGTTTCAGGAGTTTGGTCTGGGTGTCTGGTATACCTAGAAGGATGTAATTTTAGGCATGTTCCTTGGCGTTTTTAATAGCGAGCGATGGTGTTTTGGGACATTCGCCTACGATGGCCATGTCGACGGAAACCTTTCTGCTTTCCGGTACTAAAAGACTAGGTACTTGTCATAATACACTGAGCGTTCGAAGAGAATCCTTTGTCAAGATATTCAGTTGAGCTTCTCCCGTCGTTGAGACACGGCCCAGATAAGTAGTTTTGAGCACTCGGGTCGTGAAATGCAGCAGGCTCGTAATACACCCTCCCTGCCTTGGACCTTACACTTCCCCCTTCTAGTATCAATTTAGGTAGTGTACAGCTAGATAGTCTATTCCAAATCACTGTACCTGTTTAAGTTACTTAGAACTAAGTACCTAGTAGCTTAAAAAACGCGTACTACATTACTACCTACGTATAACAATAGGAAGAGGAGAGAGGGCAGTATAAAGTCCGAAGGACAATACTATCAGTAGGTTAAGTACATGCCACCTCTAGTGTTAATCTAGGTACTTTAGTGTTAAATGATATGTTTTAAGTTATTATTGTATGTGCTTGAAACACTCAAATTAACCTAGTAACTCAAAAAGGGGCATAATCTGTTGCAGTCTCGTGGCTTAGCTTGAGGCCGAACCCGATAAATCTGTATAAGGTATACAAGTCTATAATTCCAGTCCACTGTCCCTGGACGCCAGCAAGTCCAATGACACCATTTCGCGTAGTTTTAAACCCCCTAAGAATCAACGTCCACTGGGGTTCCAAAGTCTTCTAGGTGCCTCTCCAAACTGTACCCCGTCCCTATAGTTTGCTTCGTCGTCCCCATTCTCACGACCCCCATAAAGACCACGGAATCCGTTAGAGAGAAGTCCAACTGGAGAATCTCCTCTCAGTATGTGTCTCCTCTCTCCTGTGGCCAAAACATTTGAATGAGAGCGATCACTCGTAGCTGGGGTTTGGGGAGTTTCTTCGATATTCCTTTCTCTATTGAAATGTCCAATCATGACTCCCGCTCTGGTAACCGGAGCAGTGTAAGAAGGGTGGTATCGGGACCGATGCCGAGATTCTGGTAAATGGGCAGGTGTTTGAGGCTGCGACATCGGAGGCAGATCGTCATTGTATACTTGGTATGTACGAGGTGTGGATTTCTCTCGAGGGGTGCCATCAATCCATTGTGGGAGCTGCTTCGTTGACGGGTCAATCCATCGAGGAGTGTGCGCTGGGGGCGGTTGGGAATGCTCTCGTGATCCGAAATATGAACGACTTCGATGTGAATGACGAAAAGGGGACTATGTGAGTTTAATGAGAGTGCCAAATCACGGACCAGCGGGAGCACCCACAGGTGGGCTCGACATGAGCAAATGGGATCTAGCAGTAACTGTGCTGTTTCCAGTAACTGGATTGTTTCTAGTGACTGGACTGGCACTAGTTACTGGCAGAGACTCCGAGATGGTGCGAGAAGTGTTCGAGAATGGCGGCGGCAGAAAAGGCGAAGATGGCAAGGCGGGTTCACCATCAGCAATTGGTGGGCTGGTACTACTCGCTGTTATTGTTGAAGACGAGGCTCTGGGACTACCACCCATTGGAGACTTCCGTTGTTTGTTCCATAGTTGCTGGTATTGTTTTTCTGATTCAGTCCGAGAACACTGGACAGCATCGTCCAAGCCGTCACTAAGTGATGAAGGTGCTGAAGCCAAGCTCCTCATGTTATCTGAAGATATTTCACCAAATTTCTGATATAGAGCCCCGTTGTGTGCTGGAATCTCACCAATTGCAGCCACGATTGCATTGTGTACGCTCTCAGTGAGTGATGAAGTTCTCGAGGCCGAATCTCTGCTGCTGTCTGAATACCCTTCATCGAGTTCCTTATCTGGAGACTCGTCTCGCTCTGCATTTCTGACACGAAATAGGTCAGCAACAGACGAACTGCCTGACGGAATCCGTAGGCACGGTTCTCCAGTGCTGCCCAAAGAACTTCCCCGTAACTCCTCACGTAGACTACGACATTGTACTGGTAAACCACTGCTGGATGATGATGGTAAGCGGTCTTGCTCGTACGCTGCACTGGATCGCTCTGTCGTCGAATCGAAAGAGAAGCTGTTAGTCTGATGCCTTAGTGTCCGTGGAGCACGTCGAGCCGGCTGCGCAAATATGATCCCCGGTGTGTTATGGGTTGCAACACGAGAGTCTACCCGAGGGCTGAGGCTTGAAGTTACCAGGCGCTCAGGTGAGCTCGATACATTCTGGAACAAGAAGAGTGGCGACCGAGGCAATCCTCTTCTGGTGGTATCAAGTCTCGGTAACTTAGGCAACAGTTGCGCTCGAGGTGTAGAAGCATCTTCTGGAGCTGCACTATTGTCAGTACAGGCTTACTACCTTTGACATAGGTAGCTGCACATACCGAATGGAGATGCTTGCGGATTTAGAGGCCTCTCAGTCAGGCGGTAGGCAGAGAGACGTGATTCGATGATAGGGATTCGAGACTGATATATTTCAGAGATAGACCTGCGGACTACTCGCCTCTCACGGATGCGCTGGACTCGACACTCTCTGCGACGGTCGTCATAATCTGTGACATCCTCATGAGTTAATGAAATGCCTGTGGGAGATGCGCGAATCATAACTGTACGGGGAGATGGATGCAAGAATGCAAGGGAGGGAAAACCGCTTGAAGATGGAAACGCAGAGGATGGAGAGGACAGAAATTATGTTGGATTGATTGATCAATAATATGCTGCCATATTGCGAAGGAAAGAGCAACCTTGAGCTCCATGTCTCCCAGGAGACGAGGTGCGTTTCTCGAGTCTTTCTTTTGAATGACTCGAGCTCAAGCAGTGACCTACACGCAGGTCGTAGATTTGATTCTGCCATTGTTCTTTTGACTCGTCGTTTGGGCCACTCCAGCTAATTCAGTCGCAGCTTTGATATCGTCGTGTTGTTGTTTTTGGCTTGTTTTGAGTTTTTCAAAGCAATTCAGTACAGTGATCCATGCCCACCTCAGCGCCGACAAGAACAAGAGGAAGAGAAGGGTAGAGGTCCTCAGTGGACAAGGCCGTTTCACAACAGTATATTTTGTGTTGAGCTTCTCAAACCAACTAACTGCACGGTTGAAAAAGGACCAAGACTGCCAACAAGAAGAAGGGGACAGAAAAGAAGGAGAGGCCATCGGTCGACAAGGTACCTTATCATCAAATAGCTACGGCAAAGGCGCCTCCGTAGTATCAAACTCTGTGACGAGTTACTCAAACTATCTGAATGACTGAAGAAGGCCACCGAAAAGAAGGCAAAGGCAAAAGGGTGAGAAGAGGAGGAGGATAGAAGTCCTCAGACGATGAGTCGCATCACCGTTGTGATGCTGGCCAGATGCGATGCTCAGCCAGTATCAAGACAATGAATAAGACTTGCGAGATGCGACTGGATTAGTTGAGCATGACGGACAACACTTCTCAATCAATGTTCAATGGCTGACTGGTGCAACGCTATGTACCGTCCTCAGGTAAGCAGTTACCAGTATCGTAGTAGTGCCAACATGGTCAATACAGTAGTTGAACATCCAAAAGGGAGAAGCGTCTTGCCCAAATGCCCGAAATGCCCTTTCTAGCTGACCGTGCGCCGCCGTCCCTGGAGGAGGAGCCTTACTGTAATCCTCAATACTCCTTGGCCGCTAAGGCAACGCAATATTAGAGGCGGTGCCTGACTCCTGAGCCAAGTGAGCACCGTCACACCCTCCTCTTGACACCGTAATGAGCAGTTAATGCCCAAGAAATTGAGCAATGAACGAGCATCAGTCGCTACCTAATGCTGGCCGCGCTCTAAATCGATCGCGTCGCCACGCTTAAGTAAGTTCCACGCTCTAATGCAAACCTCTTGACTTCAGCTTGAGCACACAACAATCTCGCTAACTTTACAGTTACAACCTCGCTTCTCTAATCTCTCGAATCTCCATGGACCGCACAGTGCACACCTCACCTCAATACGCCCACCAATCAAGCCCTCAAGCCTCCTCCAGCCTCTTCTCCCCCCTCCCAATTATCTTACCCCCCAGTCTCCCGTCGCCGCCGCCGTCCAAATCGAGAGTCCTTTGCCGCATTCTTCCAAGTTTCCTCCCCAGCTGGCAAACAATTGCTACACCCAGATCCACTGCCGACACACCTGTTGCCTGTCGCCCAAGGCAAGGACCAACCTAGAAAGCAAGCGGCTGCGGGCATCGAACGGCTACGCATCGATATGCTATAGCTCAGGGATGGGATAGGAGACCCCGTACAGTACAGCACACCAGAGTAGGTACTGTGAGATCAGTGTCACTGCCCACGCTACGACATTTCCAGCACAGTACCCACTGCTGCCGATGGAGGGCGACTTGAGCCTTTCGCAGTCTTTCGGTGGCTTGCGCATCGCGAATCCAGATGATGATGCAGCCTCCCCAGCGAGTCCAGGACCAGACCAAGATGTACCTGCAAATTCGAGTCTAGACAGTCCCGCCATCCTTTCTCCTACACGAACAGGCGACTCGACGACCTCATCACCCTCATCCACCTCTAGAACACCTCGAGCGCCTTCTGATTCCCAGTCTCAATCCCGCAGACATTCCATTTTCAATCTCTTACGTCGGACAGAGCACAGCGATTCCCCTGCTTCATCACAATCCCCACCATTGTCTCGATCACCGACAGACCGCAGTGACACGTTGAAGAGGGCATCGCCATCACAGGATCCGGTAGCCAGAGCCACGGCCTCGAAGGCATATCGACAGTCGATGCCTATCAACCACCAAGCCCAGCAACAGGCACAGTTTCCTCCGTATCAATCGAATGCAATGCATAACGGCAGGGGAGGAGGATACGCTCCCGCCGGAGCATCGAGACCTGTTTCAGGGGTTTATGCAGCACAACCACCTCCAAATGCCATATTACCAAACATGGACTCAGGCTCGTACAGATTAAGGAACGAATCTTCAAAGTCTCCAATGATTGGCTCACCCACGAGGAGTGATTCGAGAGGGAGTAGTGCGGCCTTACAGGCAGGAGTCCCCTCGAGAGAAGGAAGTCACAGAGATCGAACATACAGCGGAGGCCACCAAATACCTGCAGGAAACGGTCCCCTACCGCCGAGGAGGAGCTCGAAAGGAATGGGGGGAGGACATACTGACACAATAGCTCGGGGGCCATCGAATGCAGGAAGAAACCCCTATGTAGATGCTATTCCCGGCGTGTCAAATGGAGTCACGCCTACATACGACCTCGAGGGAAAGCAGATTCCCAGCAGAGAAGAATGGAAGGACAAGGGCGCTGCAACTGGTGTACGGCAGGAATTTGATGCCAATGGGAATCTTGTCTTGAAGCAAGTCAAGAAGGGTGTGCGAGATTTCGTCTTCGGTCGAACGTTAGGAGAAGGATCATACAGTACTGTGGTACTGGGCACGGATCGACAAACATTGAAGGAGTATGCCGTAAAGATACTGGATAAGAAGCATATCATCAAGGAGAAGAAGATCAAGTATGTGAATATCGAGAAGGATACTCTCAATCGGTTGATAGAGCACCCAGGTATCATCCGGTTATACTACACTTTCCAAGACAGCCAGTCGCTATATTACGTTCTCGACATTGCCAGTGGGGGGGAACTTTTGGGCGTGCTGAAGAAGATTGGGTCATTTGACGAGGAGTGCACGAGGTTCTATGGTGCCCAGATGCTCGATGCAATAGAGCATATGCATAATAGAGGTGTGATACATCGCGATCTCAAGCCGGAGAACGTTCTACTCGACGACCAGATGCATATTAAAATCACCGATTTCGGGACAGCTAAGTTACTGGCTGACCCTCGGATACCCAAAGACCAGCAAGCTGCATTTGGAGTGCCAGGTACTGGCGAAGACGAGGAATCCCTAAGAGCACGGTCCTTTGTTGGTACTGCAGAGTACGTGAGTCCTGAGTTGCTGACAGATAAGAATGCCTGCAAGGCAAGTGATCTGTGGGCCTTTGGTTGCATAATATATCAACTCTTGGTCGGAAGACCACCGTTCAAGGCTGGGAACGAGTATCAGACCTTCCAGAAGATTGTTCAACTGGATTATAAGTTCCCACCCGGATTCCCACCTGCGGCGAAGGATTTGATTGAACGGTTACTGGTACTTGATCCCCAGAGGAGGTTATCACTTGAACATATCAAAAATCACGAATTCTTCGACGGCGTGAAATGGGGCCGAGGTCTTTGGAGAATGAAGGCACCACGACTGAAGCCTTACATTCCACCAACTCAGGAGCCGAACGTGATCAAACTCAATGGAGGTGGTGGCTACTCCACCAGTACGCCGCAACCAATTTCTACTTCCAGATCGTCACAACCACCAAACTCTTCATCCAATGGCACCGCCAGACCCGCACCTAGAATCATCACGGAACTTCCTCCACCAACCCAACTCGACATCGAATGGTCGCCTGTTCTGACTCGCGATAACGAGCGTATTCTCAAACTCGGAAATCTAATGGTGTTATCATCGCCGATGCCGCATAGTCCAAGGAACGGCGAAGAAGGTCACGAGAAGAAGAAGCTTTCAAGATTTTTTGGTGGCAGTACAACCAAGAAGCGGCAAAGGCTTGTCATGGTCACATCGAGTGCCAGGATTATCATAGCTGCGGCTGGTGGTGACGAGAAGAAGACCAAAACTGAGATTTCGCTACTGGGCTCGGAATGCTCATGGCGGACCCAAGTTGACCCCAAGGGCCAAATGGTATGGTGTGTTGATACAGTAAGTCCTTCCGAACGGAATCTTTTAAGCTACGCTAACAACTATTAGCGCGGTACGCATTACTCCTTTGAAGACACGAAGACTTCATCTACTACAGGTGATCCCGCAAAATCATCAGCACAAGAGTGGATCGAGTCTATCGAACGGGCCAGAGATATCGCCTACTCCCAGAATATGGTCGGATCTTACAACAGCGAAACCGGCTTTGATATTCCTTCCTCCGTCTCAAGTGCTAGCAGCACCATCCATGGAGGCAGCATCTACCCCGAAGGTTTCAATGTCTCTGACCGGGCAGGACGGAACCACTTGACCAAGAGCCAAGCTAGTCTTGGAGGCGAAGAAGCTGAGGCGAAGAACAAGAGGAACCGCTTTAGTAAAAGGCAGTCAAAAAACGGGCTCTCTACCCCATTCTAATCTGCGCGGTTTATTGGGGTTACTAAGATACCCCGAACATATTAGTTTTTTCTTTGTATGGAGCATTTGCTAGCGTGGCGCGGGTTTGGCGGTTTCACTTCATGCATACTTTTCTCACCGTATCACGACTTCAAGACTCTCTATTTTGCTTCTTTTCTTCAAACGAGATACTCTGCTCCGTAAATCATCTGGAAAGCAAAAGATCTGGGGCTATGTGCAGCATTGCGAAGAGCGATTCTTGGCTAGAAACATGGGGGTTTGCGTGATAATAGGGTTGGGCCTTAGAGCGAAGGTGCCGGTGGTTCTTTTCTTGAAGACCGAGAAGATACGATGTGTGTGTGCCAAGGGGTGGACTATGGGATGCGGCTGTTGGCGTAGCTGTATAATAGAGAATTGACCAGCGTGGATAATGCTGCATGTGCTTGATGAATAGAGGTATTCAGCTTTGAAAAGATGCCTACGAGATGGGTGGATGAAAGGTATCCACGTTCTCAAAGATGTGTACCTGAATAATGAAGGAAACGAAGGTTGCTGTTGGTCCCAGCCTGGCGGTAAATGTTTCTGTCTCCTTTGGCTCTGCTGTGTGTCTTCGAGCGCTTTTCTAGTGAGTCGGTCGTCGGTTCATGCCAACTAGTTTCGGGTTAGCGCAGATAAGACAAGGGGACCTTTGGCGCTAGAGAGTGGTCTGGGCTAACGTATTTTGGAGATTCGCGTGCGAGTTTTGGGAGCGCAACATCGCAACGCGACGGATCAGCAAAAGAATTGAATCAAGCGTTCCCGCCATTGCGCATCGAATTCCAGTCCCAAGACCATACTTCAGTTCGCTTGCCAATTGCCACAATGCAACCCGGATACCGCCCCTTCCCTCAACAGCCTCCTCAGCGGTCGCCACATACGGCTCCCACGAGGAGAGGAATAGGTGAGTGCAACGCAGCCCAAGCATCTCCATTCAAATCACCAATGCGCCGGAAGTCGAGTCGCGACGAGACCATAAACATACCTATGCATAGGACTCCTCGGTATTCTTTTGATAAAGGTGCTATGACTTGTATACTGATTCTACCCTTTTTCTTCCACAGGTCCCATGCTATCGGGCCCTCATACGCAAAATCCCATGACGCCCGCACAGCTCCAGGCCCAGCAGCAGGTTGCTCTTGCCACACAACAGGCACAGCGCCTGAAGAGCCGCAAGCCTACCGACAAGAATATGCCTGAGGGCGTGGAGGATTGTATAATTGGCGATGGGGTACAGCGGTATCGGGAGCTGAGGGAAGTTGAGCGCCGTTTGGATGCCGCCATGACTAGGAAGAGACTGGACATTCACGATACGGTGAACAGGAACGTCAAGGTTGGTGACAGATCCATGCATTTCACTTTTCCCCGACTAAACTCTCCATAGCGATACAGGACTTTGCGAGTATGGATTAGCAACACGGTGGAGGACCAGCCCTGGCAAGCGGATGGTCTCGATATAGACGCTTTCGACTTCAGCACGAATATGGACTCCTCGTACAAAGTCAAGATTGAGGGCCGGCTGTTGGATGAGGAGGAAGATGAGGATAGCGACAGCGAGGACGAGGAACAACACCTGGACGCAATGGACGAAGACGGGAAGGTCAAGAAGATAAAAGCACCACCGAAGCAGCACAGATTTTCCAGTTTTTTCAAGGCAATGACAGTCGATTTCGACAGACATAGGACGAAGGATGGAGCAGATCAGAATGTGGAATGGAAGAAGCCGGTTGTTGCGCCAAACTCGACCAGTCTCCCCAATGCTGCGGATTTCGACCAGCTGGAGTTTAAGAGAGGCGCTGATGAGAACATAAATATCACAATCAACCTTATCCGAGATGAGAATCCAGAGAGGTTCCAGCTGAGCCCAGCACTAGCCGACATTATGGATACAACTGAAGCGACACGCGCCGAGGTTGTAATGGGTATTTGGGACTATGTTAAAGCAATGGGTTTACAAGAGGACGACGAGAAGAGATCATTCCGTTGCGATGATCGTCTGAGACAAGTAAGTAACCCTCCAGCTCCTACTCATAGACGGTAGCTTACATGTACAGATCATCCAACGTGAGACTGGATACATCCCATACATTGCAGACGCTGTAATTCCCCACATGACCTCCCTCCCACCTGTCAAACTCCAGTACACTATTCGCGTTGACAAAGAGTTCCATAATGATCCTCAACCCACCATTTACGACATCCGCGTACAAGTCGACGATCCACTACGCGCTGCGCTCACCACCTTCCTCACGAACCCAACATACGCTCAAACCCTCCGTGAAATCGAGACGCTGAATAACCATCTCGCACTTCTCGTCCAAGCTATCTCCATTTCCAAATCCAAGCATACCTTCTTGAATGGTCTAGCAAAGGATCCTACCGAGTTTATTGCTAAGTGGCTAAGCTCACAAAAGAGAGACCTGGAGATTATGGCTGGGGAAGCTACTCGAGGTGGTGGACAGGATGCGAGTGGAGATGAGTGGAGGAAGGGAGGGAAGAATAGTATTTGGGGCAGTGACAATGTTAGGGAGAGTGTTAATCTTTTGGTTGGTAGGGCTAGGTAATGGTGTGTCACGGGGAATATTGATATTTGGATGATATTTGGAAGGCGAAATGAAACAGGGGAGTTCTCACGGCGCTTGTACAAGAATCTGTACCATTGTTAGAGTAAGAGGGTCTGGCAAAGAGTCAATAAAACGTATGACTCTTTAGATGCTTTCAGGACTCTTTTTCGTCACCATCACCAGCATCAACACATCAGATGTTCTGCTTACTCATCCACTCCTCAACCTCAGGCTTCCACTCTTCACGCCACCTACTCAACGGTGACCGATTCTGCACTAAATCCCCAGCCGTCCACAACATCCTCGCCTTATCCATCTCTTCACTCACATCATTATCAGGACAAATCACATAGAATTTCTTTTCCGCAATCTTTCCCACTAGATACTCAACTACTTGCTCTGGAGACCAAGCACCTGCCGGCTTCTCCTTCTTTGCAGTGCCTTCGGCAAATGGAGCGTTTCCTGAGAGGCCGGTGAAAGTCCAGCCAGGAACCAAGAGATGAACGCTGGTTGTGGGAGAGCTCGTGGATAGATCATATGAGAGGTGTTCTGTAAGGGCTTTTACTGCTGACTGTTTCCCAATTAACATCACTATCCTATCATGCCAAACCAGGCAGACACAAGAACTTGGCAGGTGCAGCAAGAAGAGGACAGAAGCATGAGGTTACCTTGGAAGCATTGTAAGCCGGATTCCCAGGTGGATTAGTAATACCCTGCTTCGAGCCCGTAACGATGATATGAGCTGGAGACTTCTGTTCTTGAATGAGAGGGACGAAGGTGGAAAGACCGTGGACTACGCCGAAGAGGTTCACATCCATTATCTTGTGGAAGTAGCTGGTGTCTTCCCAGGTGCCTTTTAGAGCTATGCCGGCATTTAGTGCTAGGAGGTCGATCTTGTTGTCTGGGGCATTGGTCAGCTAGGCCTGGCTCCTGAACATCAATGGTAAGGATATTATTATAAGAGTTAAAGTCATGAATCATAAATAGTTTAAGACAACGAACTGTATTGTTCCTCCACCACTCTCTTCAGTTTTCCCCAATCCCCAATTTGACCAACATCCATCTCAAACGTCTCAACGCCACTTCCTAGCACTTCTTTTGCAGACTTCAGATTCGAGATGTTGTTATCAATGATCAGAACTTTCATGCCGTATGAGTGACATTTTTTTGATAGAGCCAATCCGATTCCAGAAGCGCCACCTGTGATGAGAGCGGTGTTGTCTTGGGCGAAGACGGGGCTCGGTGCCATTTTCATTGTTTGGTGGAAGTGATGGCGGGGTTATTTGTGTTTCTGAGTACAGTAAGGGTTGGTGATTGTGAGAGTTTTGGCTCGAGGGGATGCCAATTGGGTTTAGCTCTAGAGTGCTGTAAAGAATATATGAAGGAGTGGTTGTCCAGATCATGAAGTTTATGAACATTTGTTGTCAGAATGAAGAGTGAGGGCGAGGCGTGAGGTTCTGTGACGACACACTTTCGGAGATACGGGAGAGTTTTAATCTAATCGCCGAACATTAACGGCGCACTGGACACTGGACACAGCAGAAGTAGTACAGTCAAATCATCGGAGTTGCAGTCCTCAGATTGGTCGAGTTAAGGCTTTTATCCTCGAAAATATCTCAATGCCTGAGTAAAGACTCTAGAGACAGGAGCTGGACGAACTTGCTTTAGATGCAATTTAGGTCTTCGTATCACTTGAACATATGCCACAAACGCCCAAGTTGATTTGCAGGAACCGCTCCTACCCATCCTCAAAAGCCCAAATGCCCAGAACTCCCATCATGCCAATATCCAAATGCCCTCTATGTTCCCTATTCTTATCTCCCTTAGCGCGATGGTGGTCCCATCACCGCAGGCTTTTGTGTCGGTTCGACTGGCTGCGGTGGCATATTCTTAATCTGCTTAATCAAAAACTCCCTCTCGTCTATAAACTGTTCGTCTTCGGTCCGGTCCGCCAAGAAATCCCTCAAGAATACGAGGAGTCGTTCTCGGTTGATGAGAAGGATCTTCTGTACTGCAACGGATTTGTGTGGGTTCGCAACAAAGACCTTGAATACATGGAATCCCTCGTACTGCACCATCTTTCTCTCGTCCCTTAGAAGGTTCATGCAAATCTTCAAATGCTCTCCCCTGTCCACATAGGCTGTCATTACTGAGTAGTTAGCTCGGTCTAGAAGAATTTCGCCCAGCAGCTTTATCGACTGTCGCTTTGTCACGTAGCTGTCTGATTTGACAAGTATGTTGTTGTACTTGTCGAAGAAACGATCGAAGTTTACGGAAAGGTACTGCGCTGTAATGCTCTTGTGTCTGGTCAAGATCTCCTGCTCCCAGTTAGCACTGCTCACATCCAACGGTTATATCCAATTTACCCTAAAGGTCGTGAAAGCATCCGCACCAACTTCAAAAGACCCCTGATCGATCCACGAGAAGAATTTCCAGAACACGCCCTTTCCATTCTGCTGCGACTCTACTTGTATGCCACTCAACCCCTTTGAGTCGGCTGGTTTGTCCGGGTCATGGTATAGGATAATAGCCGCCACCGCGTCACTCTTCAGAATTTCTCTGAGCACAGTACCTGCCGGTGTCGCACTCTCCTTGTGTTCATATCCATTGCATAGTTCCACCAACACCTCGGGTCTATTGTTCACGACGTAGCTAAGTGCTATAGGTTCGCTCTTGGGGGATGCAGTTGGGGGCCGAAATCGGAAGACGTAAGAGAAGATGACTTGGGCGTCCTTTCTTGATTCAAATGGCAGTCGGTATAAGTTGAGGGCAAGGAGGTAGAGCAGGTCTTCTTGGATCATTCCTGTCACCAGTTGGTAGACCTGCTCGGGACTGCTTTCGATTTCTGGCAAGGGACATTAGTCTAGTTGATACATAAGTGACAGGTACGGCGTACCTTGGGTTCCCTGCAGGACGAACTTCATCTGGGCCAATGTTTTCGCCAGCTCCTCCGCCTGTACATAAGTTAGCGGCCACATCTCTCCCGGCGCAGGACGTTCTCAGCAGACCGACCTTTGCGTTGTTCACTGTCCCCCCTGGACCATCGAGCTTCAAAATCTGCTCCTTTGCCTGCTTTGGCAGATCGACAGTGTTCGTCCGCGGCCGTCGTCCAAAAAGAAACGACATGTTGAGTGGAGGGGGCGGTGCTTATTATCGTATTATCGTGCTGTCGAGCCGGTCGTATGTGGATGTTTACAAGCGCGAGAGGGTGTTGCTACCATTCAAGGTGGTGCTGCAGAGCGAAGAGGTCGTAGATCAGCACAGAGTTTGGGGGCAGAATTATGGTGAAGGTTCATGGTACGGTACGCTCGGTCTTGAGGGCGAAGTGGTTATTATGGTGGTGGTGGTGCTGGTGCCGTCCTGTGCTCCATGGTTCATTCTCAAGTGCTGGTGGTCCAGTGTTGCTCCTGCCCGCGCCAGTGAGTGACTGTCAATAGCCGAGTTGCCCCTGATCGGTCGCTGGCGGCAACGCTTTGAAACGCTGAGAGACAGTAAATCACAGCACTGTACGTGGGAAGAGCAGTGCACTTTGGCGACGCCATTCCTTGTAGTCATGGCCCGAATGATCATGGCAATGGCAGTGGCAATAACAATAGCAATGGCAATGGCAATCGAAATCGCAATCGCAATAAGAATCAGGGCAAAGACAGCTGCAAGTTTCATTACGAGGAGATATCTTAGCTCCTCGGCCCCTCCCCTTCCATTCTTTTGCTATCTCCACGTGACCATCTTCGCGTCACACAAGATTTCATAAAAATTCCATTTCCTCACCATGCCAACTCGTTGATTCAATGAGATGGTAAGAACCACTCACTGTCTCTTATTAATTTTTCTCTGCACAAAGTTGGCAGACGACCCCAAGAATGTCGGAAGTTATTCCTGCTGCCGCGGCGACCGTGGCGGAGAATGCTGTTGAGAATGCTCCCTCGGAAACCGATACTTCAGAGGCATCCGATATCCTTGACCTCAAGGACGATGAGGGCTGGGAAGACGCCGAGCCAGATATCGAACAGCAGCAATTCATCTCTTTGCTAGATGCCGAGGTCTTTCCAGACATTACTTCAATGCTTGAGCATTGCAGAGTCAAGCACAATTTCGATTTCCTTGCAATCAGACAGAAGTTCGCTTTGGATTTCTATGGCAATATCAAGCTCGTCAACTACATCCGTGCCCAAACTCAAAGCGGCAAGCCAGTCTCGTCTGACCTCTCCAAGGCAGACTTCGATGACGAGAAGTACTTGAAGCCAGTTCTTGAGGATGATGCATTACTCTTCAGTCTCGACGAGCTTCCCGATGTCGAGACCCAAGAAGCCACAGAAGCCCCTGTAACTGGGTCTGGAGAACTAGTTACGCGTGTATCAGAGCTCGAAGAGGAATTGAGAAGGATTCAATCTCAATTTGATGACTATAGAACTACCGTTAGTCAGACTCTGGAGGACAGATGGAACGACAAGGCTGCCAGTGGCCCGTCAGCAAGTAAACTAGAGGAGAAGGACGAAAAGCGAGATGATGACAGCCACTACTTCAGTTCTTACTCCTACAATGGTCAGGCCTCCATCTCGAAGTAGAAATCATATCTAACCTCATTCAGATATCCACGAGACCATGCTGAAAGACACTGTTCGTACCGATGCCTACCGTGACTTCATCTACAATCACAAAAACTTGTTCGCTGGCAAGGTTGTTCTGGATGTTGGCTGTGGGACTGGAATTCTCAGTATGTTCTGCGCCAAAGCCGGAGCTGCAAAGGTCATTGCCGTAGACAACTCGGCAATCATCGACAAGGCCCGAGAGAACGTCTTCAACAATGGTTTTGCTGATACCATAACTCTCCTTCGAGGCAAGGTCGAAGAAGTGACTCTTCCGCTTGACAAGGTTGATATCATCGTCAGCGAGTGGATGGGATACTGCTTACTCTACGAAGCCATGCTCGACAGTGTCATCTGGGCTAGAGACCGATATCTCAAGCCAGACGGTTTGATGGTACCCAGCCACATGAACATGTGGATTGGACCGGTCGCTGATCCTGACTACATTGCAGACCATATCGCTTTCTGGAGAGACGTGTACGGATTTGACATGAAGGCCATGCAAGCTGGCATTCACGAAGATGCTCAAGTCCTCGATATGCCGGAAAGCACTCTCTGCGCCGATCCTTTCCCATTCTTGCAGTTGAGCTTGCATTCGACTACGGTCAAAGATCTGGTGTTCAAGAGGAAGTGGCAGGCGACGTTGAACAAGAATATCGATACTCTGGATGGCTTCATCATCTGGTTCGATTCCTTCTTTATGCCTTCCCGAGAGGACAAGGTCCCTGAAGACGCAAAGGCAGAGCGATGGCCCCAGGAGGGGAAGAAAGGCGTAGCATTCACTACAGGACCATGTGCAAGAGTAACTCACTGGAAGCAAGGCATCATGCTTATTGACAGCGTAAAGGAGAAGGGGGTCGCCAGAAATATTGGTGATGAGCTGACTGGGGAGTTGGAGTATGCGGTTCCCGAGGATAACTCTCGAGCCCTCAATGTTGGGATGACCTGGAAGTTTACCGGAGAGGACGAGGACCACTCACAGACGTGGAAGATGAGATGACGCATTGAGCATGGGCATGCATATTGGATTTTTGCTGCTACTACAGTATGGCATCTTAGGTAGGTTGGATAGATAAAAAGGATATACCTTGGTAGGGAGGTAAGGCATAAATAGATACCCGTACCTTACGAAAGTACGAAAGTACTTTCGTACGAAAATCAAAGCCGGCTGTTGCCGACGTGGTGTGCCTTGCTTCCGAGGCATACAAAGAACCCCCACCATTCAATGATGGATACTCGTGCCATCAGCCCCGTGGCGCAAATTGGTCAGCACCCTACGTACTACTGGTGCTACCTGTCCGGACATTGTCTTGCACTCCTTCACCGTCGCCGGCCATGGCATCTCCAAGTCAGCTCGAAAACTACCGGTAATCGAAGACATGTCGCCAGAGCGGGGAGAGTCCGAACCCATGATTCCAAGGCAGGACGCGCCGGAAGGAGATGGAGAGAGAACACAGCTCCAACGACAACGAAGTGACGCTCGCAGATATCTTGCGCGCCATGCCGATGAGGGCCAGAATTTCACTCTGAGAGGGATACTTGTTGGGCTGGGAGTTGGACTCATTATATGTTTCTCGAAGTATGTCTTCATTTTTGCAAAGCAAGCAATACCACTGACTCTGCTATCTCTCAAGCATGTACTTTGGCCTCCAAACAGGATGGGTCTCCTCCATGAGCATGCCTAGCTCCCTGATCGGATTCGCTTTCTTCAGAACGCTGTCAAAACACCTCGATCTACCATTCACACCTGTCGAGAACGTACTTGTTCAAACGGTCGCTGGATCTATGGGGACTATGCCGCTGGGATGCGGCTTTGTGGGTGTTATGCCCGCGCTCAATTATATGCTCAAACCGGAGGAGTCAGGGCCGTTGTTCCTAAGTCTTTGGAAACTTGTACTATGGAGTTTAGGTCTGTGCTTCTTTGGGGTGGTTTTTGCTGTACCACTTCGAAAGCAAGTTATTATCCGGGAAAAGCTCAAGTTTCCTTCCGGGACTGCGACAGCGCTCATGATCGGCGTCTTGCATGGGAAAGAAGGTGCAATAATCCAAGAATCTACGGAGCCAGTGTTCCCAACTATCACAACGGAATCTCAGCTTGCTGTTGGATTGTCAACCGAGTCCTATTTGAACTCTGGGCCTCTAGATGTTGAAGAATTGAGCAAAGATAAACGAAGCAGTTGGAAATCCAAAGTCAAGTTACTAGTTATATCATTCGTTATCTCTGGCCTATATACTCTTGCAACCTACTTCTTTCCTATCCTGCGGAATTTGCCTATTTTCGGATTTAGCATTGCAAGCTCTTGGCTCTGGACACTCAACCCATCTCTCGCATATGTTGGGCAAGGCATCATCATGGGCCCAGCAACAACAACACATATGCTCATCGGAGCTGTTGTGGGTTGGGGGGTTCTATCACCACTTGCAAAGCACCAGGGATGGGCACCTGGCCCTGTAGATGATTGGGAGACTGGAAGCAAGGGTTGGATTGTCTGGATTTCACTGGCAATAATGCTCGCAGATTCGATTATCTCTTTAGGTTACATCGCCGTCAGCCCATTGGTGAGAAATGGCCCAGAATACGTCGACACTATTTTCCAAAAGGTCAAGAAGCGCGACTGGAAGGGAATCCTGAGCCCTCCATCGAGAAAGAGTGCTGAAGGTTACACCGCAATTGCTGAGGGCGACGGTGTTGCTACACCACTAACAAGAACCTTCTCCGGTGCAGATGGGTCGGATCCTTTAGATCTGCCCGAACCCGACGCTTCTCCGGAACACTTAGTGAACGATCGCACAGTCTGGGTCGGCCTCGTCCTCTCCATATTCTTCTGTATTGCGACCATTCGCATCGTTTTCGGTGCCCTCGTGCCCCTTTACGCCACCGTAACAGCCGTATTCATGGCCCTCGTCCTCTCTATAATGGGTGTCCGCGCGCTTGGAGAGACAGATCTTAACCCTGTTTCTGGAATCTCCAAGCTCGCACAACTTTTCTTCGCCCTCATTATTCCGCAATCAAACAAGAATTCTGTCCTCATTAACCTAATTGCAGGCGCCGTATCCGAAGCAGGGGCCCTCCAAGCAGGTGATCTGTTACAAGACCTCAAGACTGGGCATCTTTTGGGAGCAGCTCCCAATGCCCAGTTCTGGGGTCAGATAATTGGCAGTGCAGTAGGAGCAGTAGTCAGTGCCCTAATTTATAGACTATACACCAGTGTATATGAGGTTCCTGGGGCTTTATTCCAGGTTCCCACGGGCTACGTCTGGATCTTCACTGCCAGATTAGTCACAGGTAAAGGCTTGCCCCCAATGGCCTGGCAATGGGCTCTCGGCGCAGCCATCATCTTTACCGCAACGACACTCGCCCGCGTTGCCGGCAACGGCAAACGCTGGCATCCATTCATCCCGGGTGGCATCGCCGTCGCAGTTGGTAAGTTTCTGACCTTCACTCTTCGTTCCGCCCCACTCTGCAGTAAAACAAATACTTACACAATTTGGGTCATAGGCATGTACAACGTCCCATCATTCACTCTAGCACGAGCTATTGGTGGCTTTGTGAGCTGGTACTGGAAATCGTATCGCAACAGAGAGGAGACGCCGATCGTTGTGTTAGCGAGCGGTTTGATCTTAGGGGAAGGGGTTGTCAGCATTGTGAATCTGTTAATGGCAAGTTTGAAGGTGCCACATTTATAGACAAAGGTTACCATTGCCTTGGGTTAGATAGATGATATGAAAGAAGAAAAATTAGTCATGATCAATGGACAACTACTTCCATTCGCTCAAGCAAAATTGATCTCATGGTAGTTTCCTATTGATGTACAGCGCCAAAGCCTCTTTTATTCTTCATTTGTGTTGATATACAATCGATTAAGTAACTCCCAACAGCAATCATTGAATGCTAAACGTGGCTATGCTGGAAGAAGTCCCAAAACTCCACGCCATGCACCGCAGCGACCATTCCGTTCCACCTTCACCAAACCCAGAATACACTAAAATCCAAAACTATCAAGCAATGAATTCGACTCTGGCTCCTCAAACACCGTAGGAGCAGGCTTCTTCCCACCACCAACCTTCATATCCTTTGGTAAAATAGGTAAGTCTGCAACGACCAAGGAACTGCGTCGTCTTAACATCCTTCGAGGATCCGGCTCGCCCCCTAGATCTCTAGACACAGGCGGTGCTAGGAGAAGGAATTCCCAGTTACGGACTATAGCGCAAGATATGTTAGTCGATATAGGGTAACGTAGGGGCCAGTTTACGTACCGAGATCCAGTGCTAGTATATCGCAGCCCATACGATCATACAATCGCGCATTGTGCAGTACAAAATCCCACTCTACTTTAGGGGTCACTTTCGATGCTCCACGAAGTGTCTGGAGAGTCTTTTGTCGGAGTTGTGAGTACAGACAGACAAGCGCAGGGTCGTCTGTCAAGAATAGCTTTGCCTGGAGATCAGGAATTTGTGGAGTTTCGAGTAGTGTGAACACAGGAGACTGTCATGAAATTAGTGGATAGACAAGTATTGAGAATCTTGTCTTACAATTAAGGCTCGCACTGCCATGTCTCTCCTGTGAAGCATCCAGAAAGCCCAGGATGCTAACCACCGGTTCCCTTCTTGAGATGCGAGGGGCAACACTTTGTCTTCGAGGAGTTCTTTCAGCACTGGGCCGTCCTCGCCCTCGTAGACTCGTGTAACGGCAATTGCCAGTTGGAGGTCCTTGATTTGATTTAAAATCACATTTACTGCATCCTTTAGGCAATCTGCCAAGAGAAAGAATGCAGCAGCGTACTCTATTGCTATGTCAGCATACATTGGTTGCGCCTTAAAGGAAGCCACTCACCAAATCTTCGTTTCCCAAGTAGAGCGTAGGCATTCTTCAAAGCGGCAGTTCTCCACTTTCGATCTTGGAAATTGTTGGAAAGGAGTCGAGTTGTAGCAGCTTGTTCGCGATTCCAGCCCGCCATACGCCATAGTCCCTGCAGCACTGCTTTCTTCTTCAAAGCTAGATAGAACAAACTGCAGTCAACTGGATTCTTCATATCGCTCTTCGTGTACTCGTTCCTCGCAATGATTTCGAACTGAGATTTCTGGATTTGCCTTGTCAGCAGTGGTCAGAAGAGCGGCGTGGAACTAGTTTGTACCAGAGCATTAGAATCTGTCATCCACATGAACAAGCCATTTTCTCGAGCGTGCTCCCATAGCATTTTGCCATGGAATTGACTCGAAACCATGCCAACGAGAATATCTTGACTATTACTGTGATATGCCCAGTTGATTTCCCGCCAAGACAGACTGACTTCATTTGCCCTTCCCCTCCGTAAAGCATGCTGCCGAAAGAAGAGCATAAATCTGGCGGCGTTGTCATCCATGGAGCGTCGCTGTTTCTCAACAATTGCTACACATTCAACCGTATCAGCTAGAGAGATTTGCTCCTGTCTGGAAAGCTGTGGCAAGGCAGTTTTTGTAAGCTTCTCATTTATTGCCAATGCAACCTCTTCGGTCACAGTCTCGACCTCGTCTTCCTCGGAGAATCCATCAAAGGTTGATCTTCCTCCTTTGTATGCTCCTACCACAGATACAGACTGTTGAAGTCAGCAATCATTTCAAACCCAAAGCATTTCAACTTACACCCTGCTCTGCATAGAAGCTCTCCAGTTCCATTCCAAGATGAGTATCTATAGAATCGCCTTCAACGTAGTACTTCAAAATCTTATATAGTGCGAGGAGAACATTTTGAACCGCAGCGGTTTTTCCAGCAAGAATGCACTGTCCAAGAAATTGAGGATGATATACTGGCAACGGCCCATTGAGTCTGGTCACAACCTCAAAGAGATCCCAAGCTCCTCTCCTACGAGGCAGTGCCATAGTATTCAACACGGAGGCCGAAGGATCGACTTCCTTATCATAAACTAAGAGTTGATTTCCGGCTCCAATGATGAGATTTCCACCACTTAACCACGTTGAATCTCCTATCGGATGTGGTGTCAGATCGCGGATTTTCACTTCTCGAATTGCAGCCCACGCTGGACCTTTATTTAGATAATCATAGCGCATCTGTGCCAGGAGGACGACTCTATGACCAAACCCGACAGCCAGAATAGACTGATCATCAGGCGTCGATGTCCAATCTAAGTCCCGGATGGTATCCTGGTCCTCACAATTCTGAGAATACTCGAGCTGAGCTCCACGAACGTCCCAGATAGTCAATTCAGACCTTTTTGAGTTCACAAGAGCTGCTTTCCTTGTTGAACTACCACTGGCTAGTGCTGGCTCAGAAATTCCAGTGTCTACCGAACACGTCTGCAGCCAATCCACTTTCCTTGAGACAACATCCACCCTCGCGGTCCAAGACCGTAGCAAGCCAGAATGCGTGTATGATAGAGCAATATCTCGGGCAAAGGTATCCAGAAACCCCGAGACAACCGGCGGCGAGCCGGCAGGATCCACAGGAAGAACGTACGCCAGATCATCAGCTCCTCCGAGGTCTACTCGGCAGAACTCACGAATGGAAGGCTCACTGTGGCCATTCGTGGGAGCAGAAACTCGTGTTTGGGGCAACCGAACTTCCCAAACTATACCTTTCATGTTTGATGTAATTGTGGCAACATGTGCGACAGGCCCTCCCTTCTCCACTTCGGGCAGCATAAGAATGCATAGAGGCTTTCCTGCGACTGAATACTTACAATTCGCCAAGAGTCTACCATCTTGTGACCGAGTGTCCCAAAGGGTAAGGCTTTCTTCATGCAATAGAATAACGAAGTTCCCTTTCCTCATAACGCATATCCGGTGAATGTGATCTCGTTGGGGGATAACACTTTGCCGAAGCAGTGTTGTGCCTCCCTCGCGGTCGGCATGTTTCCATACAATACTTTCATTGCCATCTGTACGCGTAACAACCGCTCGGCCACTGTTGTTCCGCACAATTTTCTTTATAGCAGCAGAGTGACCGGTCCAGATGGCCTTGAAAACGAGACGATCCGATCTGGGAGATGGATCAAACAACTCTGCAACGTTGGTTTCGAAGACCTCTATTTTCCCATCAAAATGATGAATTAAAACTTCAAGGTTTCCGCCAGACTTGTTGCAGTAATTGTAAAATTGGACGTAAGAAGCATCATCCTCAAGGGTCTTTGGTAGTCCTAGTCCTAAGCCATCCACGTGGGCAATGTTGAATATGTTTGATACTTGCCGTGCTTTGCAGCCAACATTCTCGAGTCCCCATGCAGACAGAGTGCCATGCTCGTCCAGAACGACACATATTTCAGGGTTGCGATTTGCGACTTCAATTAGATGAGTCAAGGCATGGTCTTCTTTGTCACTATCGGTTGGTCGGGCTTGAACCGCATGCTCAGTGGCCACTGTAAAATCTCGGCCATCAATAATGAAAGCAAAGCGTATCTTTGGTTTCTGGGTTATATCGAGCACCCGGGGTTGTATTGACTCTCCTAGGTCGATTTGTGCCCATAATTGCAGTAGTTGCAGTCCATGCGGATCTGTTGGGGCCCAAATTCGCAACACGTTGTCTGCGCAGAAGGTATATAGTACACTGTCAAGAGTCTGATCAACATGGTAAGGCCTTCGCCAATGCATGTTCGTGACCGTGCTTGGATGTGGTAGATATGTAAAGTCGAATCGTACATCGTCGGAGCCAAATGTCATCCTCCTCCAGACCTTCACAAGGCGATCATGCTTCCCTGTTGAGGCAATATATGCTGAGTCGTATGAAAAATTGGCAAATTTGACCTTATTGGCCAACTCTTTCTTCCAAATTACTGTGGGGGCATTGTGTGTAGAATATAGGGTGAGCCACGAGCTCCCCACAAGGAGCTCTTCAGCTACACCCCATGAAAGCGTCGTGACCAAATCGTTAGGTTCGTCGAGGGATAGACTGTGCTGTAGAGACCACTTTGCTGTTGTTAGCATAAAGGCTCAAATAACAGAAGCTACAAGTGTAAAACCTTCAATGCATCTTCATCATGGCCATACGGCTTATAGACCCGTATGTTTGAGCCCGCGCATACTGCTATCTTTCCGGATGTCTCATCAATGGCGATGCCGTGGAGGTGGGTATCATCATCGTCGTAGATGGTCTGCAGAATGGTGTCCGCATCTGTGAGGACTACAAAGGCATTGCCGGTAATGTAAGCCTATATGCGAAGACATCAGTCATTTGGATCGGCCTGGGAACCGTAATGCACGTACAATGAGCCGTCTATCTTCCCAGTAGCCAGTACAGACAGCCTGAAGCTTGGCCTGTGCCTTTCCCGGAAGCACTGCTCGCATACTATTGATCAGCTGGCATCGCAGACCATGATCCAGAGAGTAGAACCGGTTTCAATGTTGATTCGAAGCTGCTGCAATAGGCGCCGAGTGCTTGATATTGTGTGGCGAGTTCTTGACGCTGCGTGGCTGTAAGTACAAGCAACAATACCTCAGACCAAATGACAGCCTTTGTCTTAGACACACGTTACGCGAATGAGGCGACTACAGGACCGTAGGTAGGAACTAGAAGTATCTTTGTTTTCAGCCTTGCTCTTGCCAGGCGACGCGAGCTCGAGCTCGGAACAGGGATCACTTCTAAGCCCCAAGTAATAATCTACAGAATTAATTTATTCAAGGATTTGCAGTATATTAGGCTACATAGGTACCTAGTTGGGGATGCAGAGGGCCTTTGCATTTGCGATACTTGCTACCTCCTTCCTTCGCAATTACGGCGAGCATTTGATGAGATATACGTTTCAATCACTTTTAATTTAAGCCAAGGTAAATGGCGGAAACCGAGGGCCATAAGCCTCCATTTCGTTCCCATTATCAATTACCTCGATCGAGAACAACTCAACTCCACTTCCCATTCGCCAATGCTGATTGCCAGAACGCCATGCTGCAGAGGGTATCCAATCACTTCCATCTAACGAAACTCCAACTCTTCCTTTTGGCCCTGACGTTGCTAGCAAACTTCCAAATGTTAAATAGCCCAAGTCCTGTATTTAAAAGCGCGTCAATTCTCCGGTATATCCTCAAACCCCCCTCCGATGCCTAACCTACTCCTCCCCGCCCCCCTCCGAGAAGATAGAGCGGCGTTGCCTGAATACTGTGCTCGTAACTGCCGTTCAAATGGGGTGGATAACGGAGCCCGAGGAGTTGTAGAGGAGAATCTCGCAGCTGCCGCCATCACTCGTTCTATTCGTTTCGACGGTGTGCTCAGGTAGCCAGGGATTGCTGACGACACGTTGGCCTCGTCAAATACCCTTGTCAACTCGTCGATATCGACCTCATCCCCAAAATCTGACCAGGTCTCAGCCCTAGCCGTGGTACCCAGATCAGCACGCTTCACAGGCCGTTTCTGGTCTGCCTTTTGTTGCCAGTAGCTAAAAATCTTCCTGAAATTCTTTTTAGAATTTCTCTCTCGAACATCGAGTGCGTAATTAGATTGAGCTCCGAGTTGAAGTGTTCGCAGGTTCCACTTTCTGATTGCACGGTCTTGTTGGCGTTCATGGAAGCTGACTAAAGCTTCGGATTCTATAGCCCTGAAGTTCACTATACGGTTTCTCCAAGTAAGAAATAGTTTCCTTAAAACTTTCGCCTGGCATATGGTTTCCATTTCAGCCAGTTCCTCAACACGTGCACGCCAACGATCAAATATGTTCATGCCGTTGATGACAGTCTTGTTGGTTACCACATCTAATGCCTGTGACTCCATGTCGATCACCTTTCGAGCCTGACTGAGCCAATTCTGGAGCACGCGACTTGCCAAGGTCATCTTATTTATGCGACGGACTTGTGTATATGCATTCCTACGCTTCTCGCGTTTCGTCATCTCGGTGGAAGTTTTCCATATTTTGACAGATTTCGAGGCGCGAAAGTAGAATTGAGCATCCCTTGCCCAGCGCTGCAGTTTCTGTATATGTTGAGCTTGTTCGGACCATTCCGAAAAGACGCCACGCAAGAGTCGCGGAGCGTAGAAATTCGTAGCAGCCTCCTCGAGTTCATCCCGCGACCGCACACGTTTCTGCCAGCAACGAACAACAAGGCCCTGTGTTCTGTTGACTGCAAATGTCTGTGCCAGATCTTCTTGATCCCACCTCTTTTCTCTGGCAACTACCCAGCCTTGTACTAAAGTCCGCATGGTTCTACGCAAGAGCCTTTGATCTGAGAGTCGCTTCACCAATACCAGCCTCTCCGCAAGAACCCATGTGTAAAGAGCCTGCAGCACTACACGATCGTCAACACGGGTACGGAGTATCTGGGATCGAAGCTTGTGTCTCCAATTGACCCATGCTTCCCGCATAATTCTCATCCGATCGATTGCGGCGGCTTGGCCCTCTTGTCGGGCTCGAAGGAGCCAGATGGTAAACTTCTCTCGCAGCAGGCGAGAGCCCACATCAGTTTGGACAGTGACTTTTGCAGGAATCACCTGTGTCTCTCGACGCCACTTTCTAAGAGAATTCCGGCAGATAGCCGCCTGGTGGAAGGCTTTGGCCTCGCCATCCTGTCTCAAGTGCACTTCGGTTCTGGCTCTCCAGAAGCGCCAGCTATTCCATTCAAGCCATAATCGTCTCTCTTCGGCCGCAACATCCCTTTGGTCCTTGATATCCTGAGCAGCGTTGGCCCAAAACAAGAGGATCCGCCGCTTAGTCCTCTGTGCTCGCCAGACTTCTGCGTTGATGCTACACCATCTGAAGAACCAATCCCAGTAAACTCTCTCAACTAGGTTGCCTTCATAGGCTTGTACAGCAACACGATTTTTCTCGGCGACCACACTGTACTTGCGTTTCCAAGCAGTGAAGAAGTGTTTGAGCACATGCCTACGAACTTTGAGCTCATTAACAGCCGTAATTTCCCTCCAGGCATTGAAGATTCTTGTCCTCACTATGTGTCTTCTAGCGATGGATGTGCGTTCGAGTTCGTCGATAGCACACTGAGCCCAATGCGTGAAAGCTTTGTGTAGAAGAAAGAGGTCCCTCGCTCTCCCTGCCCGGCGTTCGAGGTGCGCATAGAATGTCTCTGTCTCGGCGATGTGTTTATGCTGCTGCAGTCGTTGATGCCAAGAATCTAAAGCTGCACTAAGCAGAATCCGCTTATCGCGATGATGTGCAACTAGTTGCAAATGAAAATTGTCTTCTCGCTGCTGCATGGCCTTGTCCCTCCATACCCTAAGTTGGTGTCTCACGAAGAACCCGAGGTGGCGGTTGAATACCAATGCCGCCTTCATCTGCATCAAGCCACCAGAGTCCAGGGGAACATTGGGGTCATAGGGCAGCCCTTTCATGCTGATTGTAGTTCGCTGTTCAAGACTAGATGTCGGGATGGTCTCCTCGCTTGCGGCTTGATACTCATCAGTTGCTGCAGCTGATCGACTTGTTGCAGTACCCTGGTCTCTGTGTGCGTGGGGGGGCTCATGCCTGTGTATTCGTATGCTATGGAGTGTTGAGACAGATTCATCGCGCTCTCTTTGCGACTGAGCTGGTCTGGATTTTAGCCAGGTTCTAACATTGGCCCGTGGGTCTTCTCCATTCTGCTTCTCTCTGGGCGGTTGACTTTGCGAGTGAAGTATGGCAGCACGTGGTCCAGAGGCATTCTGGATTCCATTTTTGAGGATTGGATTAATGTCCTCAACCGAAGAAAATGATCTGCGCCTGGTTCCTCGTTCAGAGAAGCCATTATCCAGACCCCACGCGGAACTTTCGGAATTCCGTCTACCTTGGCTCTTCGGCCTCTCTTTCTCTGATGCTGTAGTTGTCGCTTGTTGTGCACCACTGTCTGTCTGCGACTCTTCCGCGTCTTCATCGGAATGTTGCGCTTCCACGACATCAAACTCGAGATTGATGCCCTGTTTCTGCAGCACCTCCTGGAACTTGTCCATAAGGGTTCCCTGGCCCCGCAGACCTCCAATCTTGAATAACAGCCGGGCATACCGAGTATCATGATCGGAATCGACCCCAAATGTTGGTAGGATTTCATCGTATGCGCCAAAGAGCGCGCCAGTAGGCAGCCTTTCGCGTTCTGGGAGAGTTGGAAGGAGTTCCTCTGCGCGAACAACGATTCGGTGAAGAACTTCGACATCTAGAAAATGTCAGAATTTTATAAGTGTAGTTTGGAATGGCTAACCACCTTCATCCGTGTAGAATATCTCTGCTGGCGGGCTTGTCGAGGTGTATCCTGCATCGCGACTGGATTGCGCCGGGCTTGACGATGGAGGCATGAGAAGTCTAACTGATCTACTTTTCCCGGTACGGTTGATGTCGCATGATGGGAATACATCAAGACTCAGCAATGAAGCTTCCCTGAGGTGGTGGGAGAGTCACTATGTCGCATCATGCTCTTTGATTATTGTTTCTCTTTCCACTTCCACGCGCCGGGGAGGTTTCGCGACCAATTTAATTGTATGGCTGGGGAATGCTTTATCTTCTAGCCGAATTCAGACTAGCTTATTTAAACAACCATTGTCAACATTGGCTCAAGTTTCCTTTACACCATCATCACCAAACGACAGCCAAGTACCTGTGCCACGATGCCTTCTCGTACAAGGCCCATCGAGAAACTTGCACAAGCTGTTGCCAAGTGCTCAGCCGAGGTAATTAATGTTCCTACTTGCGCGAATCATGGAAGATGGGCGCTGATGTGGTTCCAGGCTTCAGTCTATGGCAAATGTATAGTGGTGGACTACAATTCAGTTCACAAAGACAAATGTCTTACTGAATTCCTACGATTAAAAAATTGTTATCTCGTAAGACCCCCGTCTTCTGCTACTTACTGAACTGACAAATCACACGAATTAGATGGCAGCTAAAGGGTCGTGATGGAGGATTCACATGACACGATAGCAAACAATACATGATAAAATGTGTAGCTACAGTAGCAAATTTATGCCGAGCCATGAACTCGAAGGATACTTGGCAGTGGTTACTCTATGCTAGTCTTAGAATGCAGACATGAGATTTTGCCGAGTCCCGAAGCCTTTTCTGAATGGAATACATCTCTACTTCAATTCGTCATCTTTCCTTTTCAATTTCAGCAGCCTCAGCAAGAAGATGGCTTTTTGAATTTCTTGTTCTTCCTGCAGGATAACATCCTCCTCAGCATTTTCTGGAATCTTGCCTTCGACCTCGGTGACCAAGTGATGATCAATTGGTCTTCTTAAAGCCTTCTCGATGACATTTGCCTGGCCCGTGAAAACACCTTCGAGGCCGATACTGTCAGGATCGGAAAGGACTCTGTACTCCATCTTGACATCATCGGTCGGCTGAAGTCCTGCTTTCTTCCGCAAGCGCTGAACACGATTGATAATTTCACGCGCCAACCCTTCATCTGCAAGTTCTGTGTAAAGTTCAGCGTCAAGGATGGTAAGGACATCATCGTCCGTATTGGTCTCCAAGTTCTTGGACGAGTCGTCATCTTTGAGTCCACGCTTGACAATCAAGTCGCCATGCTCAAGGCGGATTCCGTCAACAAGAATCTCTTTGTCTAAAACAAATCCGTGGACTTGTTCACTCGTGAGACCAGGCAATGCCTTCTTAACTTTCTGAACTTCCTTCTTGAGCTTCTTTCCAAGGATTGGCCAGTCCGCTGAGACGCTGTATTGTACATTGTACTTTGCCTCGTCCGATGACAGTGCAAGGTCTCTGACGTTAAGTTCCTCCGTAATGTAACTTTCCAGAGACCTGATGTCCTCCAAGTATACTGGATCTGGGTGGATAACAATCAATGTCTTCAGGGGTGTCTTCAGACCGACAGTGCGGCGCTCTCTTGAAACTCTGGCCAACTCAATAACACGCTGCATACGGCCAACACGACGTTCAATCTCGGCATCAAAAAGCTCCTCTCTTACATCGGGGAAAGGAAGGAAATGAACACTTCTTGGGTCCACTCCTTGTAAACTTCCAGGAATATGGGGCAACAGACGCTGGTAGATGTTGTCGGTAATAAAAGGGGTGAAGGGTGCGAGGCCTCTTGTCAAGGTGAACAGGACCTCAAAAAGAGTATTTAGTGCATGCTTGGTATCTTCCAAGCCCAGTTCACCCTTAAGGCGCTTTCGATTGAATCGAATGTACCAGTTCGTGGTATTATCGATGAGGTCGAGTAGTCGGGGTACTACAGTATACAGACGGTACGCTATATTTTATCAGCCGCCATGGATTTAGAGTGAATTGGTCCGCCATCTTACCTGCCATCTCTTCGTTGACAAACTTGAGCAGACTTTGACAGCTTGCAAGAATCCAGCGGTCCATAACATTGTTGTTTGAGGCTTCAGCAGCAGGATCGAAAATGTAGTCAACATTCTCAATCTTCTTCAACAGAGCAACTTGACCCTCGAAAAACTTGTAGCTGTTCCACAAAGGCAGAAGTACTTTTGCGACAACCTCTTTGACTCCGGACTCCTTGAATCTCAGTGGCTCTGCCCGCACGACTGGGGAATTTATCAAGTAGAGACGCAACGCATCAGAGCCGTATTTGCTCATGACAATACTTGGGTCAGGATAGTTCTTAAGTCGCTTCGACATCTTCTTTCCATCTTCAGCCAATACAATACCATTGACCACACAGTTTTTGAAGGGAGAGACGCCAAACAAGTGAGTACCAAGCACAAGAAGTGTGTAGAACCATCCTCTTGTCTGATCTAAACCTTCTGCAATGAAATCTCCAGGGAAGGATTTTTCAAACTTTTCCTTGTTCTCGAATGGGTAATGCTGACTGGCGTACGGCATGCTTCCAGACTCAAACCAACAATCAAAAACCTCCTCGATCCGCTTCAATTGACCCTTGCCCATTTTACTGGGGATAGTGATGCCGTCAATTTTATCACGATGCAAATCAGAAAGATCGCCTGTGAAGCCGCTGAGTTCCTTCAATTCGGCGACACTTCCAATGCACACCTTTTCCTCTAGATCATCACTGACCCACAACGGAATGGGTGTGCCCCAATATCGGTTCCGGGATACGTTCCAGTCTCGGGCATTTCCAATCCAGCTAGCGAATCTTTTTTCTTTGACAAAGGAAGGTACCCAATGTGATCCTTCGATGTTTTTCAACATTTGTGGGACGATCTCTGGAATTCTAATGAACCAAGATGGAACCGCACGGTAGATTAAAGGTGTATCTGAACGTGGACACATAGGGTAGCTGTGCTTGATTTGGGACTCAGACACCAGTCGTCCTGTGCCTTTGAGATACTTGATGATAGCTTTGTCGGCAGCTTTAACATGCTGGCCTTCAAAGTCACGGACTCGAGACGTGAAAAGTCCTCTATCATCAACGGGGTTAGGAGGTGGGCGCTGTTCATTTATGACACCTGCTTCCATTGCCACGTTATAATCTTCCTCACCAAAAGCTGGTGCTTGATGCACGATTCCAACACCACTGTCGTCGGTTACGTATTTGGCATTAAACACTCTGAAGCCATGATCCTTGAACTCGTCGTAGAAATAATCAAACAGTGGCTCATATTTCCACCCAAGCATGTCACTACCCTTGATCTTCTGGACAATCTTAAATTTGGCCTTTTTTGGATCCTTGTAGAGTGTTCCAAGCAGTTTCTCCAACAAAATGTAGTTTTTTCCGGATGCCTCATCGAGAATTTTGACGTACTCGAAATCGGGATGTGCCGCAAGACCGGTATGTGAAGGCAAAGTCCATGGTGTTGTCGTCCATGCAAGCAAACATGTGCTGGGGTCATCAAGTAATGGAAAGGAAACTACCACGGCTGGATCTTGTATATCCTGGTAATTCTGGTTTGCTTCGAAGTTGCTAAGTGCGGTGGTAAGAGCTGTGGAGTATGGCATTACCCTGTAGCCTTGGTACACCTGTCCTTTGTCGAAGATCTGCTTGAAAACCCACCAAGAAGATTCCATGAACGTGGGGTCCATCGTCTATCAATCCGTCAATCCTAAGAAAACAGAGTATAAAAACTCCAAGCATACCTTATAGTCATTATCAAAGTCAATCCAGCGGCCTAATCTGTCAATAGTTGTGCGCCATTCTGAAGAAAATCGCATGACAATAGCTCTGCACTCGGCATTGTACTTTTCCAGACCTAGCTTCATAACTGCATCCTTTCCAGAGATACCCAACTTCTTGTCAATCTCGTGCTCAATCGGCAGGCCGTGGGTATCCCAACCAAATCGTCGCTCCACGTGGTATCCCTTCATAGACCAGTATCGAGGAATGATATCTTTGATGGTCGACGCCAGTAAATGGCCGTAATGTGGCAAGCCGCTGGAGTTTATCCCAAGTCAGTCCCCTTTCCTTCGCGTCGCTGTATGTATAGAAGACTCACGTCGCGAATGGTGGGCCATCATAGAAAACATATTCCTTTCTGCCTGCAGAGAGCCTGTCATAGTAAGCTATTTGTCACAATCCAGCTCTGAGGCGCACTCACTCGATCTGCCGTTCAAAGGCCTTCCAAGCGGTCAGTAGGGCGTGAAGCAGAGAGACGATGGGAGTCTCGAACCTTAATCTCTTTCCATTGCTTAAGCATCTACACATAGTCAGTAAGTATACCCCTGTTTGAGAACCAAGTATACTGACCTTTTCTTCTTCTTCAGGAAAGCTCATAGGGGACGCCATACTGGCGGTTAGGTTGCCGCAAAGGCGACTTCCTTGTTCTTTGGCTACAATGAGTGGCTGACTAGTAGTTGCAGAGTTGGAAAGGCTTACTCGATCTTCTGTGGGACTCCAATTGCTTCAGTAGCCTTGGAGAGCGCGTTTTGAGAAGATGGGTAGGTTTTAATGGAGAAGCTCTTTGTGAGTCAGGTTGTTGACAAAAATGCCACGACCCCACCACAAACGAAGCGGCACGAGGCTGCATTCGTTTCGCAGCCTTTCACCCCCGCTATTGAAAGTGCAGTACAGTACGATTGTACGAGTACCATATCACTGTTATAAAGTACACCACGATAGTAATACCAAAAATTGCAAAAGACAAGAGGTTCAGAACCCACTCTTGTGATGGAGATCGAGATTTCGAAAGTAGTCCACATGTCTCCAAGAGAAATCACCCACCACGCATGAGAACTGAAATGAGCTGGTAATCGAGAGTATCGGAAGCCACAATCGAGAGCCTATCTTTAATGTGACATCTTGCATTCGAGGGTTTCATACTGGCCCATCTTGTTCAAGTTTCCCCAATGCTGCGCCGTGACTGTGTTAACAGCTCCTTCATGGAGTTGGTTTTAGTAACTCGCACCGGCGGCTACCTAAAGACTTTCGACCTACTACTTGTGGAATTACTAGATTGTTTCCAGTACGTGTAAATGCGGTCCATTCTATCAAGCATTGCTCGGCAACTGCAGAGGGCTGGATAAACATTGGGCTGCAACGTTTCAGAGAATCAAAATGCACCTCTGATCCGGGAGCGATCAAGATGCTATTCAAGCGTTGAGTACAAATTGCTTCGCTTCTCAATCAACCTCATCTTCGTCCTCGTCTTCGTCCTCGTCCTCGTCCTCATCCTCATCCTCGTCGCCTTCCCCGTCCTCCCCGTCCTCTCCTTCTGACACAGGTTCCCCCTTAGCTTTTAGGCGCTCCTTATATTTCGATTTCTTTTCCTCCGCATCTTCAAAGAGCATCAGCATATCATCAAGTTCGGTTTGAACTGCCTGCTTTTCGGTTTCCTTCTTGGCTAACAATCCTTCTGCCTGGTAAATCTTCTCCTGTGATGCTTTTACCTTAGCCTCGAGTTCTCTTGCTTTATCCTCGGCGCCCTTTAATTTCCCACTCATTTCCTTCTGCTGCATTTTGAATTGTTCTTGGGAGTTTTGGATCTCCAGCGCGTGGTTCTTGTTTGCCTAATATCAGGATTAGTGATTAGTAACTGGTAGTGGAAATGAAGCTGAATACCTTTGCAAGATCTGCTTCTAGACTGCTGATAGTTGCCCTGAGATCAGCGACCTCGGCCTCAGCCCGTCGCCGCGTTCTCTCTAAGTTTGCTTCGGCGCTCTTTTTGGAGTGTTCAAGTTGTCTTTGGTAGTCCTGAGCAATTCTATTCTGGTCGGCTTCCGCAATCTTCCGGATATGCTCGAGTTGTCTTTGGTGGTCTTGAACCGATTGATTCTGTTGTGCCCGAAATTTGCTATGTAATGTTAGCACATACATATTCTGCCACGCTTTTGATCACATACTTGAGATCGTCCTCGTGGTGACGCTGCAAGGCATCATTGACTTGCTTGATTCTAGAGAGTTCAACTTCAGAGGTCTCTTTCGCTCTGCGATGGTCTGCCTGCTCCTGTCCCAATTGCCTCCCAGTTGATATAAGCTGCTCCTCCAACTGCTGTAAAGCCTTGTCCTTCTCCTCTAATTGTGACCGTAGCGTATCTACCAGTTCTCTTGATATTCCCTTTTGGACACCATTTGTCATAACTGGAACTTCCATCCCAGGTTCCCGGTCAATGGCACGGAGCAGTCTACTAAAGTTGTCCTTCGCAAAATCAACAAATGATTTGTCAAAGAACACTTCAGGAAGGCCACCCGTTTGGGCAGAGATAAGTTTTTGAGGCAGAACCTCGAAGTCTCGTAGAAGTGGATGACCTCTGAATTTTGTGAGACGATCAGCATATTGGTCTCGTCCCATGTGAGATGAAAGAAGGCTATGTAGAGTTGCCCTTGGTATAGGCGAGTCTTTTGTTGAAAACTCATAGATAATGCCAAGAAGCATCGCACATAGTCCTTGGACAACAGTGGCATCTGCACCGCCCTCAAGAACTCCCTTCACCAGGCTTTGAAGATTACTGCCCTCGCCCAGGAAGTCGTTGACAGCATCCGGGTCTTCGAAAAGCCATCCGCATAGCAGCATCAAGTACCCGACTAGCACGCGCTCATCACCATTCTTCTGCATCCCGCTGATCAAGTTCTCCGCGATTTGCTGAATGCATGTGACCACTTCTTCGCCGCTATCGGCATTACCCTGTGCAACGCTCATTGCACGGTTCTTAGCTTCTGAGTCTTCAAATATTAAATGGAAGAGCAAAATAGCAGCAAACCAATGCCGGTAGGGATCAGACATGTTGCCTTCCATTGGTTGCAGCAGTGTCGTTAGTACATTTGCAGTCTCGTCAGCTCCAGAGGTGTGACCTTCGATAGCACGATTGAGGAAGTGGAGTCGGATGACAGGGTGATTGTAGAAATAGGCTTTGATACACTCGCATGCCGCAAGGCGGGTATCAAAAGCCGATAATAACGAAACGCTCAGGGTAAGGTCAAGCAGGCCATCGATCACGTAGCTCTGGGGAAGGCCGTTCTGCTGAGTATTCCCGTTGGTTTCCTCAGGTGATCCTACCACCACTCTTGTGACTTGCAACTGCGCAAAAGCTTCCTGCAGCTGTGAGTTTCCACGGATTATGTCTGCACAGGTAATTAAAGCCTAGTATGATTTGATCAACACGTGCTAAATTGCTAACGGAAAAGTTGTAAGTGCATACCTCTGCCTTAATCTGCATCTGAGTAGAACGACTGAAAGCTAGCTGCAAAACATGTTTCAAAATTCCATGTTTCCAAAATGATAATTGGTTTGTCTGAGTGCCTGCACCTCCTGCAACGAGGAATAACCTGAGGACAGCCAATAGCGCATAGACGTTTCTATTCTTTTGATCTTGAGCCCATTCGGCAACCTGCTCTTCAGAATTTTGATCCAATAACGCATCGCTCAGGAGCCGTGTGAGCTTGACCACACAGCCAGTCTCTCGGAACAGAGATTGGTTGGATACATTTAGCCGTAGAAGATTCGCGAGAAGAATCAGGCAATCCTCCACTATCCTATCGCCTTGTGAAAGAGACCCTTCTTGTTTGATTATGTTGAAAATCCGGTCGAAAGCGTTCTCGAAAGCAACCAACTTCTGCAATTCGGAAAGATTCGGTGTAAGATATGTGAGCAGCGAAAGACCCTCATTTCGAATTGCATCTCTCCTGTCATCGAGCACAGCCACCAATCTTGGTATTCCTAAAGGAGCTGTAAAAATACACTCTTCTGTTCGCTCAGTCCTTGAGGAAAGAATCGCAGAGAGGAGTTGTAGCGAGTAAAGCCGAGAGTAAAAGTCGTTCGTCTCCAAAAAGTTCAAAAGCAAGGTTATGTTATCCTGCCGCTGTGTAAATTCATCTGCGAGCCAGAGCGCGATTTCCTCGGAGGCCTCTTCGCTGTTCTTATTCGGGTTGAACAGCATAATCAGTGTCTCGAGGACAACTTTGACGGTGTCCACATCTTCTCCATCTTTGCGTAAGCTTTCAATCAAGCCTCTCAAGGCATCGGATGCGACAGAAGCTGGGTACTCTTTGGCGAAGCTCCTCAACCCTAGTATAGCAGCGCGTCTGTCCTCGAGAAGCGTAGAAGAGGACAGTCTTCCTGATAGTGTGGTAATCGTTTCACTGACGCTCTGCTTCGCCGGGGTCGCTGCGATGGCGAACATTGCTCTGTCGATATCTGGCAGTGTTATTTGCCATCGAGGACTAAAGATTTCATACCGTCGGGTGCTTTTTATAGCTCATAGTCCAAGTCGAGAGAGATCTGTTAGGAAATTAAAGCTACGTGACAGAGACCGCGGAGGACCTTTGACCTTGCCGCCAGCCGCCAGCCAGCCGCCTCGCCAATTACCCCAGACAGGGAAATAGTAGCGCCGCTCCGTAGACTAGTAAGTAAAATGCGCCTCTTAGATCGGATCTGCAAGACCTTGCCGTGCTTGCCTACAGCAAGCAATATTCATCTACAATTTTTCCTAACAGAAAAGCAACAGTCCCTTCTTTTTGAACATCTTGAGATTGTTGGACTCTCATGCGGCTTGTTACAGTGCGCCGGTCATTCCCTCTTTGTCCCGCTCGTCATCCGTTCGGACCTTCTTAGTAGACTTGCCTACAAAGAAAGTACAGCTCGCGCGCAAATTCTAAACATTCTCTCCAACAACACTCGCATTCTTCGGCATCTTCACCACCTCTACGTGCAGTATCTTGTATACTTCTGCAAGATGGGTGTTCCAGGTGCGCAGTTCTTCCAGATGTTCTGGCGTAACAAATGCTAACATATTCCTAGCTTTGTTCCGTTGGTTGTCGCAGAAGTATGTCATTCCTCGTAATCTAATTACATGTCCTAACGGTGTTCTAGATATCCGAAGATTGTATCGCCAGTAATTGAGGAGCAACCACGCGAGATCGATGGCCAAATCATCCCCATTGACACCAGAGGCCCAAATCCAAACAATGAAGAATTCGACAACTTATACCTCGATATGAACGGTATTGTACATCCATGTTCGCATCCCGAAGATAGACCTCCCCCAAAGGATGAGGAGGAAATGATGTTGGAGATTTTCAAATACACTGAACGCGTTGTGAATATGGTTCGACCTAGGAAGCTATTGCTAATTGCTGTCGGTATGTTGGATCCTCAGATCCCACTTGACTTTCAGATTACTTAATATGAATAGATGGGGTTGCACCACGTGCGAAAATGAATCAACAGCGATCGAGACGGTTTCGTGCCGCACAGGAGGCAAAGGAAAAGGAGCTGGACAAGGCAGAACTTCTCAAGATGCTTAAATCCCAGGGTGGTCGTATAGATGAAGAGGCACCAAAAAAAGCTTTTGATTCCAACTCAATCACACCGGGAACGCCATTCATGGATGTGTTGGCTTCTAGTTTGAGGTACTGGTGTGCTTACAAATTGAACACCGATCCAGCCTGGGCAAAGATGAAGGTTATTATCTCTGACTCAACAGTCCCAGGTGAAGGCGAGCACAAGATTATGGAGTTTATCCGGTCCCAGAGATCTTCTCCCGAGCACGATCCCAACACAAGACATGTAATCTATGGATTAGATGCAGATTTAATCATGTTGGGTCTGGGAACACATGAGCCTCATTTCCGAGTGCTGCGTGAGGATGTTTTCTTCCAGGACTCAAAGCCTCGAACTTGCCATTTGTGTGGTCAGGCAGGTCACGAAGCACGGGAGTGCACAGGGGAAGCAAAAGTCAAAGATGGGGAATTTGATGAGAAGGACAAAGCTCATCCTCTCAAGCCGTTCATCTGGCTACACGTCTCAGTTCTTCGCGAGTATTTGGCTGCCGAACTGTATGTCCCGGATCAGACATTCAGATTTGACCTTGAGAGGGCTATTGATGACTGGGTATTCATGTGCTTTTTTGTCGGGAACGATTTCTTGCCACATTTGCCCAGTCTTGAGATTCGAGAGAACGGTATTGATACTCTTATTGCAATTTGGAGGGACAACATGCCGTACATGGGTGGTTATCTAACAAAGGATGGACATGTCGACCTGGAGAGGGCACAATTCATCCTTGATGGTCTAGCAAAACAAGAGGATGCAATCTTTCGACGACGGAGACAAACTGAAGAACGACGAGATGCTAACGCCAAGAGGCGTAAGCTCAACGAAGGCGGTCGTGGAGGCCGTGGTGGTGGGCGAGGCGGCCGTGGTGGTGGATTTCAAGACTCACCTACAAACAGCAGACAGAATGGAAGGCCCTCCAATGCCGATCCTCCTTCTCTTCTACCTCTTTTTGCCCCAGGTAACATCACCAAGGAAGCCAGAGAGTTGACCCACGATATGGTGGTCAACCGCAAAGCCATTTACAGTGCAAACCAGGCCAACAAGAGTGCGGCCGCGGTGCTAAAAAGCCAGTTACAGGGTGCTAGTGCACCTGGCGCTGCAGAAATTTCAGAAGTAACTGCGGCAGTGGCTATTGCTGGTGAATCAGATTCGCCCTCTGCACTTGGAAAGCGGAAGGCTGAACTTCTGGAGGATGACGATACAAGTAGCACTCCTGGTCGTAACACACCGCAGCCTGGCACACCCAAAACCCCAAGTGATGAACCACCGGTCGACACGGTACGATTATGGGATGAAGGTTATGCTGATCGATACTACGAGCAAAAGTTTCACGTGGATCCCAGAGATCTTGAGTTTCGTCACAAGGTTGGTAGAGCGTATGTTGAGGGATTGGCATGGGTTCTCCTCTACTATTTCCAAGGATGCCCTTCATGGGACTGGTATTATCCATATCATTACGCACCGTTCGCAGCAGATTTCGTTGACCTCAAAGACATGCAAATTGGTTTCGAAAAGGGTAGGATATTCAAGCCTTTTGAACAACTGATGGGCGTCCTCCCAGCTGCATCAAGGCACGCTATTCCCGAGGTCTTCCATCCATTAATGACCGAACCAGATAGTGAAATCATTGATTTCTACCCAGAGGAGTTTGCGTTGGATCTCAACGGAAAAAAGTTTGCTTGGCAGGGCGTTGCCCTTCTACCGTTCATTGATTCTCAACGTCTTCTAGATGCCATGGCAAAGAAGTACCCTCTTCTCCCGCCGGATGTAGCCGCTCGTAATGGAGTAGGCAATGACGTTCTCATTGTTGCCGAAGCTCACCAGTCCCTTTACGACGACATTGCTACAAACTTCTATTCCAAGAAGCAAGGCCCACCAAAATTCAAATTGAATGCCAAGTCCAGCGAAGGTCTCAGTGGCATAGTTGAAAAGAGTGATGCTTTACCCCATGAGTCTCTAATATTCAAGCTGAACGAAAACGCAATGCCACAGTTGGATGATGATCGGTCAATCACGTTAGTTTTCATCCTTTCTATGCCCCGTGCTACGCTTTCATTTTACTGATATTCGTATGTAGTGTGTACTATGAGATGCCTAGCTCCAGTCATATTCATAAGTCTATGCTTTTACGAGGAGTTAAGTTCCCAACTCCAGCACTGAACCAGGCCGATATTGAGGCAACCAAGGGACGAGCAGCCAAGTCCGGTCGCAGCCATGGTAATGCACCCTTAAGTGGAAATGGCAGGGGCCGTAACTCGTTCAACTATGCCTCGGGCTCCTCCAATCAGCAGTCCTATGGATCTCAGAATGGATACAATGGACACGGGCAAAATGTACAGAATGGACGCAACAGCTCCCATTATTCCGTACCTCCACCACAATACCCGGCACCCCCTGGATATGGAGGAAATGGATACGGAGGCAACGGATATGGTGGACAGCCCCAAAACTGGCAACCTCCACCACCTGGTATGGGTGGTTTTGCTCGCGGGCCACCACCTCCGCCTCCTGGAGTATCGTATGGCTATCCGCCAGCACCTGGATATGGCCAGGAGTATCGACGTGGAGGGGGCGAAAATTATCGAAGTCAGCAAGGCAGACGTTGATCGATGGGGCTACTTAGTCTCGCATTGAAGTAAGCTAATGACGAGATGTTTTAAAATACGGAGCTGGCGAAGGGCTATCTGCACCAAAGGCTGTATATGTATAATCAATATGTAGAGTATATGGGGGGAAAGCTCACAATTTGCACTGTCAATTACTTCAATCATTGGTAGTCTAACTGCCCGAGTGAATACGCGGTGAAATGGGCTAGTGGTGTACTTAAAGTCTTACAAACTATCAGACCAGCTCCGGTACATGATTGCGACACGGCAAGGATGAGGCGGCAGTGGCCCCGCTTGCTGGTTGAATTGTAGTGGGATGCGCGAAACTCTAATGCTACGGTACAAGTATAGCCAGACTCCCTACTAACTTTCTAATCTCATGTTTCCTAACCCTTCTACGACGACGACGACGACTCACGCTCATTTCCCGCCGACCTGAATCATCTACTCGAGCACGGCACCCCATCACCCTCAGTAAGAACAACATCCAAAACACACGTCTATCGAAGGCTATGTTCGCGATCCCTCCAAAATTCACGCAGCTACTCCAAAGGTCAAACCGAGGATAAAAGCCTGCACATGCGCAAGAACTGTCGCATGCGTGAGTTGTGCTTGAACGAATTGGTGCTGATATAATTGTCCTCTCGTCATGAACGGGGATGCCAGTCTCGTCATTACTTTGGTGGAGCGTTTGACGACGAGGGTACAAATATCTTTAATCCACAACCACAGCGGCCCTCATGCTAACTGCATAATCATTTGTAGCTTCCGCACCGTACCGGCTCCCATTCCCATGATCTGCGCCGCGATGATGTCGTCCTCCTTACCCGCACTACACTCGTCAACGTGGGCTGTGCCTCCATTGGGGTAGTTGTCGACACGCTTGTACAATTGCTAGAGGAACTGGCGCGGCCGTACAAGGGAATCAATGCGCACCCTTTACATGTTCTACACTCCGAACTCTATATCGTAGAGCTTCTAGCCGAGTGTTGTGCGACTCACTGGGCCTATGTGAACGCCGTGCAAAGCGCTTTGGAGACAGATGATGACCAGAGTTATGATTCCGACGGTTCGGACTCTGAAAGGGGTCTAAAACACATGCTACGTGCGGGAGGCATTTCCGGTGGAATAGCGCGGATGTCTCAGCATGGACTTGAATTTCCTCCAGAGCCTCTGGACGACAACCTGGTTGCGAGAATGCTGGACGCCGTCAAGATATTTTCGAGCCCTGTTCCTGATACCTTCATACTACCTGCAACAAATATACTCGACATATCTGATGGATATAGTAATGGTCTACTTCCAAATGGCCAGCCTAATGCGACCGAGATATCGAAGTTACTCCTTGAAAGAGGTGAACTCACCGAACTTTGTACTCGAAGAATTGTTGAGTATGTGTCGTTCTCGAACTGGCCGAGGGTCCTTGACTACCTCAAAAACTCACTACGTGGACTCCGTGCAGCTCACCTACCTCCTGGCAACGCCGTGCAGACCAACCATGTGGCTGACGACGATAGAAGTGCGCTCATTACGATCCGCCTCATATCTTACTTCTGGGTGAACAGTCGTAAATTAAGCGTCATAATCCAGGAGTTGTGTGGAAGCTTCTTGCACCTACGCAAAGCCTTTCAAACAACCGTGGCTATTGTAGTACCATTACTGATCACCAGGTGGCTCGAACGGAACCCAGAAGAGTTTGTAGACCTACATACTATGCACACCAGACTGGACGGTGGTGCAGAGACACTCTTTGACATGACGAACACTATGATTGATGGTGGTCGGCGAAAGGCGTTGCTGTTCCCATTTCAGATTTCTCTCTTATTTCTGCTCCCCGATGTATTCGAGGTTGCCAGCAACATGAGGGAGGTGAAGAGCAGCGGTATTTCCAAGAAGGTTCAATTTCTAGAAATGCTCAGGAAGGCTTTGAGAAATAGAAATGAAGCGGCTATCTACTGTTTGACGTCTGTTCTGAGGGTTTCCCGGCACTTCACTCTCGACAGTGATGCAGCACTCCTCAGCTTTGCATTAGACGTGCAGGAAGAAGTCCGAGAAGCGGTTTTCAGGAAGTATACTGTTGGGATGGACTCAACCATCCTCGACAGTAGTTTAATGACAGCAGCTTTTGTTAGTCTCGCACACCTCAACTTTGAGTCCTGTGTGGACATTTTGGCGCCTGTTTGTCTGGCTTCTAATTCTCCGCCCGAATTTAAAATTGCGGTCATATCAGCGTGCACGCATTTCGCAAGGCAACCTAATGCTAAAGAGTATCGACCACTATATTCCAAAGTCTCAGGGTTTGTGCGCGCGCAATTAAAGGTAATACATCCTCTTGTCCGCTTCCAAGTGCAGATTCATGTGACTTCGATTACCTTGCTGACGTATGTAGGGGACCACTCCCAAGACAAGAGATTCATACCCTGATGAGCAATATACTCTTCTAAAGCCTCTTGATATTGCTCCTTCTACAGATATTATATACAACATCCTCAACTTCCTCGATGCTTCCCCGAGTACCATCTTCGAAGGAGCTCCACTTGACGAAGCAGAGTACGGTGCATTCTTTGAGGACCTTTGCAACACATTCGTGAAATACCTAGTTACTGATGATGAGCGTGTGAGGGATCTTACAAGCTCAGTCGTCCGAAGAATCATGACGGATCTTCCTCCAGACCTCTGGGGCAGTGACCAAGGTCTCAGCGCCGTTAATTTGAGACAAAATTTCTGGGGATCAACGTGAGTCGCCTCTGTATAGTCGTTTGATATGGCGGCTAACACTATTAGGTCCTACGTTCTTACTGCTGTATCAGACAAAATTGTCACTTACCAGGCCCGCTGGAAATCAACACTTGGCTTCATTCAAGACTACCTAAAATCACGTTTGACACTTCTAAAAAAGACAAAGGTATGTTGAACCCATTTTTTAATGCTCAGCTCCGAAATCAAGAATACTGTGGCTGTAAATGGCGTCCATGTATGCCGCGTGCGTGATACAACTCGGAACGAGTCAGACGGGCCTTGATCCACTTGTCTATGTGATGTTCCCGGGCAGAAGGAGCGAAATATACTCTGCATTTCGCCTCAAACTATTGAGTGAAATCGAATGTTACACTGCCGCTGACTTTTGAACCCAGGAGCTGGTGGAACTAGACGAGGAGCTACCGGAACGTGCAGTTGCTTCTACAAAGCTTGAGATGGCCTTCTTGGTAACTCTTTGCTCGGCCGAGATCTCAACTTGCCAGCTAGTTACAAGTTGTATATTGCTTCTCTGTGAGGAAAGCCAGCTTATTGCAGCTGCCACCGATTCGTCAAAATCAGCTATGTCAGGACTACGGAACCTTGATGTCTTCCTTGAGATAGCTTCGCCAGACTTTGTCTTCACAGGCTTGGTTGCCTTTCAGAAGCGGGTAAGGGGTCTTCTGAGGCAGATGCAACATCCAACAGCAGGCATCCTGGCTGCATGGGAAATTGTTTTCGATAAGTGGCTTAACTTGTCTAAACAAATTACTACCAGAGCACCGGATACTATTGAGGAAAAATCACTCATTGAGTGGCGCAATTATTCCGGGTTTCTTGCTTCTCTGGGAGGAACTTGCGTATCAGATCAGGCTTTGGTACCTGAGGACACTGGCCTTGCAGGATTACGATGGATAGACAGACTTTCGCCGGAAAGCTATGACGATACTCTCCTCGGCCGATACATGAAGCAAAGCATCCAGATGCTAGCCAGTAACAATGTCAGGATACGGGAGGCTATGAGAGAAGTACTCTCAGGAGAGGTATCGCCACCTCTTTACATACCTCTGTTTGAAACACTAGAGGCGGAACTTGAGGTCCTCTTCGATAGTCCTCGCAACAATGGATCGACATCAAACAACACGTCGATGCCTCCAGATACTCGCATCATATTCGCAGAACAAGCTGCAGCCCTTCTAAGGAGTATCGTCGAAAGACTTGGAAGCCCTACAGAGATTGGTGCAACAATGTCAATAGATATCGGAGGATTGACACTCAACTTTGCAAAGTTCATGAACGGAATGACTGAGAGTTCAAGTACGCTGAGAGTTAAGATAAAGATATGCCTGTTGTGTGAGACGGTTACGCGAAAGAAAGAACTCCTTAACCTCAGGCACGACGTCCGCATCCGAAATCAGCTTCTAGAAGTCATATTTGGCTGGATTACACGTCCAGGTTCTCCAGCCGAAAATCTAGCCTTGTAAGTCATCAGATCCCCTTCCGTATAGTTACTGGTCCCCTGCTACGATCAAGCCTTTGCCAGAAGTTAATGAGGTTTATTGTCCACAGACTCGGTGGCGCCCGTGCCGATGAAATATCACGCCTACAAAAGGACCTGGATAGAGCATGTCTGAAAGCCCTGGCAAATTTGACTTATCGCCTGCCGCTCCAACCAGCTGAGGGTCAAAGTGATGCAGACACCAGCGATCTAAAATCTCAGATGTTTCATACATACTTCAACAGATTTCTATCACTGCTCAATTCCGAAACCACAGAACTAGGCAGAAATGAATCACGAATCTTCCCGAATGGAAGCGATGATTCCACGGCCACTCCCGAGCTTGCAATTACAGCATTGTCCAACTTGTTAAGTGCGAATATTGATGTGGGTCTCAAGCATTCCCTGAACATTGGATATCACGAGGATCTCGATATCCGGACAGCATTTGTTACCGTTTTGTGCAATATTCTGATCCAAGGCACTGAGTTCAATAATCTTTCTGATGCGGCGGTTAACGAGAAATATGACGAGCTTCTTGATGTAAGTCATGGAAGTGCACAATCTGGGAGTTTGTCTGACCATATCTCTGCAGTTACTTATCAATGATATGACACTAACCATTGCCCTCTGTGATGCCTGCCCAAGTATGGAAGTCGATGAGATGACAATATCCTTGTTGAACATCTTCGACTCCAGGGGTCTGGGTTTTGTCTTGCTTGAAGCTCTTATTGAACATGAAGTTGATGAAACCGGTACGTTCTGCATCTTATCTGTAGCTGGATCTCTATTGACAAGTTAAATAGAGAACGAGGCCGAACTCCTACGTAGGAATTGTGTAGCAACGAAAATTCTCTCTGTCTATGCCAAATGGAAAGGGGCGGCATACTTGAAAGCCACCTTACAGAAAGTCCTTGAGCGTCTCATATTAACTTCAAAAGACCTTGATCTCGAATTAGATCCAGCCCGGACTGCTTCTGCAGAAGAGCTCCAGAAGAATGCACTGCAACTTCGAGTAGTCACGAAGGTTTTCATCGACGATATTTGTAGCTCTGCTGCGCATATACCCGTCTCCTTCCGGAGAATTTGCAGCATCGTAAGTTCGATACCTTGAAAACAGCCTATTCGGTTTCTAACAGATGGTACAGATATCATCGGCTGTTATGAAACGGTTCCCTGAGGCTAAATTCACGGCCGTTGGTGCATTCATATTCTTGCGGTTTTTCTGCCCAGCTATCGTTGCTCCTGATGCTGAGGGCCTGATCACATCCACTCCTTCGAAGGAGATGCGACGTGGCCTCTTGCTCATTGCAAAGGTCGTACAGAACCTTGCCAATAATGTTCTATTTGGTGCAAAGGAGCCGTACATGTTTCCCTTGAATGACTTCTTGACACAGAATATATATCGAGTGACCACGTTCCTCAGAGAAATATCGGTGCGTCATTCCGCCTCATATTTCCTATGCTTCCAAGCAGATTTTCTAACGGATAAAGGTACCGCCAAATGTTGGCGAACCAGTTGCAGAGACGGAGTCTTTTGACTTTGGTTCTTGCGTTGCACTCCACAGGTTCTTGTATGACCATTGGGATCATGTGCGGCAGAAACTCGTCATTCGAGAAAGAAAAGGCTCTGTTCACTCTCCTCTAGAGATAAACAAGGGCCAGAAGCCAATAATGGAGTCCCTTCGAAGACTCATCACTAACCTGGGGCCTCCACCTACGAATGTCTCGTGGAATCGACCAGCAATTGCATTAAACAGTCCACCGTCATATTCTCGGTTCCAACACTTCATGCTCCGTAATGCAGGGAGAAGCACCGAATCAATTATTTCTACGAGAGCTGTGTATGATGGTGGTGAAAGCAAGGTAATTCCAGCCAAGTCTGACTCGACATGTTTCTTACTGAGAATAGGATGGCCTTTCAATGATTTGTATCATTCTACGAAATATTGACACCGAAGCTACAGATTATGATCTGCTACTGTTCTGCTACTTAAAGGTATGATAAGCTCGTAGAAGGTGGTTGCATTGCTTACAAGAAGTAGATTGCAAGTCGGATGTGGCATCGACCATTTGGTATACTGATAGATGCTACTTGTTACAACGGCCAGAATGAACCCCAGGATGCGTTGTTCCGAAAGTTAGACCTTCTGACACCCTCGGAGCTGTCGAAACAGCTGACAAGGGTATATGTATACAACATGAATAGTGCTTTTAGGTTTGTTGATTTACGGCTGATGAGGGTTCCTACTAACTTCTCTCAGGAAATGCTTCCGACGCATACTGCGCCTAGCTGCAAAGAGTGAAAACAGTGCATTTCACCCAAAAAACGTCGATTATCATCTGATCGGCAGCCTTCAAGACCTCCAGGCACATTTTCATCTGAGTCAGCTGCATCTTCCAAAGGAGACGATAAGTGTAGTTACAGATACAAGATATGTTTACCAGCCAATCATTCGACTTTCCAAGACCAAGGGCAAAATAGAGGTGGTGATCAAGGTTGGAAGTCAATTTGTGCAGGTCACCACAACCAAAAAGCAAGAAGTCGTACCTGGTCTTAGGTTGCATGCTACTGTCAACGATATATTTCGGCTTTCAGAAGTAGATGAGGCGCCAACATCGATACAAACGGAGGATGATTCGGCCTTTGGCCTTCGCACAGAAAACGGAAAGATTGTGATGTACTTCACCAGCCCCCGGAAGAAGGATGTTCTTGAGACCATTCGGGAGGCCAAAGCTAAATATGGCAAAGAGCTAAAAACACTCAAATCTTTCGAAAGGCTTGTAAGGCCTCAAGACGTTCCTGGAACGCTCCTCAACATCGCCCTTACAAATATGGCAAGTTCCGATCAAGTCCTTCGAGTCGCATCTTACGATCTTTTATGTGCCCTGTGCTGTGCCTTTAAATTCTCAGCAGACTCGAAATTCATGAGCACAAAAGGTGAATACTTCAAATCTTTGTAGAGGACCCGCTGACGGTAATTAGAACTCTGTGTTCCGCTGAATCCATCTCACTTCATTGTCGACATTAGTAAACAACTCGCTCTCTCCGAGCCACAGCTGACAGGAGACTTTCTCAACGAGTTTTTTGTTGGATGGGAGAGTTTCCCGTATCACCAGCGGTCCCTAAGTTTGACATACATGGCCCCGTGGCTACCAAGCTTGAGAACGAGCCTTATCCCAAATGAGATGGACGCTGACAAGGGCAGAGAAAAGGTCGCAGCAATATATCGGAAGCTCGTCGAAGTAGCTATTTCAGACATCGCTCTGAGTACCACTCTTGAACATTGTGTTTGGCCAGCCATTTCTCAGGATGAGGTTTGCACCGACATATTCTTGGAAGAAATCATCAAAGCCGCCCTGGGCTTTGGTATCGATGACGAACGAACAGAACTACTTGGATCAATAATTGCTTCTCTCGGCACTATCACTATCCGAGCCAAACTCATATCAAAACTCCGGAAGGCTCTCAATCGGTCGTCCTTGCGTCCTACCAGGCATTTGCCGGATAATACTGTATGGAGTGAGATATGTGTTCTTCTCCGTCTTTGCCTATCGACGTCATTTGACAGTGGCGCCCAATCTCAATTATATCTGCCGGAGCTCTTCCACCTTGTAACCATGCTTGCCAATACCGGAGCATCAGACGTACGGCTTATTGTTCATCGCTTGCTTGTGAACACAATCCATGCAATCTGCACAACATTTACACTGGAAGAAAGCAAGCTTGCTAGGGTGAAAGTCTTACTATCGTCCCTTTCTGAACCTCGAAACGACTCCTTGTTTAGTATGTCTGGTCGAGACGGCAACTCAATCGTATCAGTTCAAGATACCGGTGCCTCGCTATTGTTAGCTACAGAGACCCTTGCTATACTATTATCTGAGATTAGTACAGTGGCAGCGCCATCTGTTGACATGTCCAACGCATGGCGTTCTAGATGGATGAGCTTGGTTGCAAGTACTGCATTCCAAAGCAACCCTGCCATCCAACCAAGAGCATTTGCTGTGATGGGATGTCTGGCCCGCGAGGATGTTGACGATGACCTTCTGTACCAAGTTCTCGTTGCTCTTCGGACCAGCATTGGACGCTTCATGGAGGATAACGACAGCGAAATGTTGATTGCGATCGTGACATCTCTGACAAAGATGATGGACAAGTTACCAACTGCATCTCGATATGGCCTGCAACTTTTCTGGCTTGCAATGTCGCTTGTGAGGCTGGTCCCGCTTCCGCTGTTTAACTGTACCGCACTATTCCTCGATGCTGTTCTGTGTAACATTACCACCTCCGGGGATTTGAGGAATGGGCGTATGGTTCCAACATTACTACAGGGTAGATTGCCTCTCGAAGATGCGGCTCTGCAGCTGGACGAGATATATGGAATCCATTTTAACATGGAAATCTTCCACTTCGCGGTTTGTGCATCTTTGGTAAAGGGTTTGACAGATTCTGTAACAAAACCCACTGCACTTCGGGTGCTGTCATCCTTCTTAGAGACAGCAAGCTCCAGCATGCCGCCAGGGGTGCGGTTTCCAAAGGATGTGAGCTGTCTCCCATATTTAGGGCTTGTCATTTCCCGAGCCATGACAACGGAGGAAGCCAAAGACAACCTGTGGCTAGCTGGAATACACAACATTAAAGATTCATCCAAAGCAGGAAACATCCTCAGCATGATTGATCTGACCACCATCAAAGACAAGGAATTGCTATTGAATGCAGCGATTGGCATTGTCGACTTCCGCTATCTTGAGGATACGGTGCAGCACCGGCTCCTTGGTTGGCTCAATAAGGTTGCTATAAAGCGGCCTACTGTGATACTCCATCTGTAAGTAGTCTTGATCGTTGCTGGAAACGATTCACTAACAAACTTGACAGATGCGGACCTGTTATTGCAATACTAGACGAGATTCTCATTTCAAGCCAGAATGCTAGTACTCTAGAGTCAGCCCATCAGTTACTCCGGACGTTGACCTCAAACCCCAAGTTTGCTGGGGGCGTAGATACTGCAGAGATGCTGGAGGATGTCCTAGACGGGATTGGATTCGGTGGTTTGTGGCGCTCATCGACATTTCACACCGTGAATGATCAAGATAGGCAGTGCACCGCTTTGACTGACAGGCTTATTGAGGTATGCAAAACGTCCAATTATTATTGGCTTAGAATCTGTGACTAACAAGTTTCAGCTTATTATTGCGTGAAGTTGTAGAGTTGTTGAAGTGACGATGAATAGATACCTTTACGGAAGCTTGGAATATTTACCTTAATGAGGCATAAGTGACGGGAAACGCGTGATGATTTCATGAGAAAAGCATAGCATATCCTCACATAGGAACAATGATACCCTGTTCGTACTTTGTCCATAATTTCTCCTACGAATAGGCTGCTGTATGTTCATTTAGGGAGATAGACCTAACTATTTCTTGCCCATTGACTTACATTCTTAGTAATTGAGAAGTAGCCGCTACCTTCTAAAGTGGCCGAGCTAAACATTTACTAGGCACACTAGGAAATTATAAACTAGTATGCATTTTAAGTGCTAACAAAAGGTGTTAAGAGTTCTCTATTATACGCTAACTACCTACCTAAGTAGGACTACTAAGCAGCTGCAGCCCCCCTCTAAAAAGGCACAGAGCCAAGCACGGGCTTCGGAGTAAAGAATATCCGGTCGAAGGTAGAGATTTCTCTATCGAATCACCTTCTTCGCTTCACTCGAAGGCAAAGTGATCACATGGCCAGGCTCTATTCGAGACGCGTCGCGTCTTCGGCAGTAAAGTAACATCTAACACATACACTCTGCGGCCTAAGAATCTGCACTATGATACTTAATGACTGTCCCCCAAGTTCTCCAGACTCATTCCACACGGCAGCTTCGAGCTCGCAGATACCAGAAGATACGGAGCCAAAAGTCTCGAGAGACATTCGGTACCGAGCAGCAAAGCAACTTCCAAATGAATTAAAAGCCCAGTGTGGGATATACCTCAACGAAAAGCTCTGTAAGTATCCAAGTCTACAAGTTGAAGCGCACACTAACATTGAACAAAGATTGCGCTGGCCTTGCCTTGCTCAACAATCTCCTTACCACAGGATGTTGCCGCCGAAGCACGTCAGAAACCCCAGCCTTCGTGCCTACTCCTGTGCTGCTTGAATTTACAATCACCCTCCTAGTCCATCCCTTCAATACCACAAATAGCCTCCCTGAAAACAACCCAGAAGTCCCATCTGCGGCTATTGCCCTTCTCCGCAATATTCTTTCGACGGTTGGGCCAGTAAACGGCAATCTTAAGGAAGCATTCGACTTCACTTCAAAAATCAAAGGGAGGTCACGACGCAGACGTAACGCCCTCAATGGCGACGTCGCAAGTAGCGATTCGGAAGATGATGAGAGGGCATCCATGGGGAAGAACGTCCTTGTCCACAAGGAGAGTATACGAGAACGGGCCGATGACTTCTGGCATCCTGTAGGTTGGGCTTTCAACTGCAGTGTCAAGTATCCAAATCGGTGGAAGTACTGGAAAATATGGCTGGAATATATGCTGGATGTTCTCGATGCCGACTGGAAGGAACGAGAACGACAAGACCGAGCGACTTTCGAAATAAAGAAAGGTTGGGATCCGGAGGCGGTGCTTGAATTCACGATGTTGCAAGAATCGATGATAGTCGGATACTTGTCAGAAGTCCAAAATAGCTCGGCAGAAGTCCGGCGTGTCATTAAGGCGGCATTTGCAGACGGTGGAGAGGATATGCTCAAAGCATATCCGTCGATATTCGAGAACGAAACCCGAGACAAGAAGAGGAAGCGTGATCATGCCGTGGGCGTGACGGACCAAAACCCTGCTCTTCTCGATGACGAGGAGGATTTCTCTGATACGCTAAACTTTGACGAGGAAGCCTTGATATTCAAGGAAGACGTAGATGAGGCAGAACTAGATCGAGCTTCCTTATTGGGAGGATTGGATTCAATACATTTACGACAACGTGTACTCGGTCTTGTTAGTCAACCTTCTTCCAGATCAAGACTCTGCTAATTTGTATAGCTCTCGCTTGTAGCTGCGAGATTGCCCGATTCTTTTGCTGCGGCCGGGTCAGTTTATGATTTCTTCGTCGATTATGTCAAAGTCCTACCACTTCCCACATTCTCTCTCCTCGTATCTCCGTCTATGCAACAATGCTTTCTACCCGAAGCTCTTGTTTCGCTCTACCAACTACTGCTAAGAAGCTTTATGCAAAATAACACATACCGCTCAAAAGCAAAGAACGATGAAGTCACACAAGAGCTCATGGAGGAAAGATATCTTCCTGTCTGCGCAAATACTACTTCTTCCGGGGACAACGCCAAAGTTTCAATCCTGGTCGAAAGCTTATTCAGATTGTTCATGGTTTGTGATTGTCCAGTTGAACCCACGACCCGTCTGGTGGAAGCCGTGGAGAAAGGTATACGCGCTCGTGAGGGCAACATTAAGAGTGATAAGCGGAAGAAGGGTCTCGCTGCTAGGCATAATATAGAAGAAGCCGGTAGATTGTATCTGCAGGCGAGCGCCGAGCGTCTGAGGAGTCTGCTGGCTTGGGTAGAGAGCCAGCCGGCAACGCAGACAACTTAGATTTATGCTCATAAACGGGTTTTGCTGTGAAAGCGCACATGCAATAACAAGCTACATACTAGACCCTTAAGCTAAGTCTATGTCCTTGGTAAGACATTGACACTGCCTCAACCTTAACGATGACAAGAAATAAAAGATCTGCTGTGCCACTGGTCCTCGTAAGCTCGCCAAACGGTGAAGACATACTAGCTACCTACCTTATGCAGGTGATGCAAATGAGACATCAATACCGAGGGCTACCTTAAGATATTTAATGGCGTAGATGAACATTGGTGGCTATAACCACTTAGACTTCATATCGTAATTTTGAGGGTAATTAGCCAATGCCTTTTTGGCCAACGTATTGAAGTGAATCGATGCTGAAGATGATGACCTCTTTTCTTGTTATCGATAAGGCTGAATCTCAGCCTTGCACTCGGCAACAAATATGTAGAGCTCAAGGCAAGGCAACTCCGACAGACATCCATCAAAATCTCTATCAACCTATTCCCCAAGGCACCATCAAGAGAACCACTTGTAGCCTATGGCCCAAGATGAAGTTCAACATCGAGTATGATTACGGATGTCTTCTTGGCATTACGCATCACGAATGAATCCAGGCTGACACGTTGACAGTGATTTGCCTGTCCTTTTTCCGTACCCACGGATCTATCCAGGTATGTAGCCCAGAGCTGAGCTCATCCGCAAAAACTAACAGTTGAAATAGAGCAATATGCGTATGTTTTAGCTTCCTTTTAGGTCAATATAGTACTGACAGGGTCTTCGCAATTAAGCTACATGTGCGATCTCAAACGTAAGGGATACCCGCTTCTAGTGGTACAACTCACATGCTGACCAACAACAGGAACCCTCGATGCAGGAGGGAATTGTGTACTGGAGATGCCTTCGGGGACTGGAAAGACTGTATCTCTTTTGTCCCTGATCGTTGCATACCAGCAATACTATCCAGAGCACCGAAAGCTCATTTATTGCTCACGTGAGTCCAACACAAACACTTAACCACGTTGGGCATGTTCTAATGATACTGTCCTTTAGGTACTATGTCGGAGATCGAAAAGGCTTTAGCAGAGCTGAAAGCTCTGATGAAGTACCGGGCAGAGCAACTGGGACATGTGGAAGACTTCCGGGGAATGGGGTTGACTGCCAGAAAAAACCTGTGTCTTCACCCTTCCGTCAAACGAGAAAAGAGCGGCGCGGTCGTTGACGCTCGTTGTCGAAGTCTCACGGCGGGATTTGTGAAGGAGAAAAAAGAACGAGGCGAGGATGTGCCAGTGTGCATATATCACGATGTATTGCTCTACCTCTTTCGGGGTGGACTATGCTAACAGTCTCAGAATCTCGACCTGCTGGAGCCTCATAATCTCATACCCAATGGGGTGTGGACCTTAGATGGTATTATGAGATATGGCGAGGAACACAAGCAATGTCCTTACTTCACGTCAAGACGGATGATGTCTTTTTGCAATGTCATCATCTACTCGTACCACTACCTGCTCGATCCCAAGATTCAAGAGCGAGTCTCCAACGAGCTCTCCAAGGATTGTATAGTGGTCTTCGATGAAGCACATAATATTGACAATGTCTGCATAGAATCTTTGAGTACTGATATCACTGAGGACTCGTTGCGGAAGGCTACACGAGGAGCGCAAAATTTGGAGCAAAAGATTTTGGAGATGAGAGACAGCGATGCCGATAAACTTAAAAATGAATACGCAAAGCTTGTGGAAGGATTGCGTGACAAAGACGAGGCTCGAGAAGAGGATGCGTTCATGTCAAATCCTGGTAAGCTACGAACCCTTTGGTATTTATTAAATGCTAATGCTTTTAGCTCTACCCGATGATCTTCTTAGAGAAGCAGTCCCTGGAAATATAAGGAGAGCAGAACATTTTATAGCCTTCCTCAAGAGATTTGTGGAATATCTCAAGGTAATGGCAATTTTTATCTCTCACCCATGACGAAGCTGATAAAAGACAGACTCGGATGAAAGTACGCCAGGTCATTTCAGAGACACCACCGTCATTTTTAGCACATCTCAAGGAGTATACATTCATTGAAAAGAAACCGTTAAGGTTTTGTGCTGAGCGTCTAACATCACTCGTTAGAACACTTGAGCTTACTAACATCGAAGATTACCAACCGCTCCAAGAAGTTGCAACATTTGCGACTCTTGTAGCTACGTACGAAAGTGGGTTCCTCCTCATTCTAGAGCCTTACGAGTCAGACACTGCCGAAGTCCCAAATCCGGTTTTACATTTCACCTGCCTTGATGCAGCGATTGCCATTAAGCCGGTTTTTGAGCGCTTCAGCTCTGTAATCATCACCTCTGGAACTATCTCTCCACTCGAGATGTATCCTCGGATGTTGAACTTCACAACTGTCGTCATGGAATCATATCCAATGACCCTTGCTCGACGTTCTTTCTTGCCTATGATTGTGACAAGAGGCTCTGATCAGGTGGCAGTCTCGTCGGGCTTCCAAGTTCGAAACGAGCCATCCGTTGTCCGTAACTACGGGAATATACTCACAGAGTTCTCAAAACTTACCCCGGACGGCATGGTCGTCTTTTTTCCCTCGTATTTGTACATGGAGTCAATTATCAGCATGTGGCAAGGCATGGGGATCTTGGACGAGGTTTGGAAATACAAACTCATTCTGGTGGAGACACCTGATGCACAAGAGACCTCATTAGCCCTGGAGACTTATCGCACAGCATGCTGCAATGGTCGAGGAGCAATATTACTTTGTGTAGCTCGAGGCAAGGTTAGCGAAGGTATTGATTTTGACCACCAGTATGGACGTACTGTGTTGTGCATTGGAGTACCCTTTCAATACACCGAGTCTCGTATCTTGAAGGCCCGTCTGGAATTCCTTCGAGAAACATATCGCATCAGGGAGAATGACTTTCTCTCCTTCGACGCGATGAGACACGCCGCCCAGTGTCTGGGTCGAGTCATCCGAGGAAAGGATGATTACGGTATAATGGTGCTGGCAGATAGGAGATTTCTCAAGAAGCGAAATCAACTACCAAAGTGGATCAACCAAGCCATTCTGGAAAGTGAGGTGAATTTGAGCACAGATATGGCTGTTGGAAGTGCCAAAAAATTCTTAAGGCAGATGGCACAACCCTTCAAGGCTAGAGATCAAGAGGGAATCAGTACCTGGACGATCAAAGATTTGGAGAAGCACAAGGAAAAAATGGAAGAGCAGAGTATCAGGGAATTACAAGAAGCGCAAATGACTATCTCAGGACAAATGGACGGCGTGAGGACGGGGGGTGCGCAAGCTGCTTCAGGGGTCGATGATGATGGGTTTGATGACGACGAGCTTGAGGCTGGTATGATGGAATTGGACGGGTAGTAATTCACACATTCTTTCTTTTATTACAAAAAAAAAAAAGGCGTAATCCGAAGTCAGACTCTGTAACATCAGGTCGATATTGATAGGCAGGAGACGAATGGAGCGTAAAAATGAACACAATTCCTTCAGACAGACAAATATCCTGTACATTTGTAATTCTAACGGGTCTTACTATGTATATTAACAGCTATTTGATACTAAGCTCACGAGTTAGGAGAATGGGATGCGTTTCGCTTCTTAAGTATCACCACTACGTTAGAAACTACTCTATGAAACCCTCACGACAAAACTAGCTTCTGTGCGCTTAAGAATAAAAAGTATCTATCTATTAGCAGCCTGTTAAAACCACAACTAATGACACATGGAGACGCATGGAGCTTGTTTCCAAGCCCTTCAATATTTAGTCACTGAATTAGTTATGCATTCCTGGACAGATTCACAGTCATCAAGACCAGAGGTCACTTCTACTACAATCAGGACAAGCGGTGCTATCGAGATGACCCCTTTACTTCACAAGAAAATATCTAAGGAGTGATACAGTAGGATCAAATCTGGCGCATTGAGCCCAAAATTTTCCATGTCGCCGCCAACTGGTTATTTTTTGTTTACGGTGACCCGGCAACGTGATTCACATAGTAAGTTTATGATTTTAGGAACCTTCACCACATCTTCCTCTGAGGGTAACTTTGACTTGCTTGGGATTTCCAATCTTCTCAGTTGCTGGATGGGACAGTCAAGGCCATCCAGAAACACCGAGAGAGAAAAAATACATCCATGGTACAGCACGGTCTAAAGGGATGCTGAGGACAGTTCCGTTCAATTATAAGCTTTTAGAAATGGCGTAAAAATCAACGGCAGTCCATACAGAAAACATGCTGCTCCTTTCTCGAAGTCATGCGTAAAGCGGGATCATAAATTCAGTTCTGAAAGTGAAAAGCTGTTTAAAACATCGTGATTGTTGATTGCTCAATGCTGCTCCTTACTTTTATTTTCCTAGGGGATCTTCCGAGAAGCGAAACATCTCCAAATAAGGTGCGAAAGTACACTGCAGCATAGCCGCGTCAGAACAAACGAGCAAACAAACCAATGCATGTGTTCACCGCATGCTAAGACCGCTCACCTACCTAAATATGGCCTCGAGGCCAAGAGGACCATAGAAGATGCGCTCACAGCACCCCTGATACAACAAGTTGGAATGGTTATATAGAAGGTTGAAGAATTATTGATTCTTCGTGGTCATGAGGATCAGCGCCCGTTGCTGTCCGTAATAATTTACATTCCCATTGTGTAGAAAGCAGAAAACCCATGCGATAAACTCCCCAAACCAATATCAGACCCTATCCCGTTGCGCAATCATCAGATATCCCATATATGCCCATCATCATCTCCGACCAGCGCGCCCAAAGGCCAGTGATCAAAGCCGAAGAGTCATGAGATTGATCGACGAATCCATCTAAGAACGTTCACCGCGGAGGCGGCGAGCAAGTTGAATATCTTTGCTCTGTTTATTTCGTCAGTATTTGAAGTATAGAGGTAGCAGACATGAGCATACCTGGATGGTTACACGCTTGGCATGGATGGCGCAAAGGTTGGTGTCCTCGAAGAGGGAGACGAGGTAAGCCTCGACGGACTCCTGAAGAGCACCGATGGCGGATGACTGGAAGCGGAGGTCGGACTTGAAGTCCTGCGCGATCTCACGAACCAAACGCTGGAAAGGCAGCTTTCGGATCAGGAGCTCGGTGGACTTCTGGTAACGACGGATCTCACGGAGAGCGACGGTTCCTGGCTTGTATCTGTGGGGCTTCTTGACACCTCCGGTAGAAGGTGCCGACTTGCGAGCAGCCTTAGAAGCGAGTTGCTTACGAGGAGCCTTTCCTCCAGTGGATTTACCTGCGAATGTATGTTAGTAATGATCGAAGATAGAGTGAAGTCGAGTTGTGGATGGGAAGACGCGTTGAAATGAGGCTCAAGTTGAAGCGCCACCGCGGTCGCAAAGTGAGATTGCGACCGACGCGTCGAGATGGCGATGGCGGTGATGATGATAATGATATTGTTTATGGGGGTACTTACGGGCAGTTTGCTTGGTACGAGCCATTGCGGAAGATTTGTATGGAGATGGACGAAGAAGTTGTTGTTGTGGTGGTGGTGGTTGTTACTGGATGAAGATTGTCGAGATGTTGTTGTCGGACGATGTTGTAGTGGAGGAGAAAGACGGAGGCGAGAGAGGTTGCTTAAGTATCTGCGAGGGCTGATCTTGATTGTACGTTTTTAGCGTGGCGCTAGTCCAGTTTTGGATGTTGGAAGTTCAATGATTTTGCGAGGCGAAAGAAGGCCGTGAATTTGGAATTCGGCAATAATGTCAGAGCAGCACGGCACTCACTCACTTGGACGCAATGATGGCCATCACAATGCGGATACCATATATCTCGTATATGTTTGTTTACTGGTTATTTTCTGGCTGCTTGAATGGTGCCATACATAAAATAATAGCATCTAATCTGCGGTCGGCATCAAAATGCAGGTCGTAGAGTATTGTTGGTACCTATGGATGTGCCAGCCCCGTGCAGCCATGTTCCTCGTCAAGTTTCAGGAGTTGTGTTGCTCCCGACCGAGCTGATCCTGGCCTGTGATTGGCTCTGATTAGAATCTCGCGCTAGTCGTGCAATCATACTCGGGTAGCTATATATCGTACAGCCTCTTTCCCCTCCATCTGGTCTTCTCCATTCACGACCCTTCAGCGCAGCAGAATCAACGACAACAACACCAACACCAACACCAACGTCGCCATCACCAGCCTCATCTCTCTCAACAACCTCCCAACTTCATCATGACTGGACGTACGTACCTCTTCCTTCTGGCGCATGGCATCGCATGGCGCCCTTGTTCTGGGAACGCGTCGTGCCGCACATCGCAATATACTAACGCGTCTTCTCTTAGGCGGAAAGGGTGGCAAGGGCCTCGGAAAGGGTGGAGCGAAGCGTCACCGCAAGATTCTTCGTGACAACATCCAGGGTATCACAAAGCCTGCGATTCGTCGTCTTGCGCGTCGTGGTGGTGTCAAGCGTATCTCAGCCAGTGAGTTCCTCCTTTGCACACACGCGTTCCCTCCTGCAGCAGTATCTAACACGTCGAAATAGTGATCTACGAGGAGACTCGAGGTGTTCTAAAGACCTTCCTGGAGGGTGTCATCCGCGATGCAGTCACATACACTGAGCACGCCAAGCGCAAGACAGTTACTTCCCTCGATGTTGTCTACGCACTCAAGAGACAAGGTCGCACTCTCTACGGTTTCGGTGGTTGAGCGGGTTTCACGGGTGGTTATTTTCACGGTCTTACGAATTTCTTCCCCATCATGGATGGCTTGAAGATGTGGGTGCTACGGGTTTGGGTTCTGCTTTATAGGTGTTCAATTGTATCATACGGATATGGGGTATGCGGGCATGGTTGACAGTCCATGAGATAATCAATCCACCACCATCAAAACATACTTTTGCTGTCCTTCTAATGTGACCTCTTCCTGATTCCACTTCGTCTCTGATTCTTATAGCTTCTGTTATTGCGAGCATGTTCTTTGGCGTACTGGTGGTGGTCAAGTGCACGAGTTGGCTTTGTTTAAGTCATAATCGATAACATAGTGAGTCATCGGCAAGCTAGTAATATGTTCCTTCCCCATGTTCGACTCGTAGTCACTTCTTTACTTCTGCTTTGCTTCCCTTGTAACAATGGGCGGATAAGTCACCATGTTAGTGTCTGGGCTGACCCCTTGCTCATAGTCCTATACCCGCGGCAAGTGCAGTAGTAAACTCCACCTTATGGAATATATTTACAGTCGCCCTTCTTCGTCTAGGTAAAGTGAAAAGTGCAGTGAATCTAAGTGTCTAATCTATTTGATGCTTCACTCTGTCCTTGAGCCAATGCTTTGGACGGCAGTGTTCAAGGTTGCTGAGCATATTTCATGTGTATAGAAATTGTTTTACATATGTACATTTCTAGACAGGTTTGTTAATTGCAGTATTTTTATAAGCACAGTCCTTTAATCTTGTTAATGTTAACACCTCGAATGTAAGCTGTAGTACTTGTAGCCTGGAGCAGACTAAAATATTACTCTAAGTAATAGTAAGCTGTAAAGATAAATGGGCATACTATTAACCTCCCTTAGAAATATCATCAAAGTATTGCAAGGATTCCTTCTAATGGATATGCTAAGTCCCTAGTCATAGATAAAGAAGAACCCACACTGCAACAGGCTGAGGAGACAGAGTATAAAATTTAATTTCAATTGTTTTTATAACCCTCTTGTAAACCACCACAGCCCCTAGATCCTTCAATCCTAGTCTTGATATGTATCTCTACTTCCTGCCAAAAGTTTGATAACACCCTAGCTCCCCCAAGATTCCTTCGCGTATAGAGTCTTGTAGCTGCTCGAGTCTATGATACTCCAAGATAGTCCGCCTTTCCGACTGGGACGCCCTCTTTCCGTAGCAAGGCATACGCTGTAACGAAGTGGAAGTAGAAGTTCGGGATGGCGAAGGTCAGGACATAGCTCGATGCTGTGTCAAACTTCCGCTCGCCGGAACCAGTCTTTAAAATAACCTCTTGATCCTCCATTCCGTCCATGCAGATTGGGTCCAATTTCTCTAGGAAGTCGATGGTCTTGGCGATGCGCTCCTGTAGTTCGGGGAATGTTGTCTCCGTGTCTTCCATGGCAACCGGCGTGGCCTTGCCAACACGAATGGCACATCCTTTGGCAATGTCGCTCACCCGCTGGATTTGATAGGGAAGTGCAGCCATATCAGATATCAAGCGTGCTTCAAGGAGGATGGACTCGTTGCCCGAGACATGGGCTCGACCCTTTTCAAGAAGTGATGATAGGATCTTTAGGTTGTTGATGAAAGGGACAATGCTGATCTCGTAGAGTGAAAGAGGCATGTTGATATTGGATAGGTAGTAATAAAGTGCGCCCGTGCTTGATAGATGTGATGAGTGGGGTTTGCTTAGTTTTTCCAGTATTGAGAAGGAAATGGAGAGGGGTTACTTGCTACAATTTATATAGTGACGAGAAGGTAGAATAAAAGCAGGAGATTACAAATAAGGCCTAACACGGAACTGGATATTTATAAGCATTTGTTTGTCACGATACAGAGAGCCACGTGCCTAGCACGTGCCTCACGTGCCTTGCTCAGGCACTGACTCTTGGCACCACCTATATATACCTCTTTAACTGTAAACAGGAGTGTATTTTAGCGTGACAAGGGTAAGCGAGCTAATTAGTAGATAGTTATATCACTAGTTTTTAAACCTTTATTTATTTAAATTCTTTATATTTCTATATAAATAATATTATAATATTTAATATTCTAATATTATATATAGATAACCCTTAGAAGCTACACTAGTGAAGGCTAATAGAGACCTCTAGATATCTAAGCTTATTTAGGTTTTAGTTATAACTAGTCTAAAATAGACATAGTTAAACATACTTACAGGCCCCTGGCTTAGGGTTTAAACCTAGTCTAACACGGGTTAGACCTAGGTCGGACCTAGGTCAGGTGTTATCACCGGTTTAACCGGGGTTCGACCGGGGTTCGACCAGGGTCTAATTAGGTTCGACCAGGGTCCGACCAGTTCCGACCAGTTCCGACCAGTTCCGACTCCTAGGTATATCACTAAAGCCCCTTATAGCTATAGGGCCTTATAGGGTTTAAATACTTATACTAATATATTAAGAATTAATAGTCCTATTTAGATACTTTTTACTCTAATATACTTATCTTATATAAAAAAACTATATATAGGTCTTCTTATAGTTATATAGTATATATAGAGCTTAGAGTAAATATATTTAATATAGGAAAGTTAGAATCTTTTCTAAACCTCTTAGTTTAGTATAGTTTATAGAATCTATTATAGAAATTAATATTAAAGTAACTACTAACTCTATCTAAGTACTTCTTGTTACTATAAGACTATCTTAATATAACCTACTAGTCACGTATTAAAATTGGATTTTAGCCTAATTACTAAGCTAGATTTAGGGCTAAGAAATTTATTACCTATAAACCTGTTAGAAGTTGATTTTAAGCTATAGTTAAGTTTATTTTCTATCACGCGACTAAACATCGCTTAGCTTATAGCTCTATAGTTAACAACATTAAAAAAGATCTAGTTTAATTTTTAGAACTTTTAATAAAAGTTTACCCTAGAGTAGTATATTATCCTAGTGTTATAGGTCTAGGAGGTCTTAGAAGGGCTTTTCTTTTCTTACTTAGTAAGTAGATCTAGGTTAAACTAGTTTAGACTAGTATTAACCCGGTTTAAACTAGTGTTAACCTAGTTTTAACTACTATTAAACCTTTAACCTAGGTTAAACCCTATAAACCGGTCAGGTATTATCACTAGTTTAACCAGGGTCTAACCAGGGTCTAACCTTTCTCTAACATATGTCTAACCTATGTTAGACCAGGTTTAACCCCTAAGCCAGGGGCCTATAAGTAGTTAAATAACTTATCTAGGCCTCTCTACATTTATAGTTCTATAGAAAACTAGATATAATATAACTACTTTTATATACTATATATTATATTATAATATATATATATATATATATATAATTTAGAGTATACTAACACT